>JACYXH010000135.1:1133592-1178592 GCA_026745465.1 Lota lota | reverse complement strand
TTTTCCTTCTCTTTTTCGATTCTTTTTTCCTCTCATGGAATTCAGAACGGTTGCTTGGGTTCTCGTTTTCAATGACGCGCGCGGACGGACCGACAGAAGGAGGGACACGGACGAGACACGGAGGGGAAACAATGCGGGAGAAGTTATTATGCGCGGGAGAGGAAAGTCGTGACGGACGTGCGCGGTTGTGAAAAGTCACGGGGCCGTCCCGCGGGACCTTTGGTGGTCAGGGCGCGGGGATGTAGCGGACGCACACTATCACCGTGATCCACTCAATAATTCATCCGCAGAGCCACTGGATACTCTGCTGCCCCCAGGAAGAGGAGCAGGCCACTGTTGCGCCTTCAGTCGTCATCCTTCAGTCGTTTCACAATCAAACAAATGTTTCAGGAGGATGTGGATGTGATTTGGTTCTTACGCGTGGATACGGTGGGTTACCGAGCGGGGCTAACCTGGGACGAGCGCATGGTTCCGTTGTACTTTTAAACGGGGGAATTCAAATAGTTGATCGTGAACTGAGGCCAGGATTCTTATGATCCTGAAGGTCACATATTTAAATGCAAGACGCCTACTAAGGGTCCTCAGCAGGGACATTTTTAGTGCTTGAATCTGTAGCATTTGGTTATAGGTCCATGGAGGCCAAAGTTTTCTCAGGCTTAACTTGTTTCAGCCTTGACTCAAGTTATGAAGTCAGAAGTGAGGTTCTTTAAGACTTTACATTTAAATCTCCATATTTCACCCCGTTAGATAGTAGAGCGGAACCTTTAAGATAAACCACATTTCTGGAGTGTGGAACTGAATGCAGATATGGAGCTTTGAAGATATCAACATCCAGTCAAATGGATGTTCAGATAATAATGGATAAAGTACAATAGAAGGGTATTCAATCATCCGGTCTGATCCTTATATGTTTTTATTGTTGGAGAAGTAAGAAGGGCATTGTTTTGTCAAACACGGGGATTTCTAATTGGTTAATGTATGCTAGTGGCACACCATGTATCTACTATAGGTTCACCAGAGTAGCCTATTGCTCCTCAGTAACACTAGAGAGGGGCAGAGAATACTCACTTTTCACTTTTCAGTTAGCTTCTGTGGACTTAAAGGGCACTTAGTGGCACCGGTTACAGAAATGGAGACCATCAAAGGTTTTGTCCAAAAAAAAGTTTCATTTCCACATGACCGCCATCACCTTGGCGAGGCAATCTAAATCTCACCTTGTTTCATTTCAAACCGACTTTAACTCAAAACAAGCAATTTCTCCTCTTACAACCCGGTGCTGTTCCCCCACATCCCAAAGGGATCTACCACAGAATGGAAAACCAGTTAAAACAACAGCAAGCAAGGAGGGCTGTTGGGCGGGGCAATGGGTTCCCTAACCTCACAGCCAAGAAATCATTTTTTTCCTAATCCTGCGTTGTGCGTTAACATTTACAGCAGTTCCACCTTTGATGGGAATTACGTTCGCTGAAGACATGCTTCGTAGCATGAAAAAAGCTAGGGGGAAGGAGGAGGAGGAGGAGGAGGGTGATGGTGATGAAGTAGGAGGAGGATGAAGGAGGGGGAGGAGGATGAAGGAGGAGGAGGGTGAGGGGGATGAAGGAGGAGGAGGATGGGAAGGAGGAGGAGGATGGAGGAGGCGGATGCGAGCAGGGATTTGTGTGGATGAGGTCTGAGGAGAAGAGGATAGATGCAGGAAAGACTGTGTGACCTACTTAGATGGCTGTGACACCCCGGACAACTCACGCCTCAAGAAAGCGCTTTCTCTCTAGCCGTGTGCGTGCGTGCATATGGACATGGTTGTGAGTGTGTGAATGTCTCTCCCAGGCCATAATGTAAAGCACCCTTTTTCTTTTTTCCTCATTTTGGTTACTTCTGCAGAGTTGGGTGGATCAGTGAAACTTGAAATGATGTAGCCTGTAGCTAGAGACCTAAATAGTCAGATCACAGTTTGTGAGCATCTTGTAAATGAGAAGGTTTTATTCAAAAGTGTCTGTTGTGGAGGAATGTTACGGCTGTTGAGATGCCGCGCACACGCACAAATACACACAGTGATGCACACACACACACACACATGAAGACAGACACACACACACGTACCCCACTAGGCGCACGTACAGACCTGTTCTCCGCTGCTACTCCCTCTGTTCTTTTCTTCTGCAAAAAAAACGTTTTTCTTCTTATGCACAAATAAATTTTCCCTTGCAGCCTAGTGCCTCCTATCCCTTCCCTCCCTCCTCTTCCTCTCTCACTTTCTCAGTAACCATGGCAACGCAGTGTCCTACGTCAGCTTCTCAAATGAGACAGTATTGTCCAATCGGCCAAGCTGTCGCATTGCTGCTTAACCCTGCAGGGGAGAGGGAGAGAGAAAGAGGGGGAGAAAGAGGGGGAGGAGAGAGAGAGAGAGAGAGAGCGATAGACATAAAAGGAGAGAGAGTTAGTCCCTTTTTATTGGTCTCAGGCCTCTCGAAACAGGTCAAGCAGCCGCCACCGTAGGGTTCATGTGCCCCGGAAACAAGTTATTGTGTGGAGTTCGTCTGGTGTGTGTATGTGACTGTATGTAGGCGAGTTTATGAAGGTGAGTGTGTGTATGTGAACGTTAACGTATGCATGTCCCTTGTGCATGTGAGTGTGTACATGTGAATATGTATGACAGTGGATGTGAGTATAGGTGTGCATTCAAATGTGTGTTTTCGTGAGTGTGTGCTTGTGTGTGTGTATGTGAGTGCATGCATGTGAGTGAGTGAGTGTGTGTGTGTGTGTGTGTGTGTGTGTGTGTGTGTGTGTGTGTGCATGCTTGTAAGTGCATGCAGGCTAGAAGCACATGATGACTGTTTGAGGACAGGGTTGGATGTGCCCCGGTCTGGTTAAATATGCAGTCGTTGACGAATCCTCCTGCTCATGGTGTGGTTGTGTGCGTGCGTGCATGTGGGTTTGTGTGTGCGTGTGTTGAAGTGTGCAAGCGGGCTGGTGCAGTTTGAAGCACTGCTTCCCAAAAGCCTTTGAATTGAATAAGGCCCCCCATGATGAAATTGAACCCACAGACACACGCGCGCCCTCATACACCGCCGCTATAAGGCGCTTCCGCCTCTCTCTTAATACTGAGAAACCGTCACATTTCCAATTGCTCAGGTTGAGTTCTGCGCCCTCCACTTTATTTTCCACTCTATTTGATCAGTTATGAGATCAGAAAATCTCGCCCATACGATATGTGGCATGCTACAGTAGATAAAATGCCTTTTATGTTCTGCTCCGTTCAGAAAAGTTGTGGAGGAAATCTAATCCGACACCATACAGGGCGGAGACATGTTTCTGGTGATGCAATGAACACGGAATATCAATGGTACCACCGAAGAAGAAAAAGTAGGAGCGAGGAGAAGTAGACAGAGAGAGAGAGAATCCATCCACCTACCTGTTTTTATGCAAATGCTCAAGAGCATATAAACACAGACAATTCTACAAAATGTCGACGTTTCCACGCAAAACGTTTTTACGCAAAAAAAGTTTTTATCCCACCTTGTGGGAGGTGGAAAGTTGGTGTATCTATAAAAGGTCAATGCAACTTGGTGCAATGGATACAGATTCAGCAAATGAACGTGAATAAATGATGAAATACCGAAATCACGTGATTTAAATGTCACTCAAGCTTGCGCTCAAATGCACACAGGGGGTTAGCAAGAGAACTTCTCCAAGAGCACGTAGCTGTAATATTAGTTATTCAAAACTCCATTTCCAGTGTGCCCTCCATCACCAAGCAGTCGTTTCCTTCATTGAGGTTTGACTGGCACTCTTTTAATGAAGTGATCTAATCCTCTTCTGCAATGGTATATTGGCACCTGACTCGGGAATTACCGCCGCCTACTGCTTATCTCTATTAACCAACTCCTAATATTTGCATAATGGTAGCGGATGGAAACGAGCATACTTTTGCCGATTTTCAGAAAAATGTGGATACAATTTGCAACACATTTGGATGGAAACTCACCTAGAGAAAGAGAGAGAGGTTTAAAAGATTCATTTGGTGTTGGAGGAGAGGGAGGAGTGGGTAGAGAGAAAGAGAGAGGGAAGGCGATAGCAGGCTAGGTGTTAAAAATAAAAGAGGGAGGATGGGAGAGAGGGGGAATGGGAAGGGAAAGCAGGGCAGGTTTCATGGGAGGCTGTGGTCGGCACTAACTAGATTGATGTGAGGAGACGGAAGAGTCCCTGGGCTACTGCACGCTGACGGCCCAGCACCCCGGCTCACTCTACCCTTCTCAGGACCGGGATGCACCCAAACACAGACACATACACCAGCGCACACCCATACACACACACACACACACACACCTATACAAACATATACACACGCACACACGCAAACCAGCGCACACCCATACACACACACACACGCGCCCGCACACATACACTCAAACACATACACATGCACCAGCGCACACATATACTCAAACACACACACATGTACCAGCGCACACACACAAATACACACACATAAACACATGCTCATATACAATCAAACACACACACACACACACACACATTTGCATGCATTCAAACGCACACGCCCATACACAAGCACATATACACACACTCACATTCACAAACACAGACACACACAGACACACACAGACACACACACACACACACACACACACACACACACACACACACACACACACACACACACACACATACACATACACACACAGCCCAAACCCTTTTTCGATGAGTAGACTATGTTCTGCCAAATCCAATTCCACAACCTGGCATTAGGCCTACATTACGCTCCCTTCTGTGCTTCCAAGTTTCCTTCATTTCCCAGCATCCTCTCCTATCCGCTCCCCATGTATAACTAGTCAATGAAGATGTATAGAAGAAGAGTCCAACACAGGGCCTGATGCATCAGGCCCTGTGTTGGACTCTTCTTCTATACATCTTGGGTTGTTGACTATGGGTTGTTCATTCTCTGAAAGACATTTGGTTCTTAGTTCTGACCCATTCAAACGGGTTAAAATGGAAACCAAATGTCTTTCAGAGAAGTGCATGACTCATGTGGCATTTGTGGTGGTAAAAACTCTTCTGGAGGATGATGTCAAACTGGGTCTGAAGTAATATTTTGCTTAGACTTACGTAGACTTCATCAGTTGACCGTTGACAGACTTAGTATGTTTGTCTCCATTCCCATCTGACATCTCAATATCTTTTTAAAAATATTTTTTGTTGAAAATACCATACCAATATAATACAAGTATAATATACTATACTATTTAAATAAACTATTTTTTCTTGTGATGACACTGTAAATATTAATAACCTAAAGTTGAAGTAAGATATTTGTAATTATTATTGATTGGTTATTGTATAGTGCCTGAACTGAGAATACAGAAGGTTTGGGGGCTCATGTGTTTATCGCAAAGGCAACATTAATAAATCATCTCCTTTGTTCAAATGTATCCGTCAAGAATGCAAATCAATACAATCTACTACATGAACATGAACGAGCGGAGAGCACAGGAGCTCCACTGGTTCAACGGAAAGTGTTTCAAGGTTCACTGGCGATGTGACATCACCACCCCTCTGCTGTAATGCATGAGAACTCTGGATGTATTAAACACAAAGACAATTATGCAGCAGAACCCAGGTCAAGAGCTACACTGGCTATAATCTACTTCACTGACACATTGAATGTATTAACACACACACACACACACACACACACCTCATTTTGAAAGGATTGTGCACGAGCCATTATTTACACATAATGTGTACAGCTGTTCATGCATGCATGTATGCACAAGTTAAAACACACACACACATATGCACACACTTTTGGTTGCTATATATAATGGTAAATGCATATGTGAGAGCGCAACCAGCTGCACCATATGTGTGGCCCACATGTAAATAGTAATTAGTTCACACATACACATACACACACTCATTTGCACGCAAATCACCGTATGTTGAAGTGGAGCATACCCTTGTTAGGTATTCACATCTGTGGATACCTATTGTATTTGTACGGAGTCTTATCATTTTTATTTTGAAACGCTTATAGCTCAGACCCTGATTGCAAAGAAATTATATTAATTCAAAATGGCAGACCTATGCAGTAATCAAGATTTTGCAATTTTCAATCAATCACAATTCCCCTTTACAATGAGCCAGGGCCCGTAAACTACTCAGGCACATAGAGGCCATCCCTCTTAAGAAGTGTGCAAAGCTTTGGGTCAATAGCTCAGAAAGGTACGTCGCAGTGGCAATTTGAACAAATGCTAAGCTAAGCGCTAATGCTTTAAATCGCATATAAACGGCATTTGCTCATCACACTTGACATCACATGACTTGGATTCATCTCTTGGGGACACTTATCTCATTGACCCCAACTGACGTGCCTCTGTGAATCATGGGACCAGGGCAGTTGCTGGGGTAGGGTGGTGCGTGTTGGCTGTGAATACCTTTTGGTGTCTGCTAGCTGTCCTAGTTCTTTTTGTATTGTCGGTTCATTTTGGGTCGCGCAAGTTAACGATGAAACACAGTTGAATTATTCAAGACGCCTAAAGTCAAGGCAAAAAATCGACTGCTGCGATTGTGTGGCCGCATGCCAATGATAGGCCGTGGCTCTTTGAGTCGAGCAGAATTAAGAGAGAATTAATTCTGCTCTTAGAGGCTGAGGCTCTGAGAAGCTGGAGTGAGAGGGCTGTTGTGATTCGTTGGTGGTAGCATGTGGGAATCCTCCAATCTGCCACACAATCGCGATGCTGAGGCTGCCTTGCAACCATTAACCGCAATAATCCCCCCCCACCCTCCTCTCATCCTCACCACCTCCCCCACCCTCTCGGGACGTCCATGTGGTTCAATTCATAATTACCTCGATAATGGACACTCATCCTCCTCTCCCCATTCATTCATCCAGTCATTCTCTCTGCTTTCTCTCTTTGTCTCCATTTTTGTTCTCTGGTTTCCATCCACCCTACACACTCTGGCTCTCATCCTGCCCCACCTCAGCTCTGCTCCTCTCTATGTTGCTAATGCCCATGCTAGAGCTAAGAGCTGCTCCCCTTGTATCTGGACCTTCACTTTACTCTTGACTGTGTCCGGTGTTGAGCATGTTTGACCTTGGGATTTTAAATTGCAGTGCAGTTTACCGGCCTTGTAGTAAATATACTATGATAACGGCCCATGTGAACCTTTTCTCATCTCTTGTATTCTCTACACTACTTCTGTTCTCACCCACTCCTCCTCCCCTCTCCTTCCTCTCCTCCTTCCTTCTTTCCTCTCCCCTCTGAGGTCTTCCTGACCTCTGATTGGTTGGTTTGGGTGGGATTTTGCCTTTGTTCGCCCTGCTACTTGGCTTGTGCATCATGTTCCAGCTGTTGGCAGCACCTGTCAAAAGCCCAGCAACCTGTAATAGGCTTACCCTCCCCTTGAGCATCACAGATAGCTATCAAAGGCACAATGTGCTACCTGTGATTTCAGAGGGCCCAGCCAGACGGAAGCATCTGTTTGGTTGGAGTATAAAGCTTCACTGTTCTGCTTGATTTTTGTATTTTTCCGGATGCTGATTTTGTTAGCCATAGTTGTGAAAACAAAATGAAAAGGCTTCCAATGTGTTGGCCTCCATTAGAAAGATAGTTGAGTCATCAAACACGCCCCACATGGCCTGTATGTGTGTGAAACATGGGGGGAATGGAATGAGAGAGGGAGGTCGAGAGAGAGGCACCAATCTCTCACTCTCAATCTCTCTCTCACTCTCACTCTCAATCTCTCTCTCTCTCTCTCTCTCTCGCTCTCTCTCTCTCTCTCTCTCTCTCTCTCTCTCTCTCTCTCTCTCTCTCTCTCTCTCTCTCTCTCTCTCTCTCTCTCTCTCTCTCTCTCTCTCTCTCTCTTCCCCCCCCCCCCCCCCCCCCAGACAGAGTGATGCTAGGCAAACATCTATCAGTCTGAGCAGTCCAGTCAGCCCTGTGGCAGTGTATTTTAAAGGGTTTTCTGTCTGCCTCTCTCTGGAGGTGCAGGCTGCCTCACAAGGCTTCTTTTGCATGCGATGTGAAGGAACACTCTCCATTTCACTCCATCCACTCCACTCTGCCTCAATCAATGTGGACTCTCTGTGAACACTCTGGGGCCCGCTGTCCAAATGTTGGTACAAGCTGGCTGGGTGCTCGCTGCATACCCCCCCCCCCCCCCACCAGCCTACCGACCCAGCCCAAATTACACCATGTCTTCTTCTTGCCTGCTGTAGTGACCAAAGACCAAAAGGTGCCAGGGTTGCACCATTATTTTGTATTATTGGGGTCCTTATTTGGAGTCAAAAGTATTGGTGTGTAATCAGTTGCCATGATGTAATGTTTGCGGAAAGTTCTGTGTGTCTCGGGTCCCAGGGACAGGGGGGGTACCTAGTGGTGAAGTGGATGTTGCTATGATCGCCAGCCACTGGCGAGGGGCCTATCGACCCTAACCCTGATGGATGAAAGGTCACTGGCCCCTGAGAAGCTCATGTGGTTAACTTGTGATTAAGATTTGGAGGTAACTGGTTTAGTGCCCAAGGCTGACCCACAAACTACACATGAAATAGATATTTCAAGATTTATAATAATTGATTTAGTATAATAAATAGGGCAAATGAAGCGGTTAACTGAACTATTTTAGATGATTATGAATTTGCTGACAGGAAATTAAATTTCCTGTCAGCAAATTATATTTGTAGTGAAAATAATATAAAACTCATATACCCATGATGCCCAGCCTCTACGCTACTTTTTGTACTTCCAGGAAGTAGTAGGCTGACCACCAGGACAGTGTTGCAGTATTACAGAACTATGGGGGATTATTCAGATTTTTACATGGGAAAATGGATGACCTCTTTCGGATCTGACCTGTTGGCTGTGCTGGCCATATGTTGCCAGGACGTATCATGTTGAAGCAAATGCTACATTTTGTAGTAAACTCGGTGGAAACAGAAGACAGAAGAATCAAAACCAGAATTATTCTTTTTTTTTTTTTTTTTTTTGCTTCACAGAAAATAACAACACCCGGATCTCAGAAGATTAATTGCATACGCCATATACAAATCCTAGCATGACATAACATAGTACTTGTCCAAATGACTGCTGTATTGATTATTATATAGTATTCGCTGTGGCCCTCCAACATGAATGTAACAGCTCTTTTTCAAAGGCATTGTGTCATTCTGATGTTTGTCCAATTCATCCTCAACAAATAACTAACTTTTTTGTTGAAATGGCAAAGTTAATTCTCATGGGTACAAAACTATTTCTTCTCCTTCTTAATGTGATCATTTGCAGTTCCTGCAGTACTATCTCCCCCCCCCCCCCCACCCCCATTACTGAACATGAATGCTATAGTCCATGCAGTGACTCCCTTCCTTCATGTACCAATACCTGTATGTCAGAACCATTTCATGGTGGCTTAGGGTAGGTTGTGAGGTCTCAGCTCCTCGCTCACCCTGTGTCGACTGCTGCTCGCTCGGCTCACTCTTCGACTAATTGCCTGTGGCAAGAGTAGATTACCTCTGACATTAGGGCACTCTGGCTCAAACATGTGCACAGCACACACACACACACACACGCACACGCACACGCACACGCACGCACGCACGCACACACACACACACACACACACACACACACACACACACACACACACACACACACACACACACACACACACACACACACACACACACACACACACACACACACACACACACACACACACACACACACACGCACGCACGCATTTCAAGTGCACCCAGTCACATGCACGCTTGAACACCCAGGCACCCAAGCACCCAAGCGTACGATCAAAAGCGCAAAAGCACCCAAGTGCACGCAATCGCGCGCACTCACACATAAAACATATCACACATTAATGTGCGCACACACACACACACACACACACAGGCCCCCAGCACGGGGCCCCAGGTTGCTTATTTAAGTGCAGTAATTTGCCATTAGAGCAGGGACAGGTGCAGCTGCTTCTGTTTGCAGCACTAACAAGGCATTTCATCATGGTTAGCTCTGGTCGTGCGCTCTGATCACCCCTTGTTGTTGTCACCATATCTCGCACGTGCAGACACACACTCCGCCCCCCAGAAAACCCACCAATGGTCCGCACCACTGAGGGATTGGTTACGACACCTCCATGTTGGGTGTAGCCAGAGACCCACCCATCCCCGCTCCCTACGTTTGAGTTTTGATTCTTGATGGAGTAAAGCAGCCCACTCTCGCCATGAGTCTCACTGGCAGGATTGTGTCATTGTGTAATGTACTAGGCTATCCGTGCGCGGTTAAACACATAAGTGTGTGTGTGTGTGTGTGTGTGTGTGTGTGTGTGGTGTGGGCTGTTATCATAATTTATGTCGGCGTCAGACGTTTCCACCAGTCTCCTTGGCTAAGCGAGCTTCCATTGTGTTCCGATGTTTCAAGGTTTCATGATTAGATAGGAGGTTTCGGACAACGTTACAGATGTATGAATTAATCAAAATCGCTCCCGGTGAGTAAAAGGTTTTTGTTCATATTAGAAATATTTCTCCTAACAGAAAATGCCACAATTATGGAATGTCAGGTATGCACAGCCAGGGAGCAGCGCCCGATAAAAGGTATCACAGTCTCATTCATTAGACACGTGGAGTACTTGTGCCAAAGCATTTGAAAACTCCTTCATAAAGCCCAATGTCACATGACTCGGAGAACACAAAACGACTGGGAGAGGACGACCTGCCTTATCACACGTGCACGTTCTCTACGCCTTCACCTTCAACGATGACAACACGTTGACATACAAACCTCCCAGAGTTGTGCACTTAATAACCCGCACGCAAACCCTTTAGCCCAGGTGTGTATCCATGACATTCTGGGCCAAAGGTTTCATTGCGTTTAGCCTAATTAAGTGTGATCCATTGGCCGAGCGACAGCAGTGCTAAGGCCACCGTGTGCTGATGGATCACCTCCGACCACCTCCTCCTCTAAAGGTCATCGGGAGTCAGAGATGCAATGGAGAAGACATAGTGTTAAATCAAACTGATGGTTTCTGCTCGCCGGTTTTTAGCCGTTATCGGGTCTGGGATTGGAAGCAGGGTTGTGGTGGAAAATCACGACGTCAGGAAAATCTCTGGTCCGGCCAGAGTTAGAGCTCAACTGTGTTTTATCTTGCGGTCAGTGTGGAACTCACAGGGCTGTGAGACGGTGGGGTGGAAGGGAATCTAAAGGGGTGCAGTAGCAGGCCAGTTCTGTATGTCTATGGCCAAGGAACAAGGTGTGTTTGGTTCTCCCAGAGTTGGAGGGTGTTAGCTCAAGCCTAGGCTTTTACAGCCCCCCTCCCCTCTCTCTCCCTTTCTTTCTAGGCTGTTTTGGATTTACCTCAAGGCCCTCAAACTGACTCCATCAATCAATCAATCAATCAATAAAAGCCTCCAAATGGGATTTCCATATGAATCCTGGGGTTGAATCTATGCTACAGTCTGGGCTCTTGTACATTTCACCAACATGTAGAGTTGTGGAAAGCTGATTAAAGAAAGACTAGCAGGATATGAGAGATCAATAGTTTTAACGTTTTATAGAGGGAGAATGTATGGTTCTGAAGGTCCAAAAACATTTTCAGTTCCATACTCCTAAAAGATTGATGATTGATGTACGTTTGAAGTACCCCCCCCCCCCCCCCCCCCCCCCCCCACCCCCACCCCACCACCACCACCACCACCATTATTACGAGGTCATCTTTCTATCGACCATTCGGAATACCTTGTGTGCGTTGAACGAATGGTGTGGGAAACAACAGACAGAGAGAGGGATAGAAGCAATGTAGTACAGCGTAGCAGACCAGATTCGATCTTTTTAGATTTGCGTATAACTTAAAGAAAATTACTTAATATTTTCACACACACACAAATGCCCTAACCCTTGTGGCGTGTTCTTTTTGAATTTCTCCCTCGTACCTCCTGTCAGCCAATCCCGGTACGCCGGGTTGGGAAGTCACTGCTGCAGAGGAAGCCTGCACTACTACCTGAATCACTCAATACTTCCCTCTATACTTCATGGCCTGTGAAACATAGGTTATTTCTGGGTCCATCCACACCGTCTAAACGTCAAGCCTAATACGTTTTTACTACCGTTCTTTATAACCCTCTGTCAATCCCTCCTTCCCCGCCGCTCCTCCTGATCTCTACCTGCCGTATACCGCCTCCATGCATCTCTCGCTCTCCTCTCAGTCTGCTGTCACTCATCCCCCCTATTTAGTCACCCCCCCCCCCCCCCCCCCGCTTGTCTCCCAACTTTCTGCATTCAACCAGTGCCCCCACCGCCCGCTGAATAGCTATTGATTAATGTCTGAGCCATTGTCTTACCTAATGAGTGACTAAATATAGCCATCGCTCTGCCGCCGCCGATTTTCCCGCCCGCGCATAGCAGTTAACGTGTGGAACAGTCACAGCGTTGGCATGACAACGCAACGGTAAAGGCTCCACGAGCAAGCGAGGATGGAGCAGATTGTGTGGCGGCGAGCCCGGCCAAACTGGGAGAGGATGAAACGGGAGAGGGAGGGAGGGAGGGAGGGAGGGGGAGGGAGGGAGGGGGAGGGAGGGAGGGAGGGAGGGAGGGAGGGGGAGGGAGGGAGGGGGAGGGAGGGAGGGGGAGGGGAGGGGAAGCGGTGGTGGTTGGGAGGGAGTTCAAATGAAGCAAAAAAAATAAAAAGGGACGGGATTTAGAGAGTGAAAGAGCGTGTCGTTAGCGATACTGAAAGCCGCTTCACTCGTCTTTTCCATCCCTTTCGTTTCCCTCTCCATCACTGTGTTTGGAATAAAACACGGGCTGGCCCTGTTGGGAATAGTGTATCTTGGTTTCATGCGTCATAAGAGGAAGCTTGATAAGGGAGTTCCTGCCAGGATCAGTCCTTTTTTCCTATTCTTTCTTCTATTTTTAAGATGACTAAAACAAGAGAAGGGTAGTTACATGAGAGTCACCAGTTCTCTGCTTGGGCTTTAAGCGGACAGACTCCTATTACTCTTTAAAAATGTGTTCTATATATATCTATATATTATGGAGATCTTTTTGCAAAGCGTCTTATGTGTCCAATGTGAACCTTAATACGTTAAACAGAATCTTGCGAGCTAGTCTTGATAGCTGTATGTTTGCCTGCTTAGACTCTTCCCGACATTATATAATGGGGAGGGGGACACATGTTTATCATCTTATTGGTTGAAAGTTTCCATTACTTAATGCGTAGGGGGAGTTACATTTATTAGCTACATTTAATTAATGAGACAAATAAATGAGCTAACAAGACGAAGCAGTAAGAAATACAGAATCGTAACACGTTGAAACTGTAAAGTTCCTAAAGACATCATCAGCACATAGCAGGAGACAGATTTTGTGCCTTCGCAAGTTGACGCCATCACATGAGGGTGTAAACTCACAAGGTGTAAAGACTCCTTAATACTACAGTGTGTCTACGATGCGCAAAACATATGGAGACATCAAAGGTTTTTATGAATGTAAAATATTGGGACAACTATGCGTGCAATCCTATTAGCTGAGGATTTAGTTTAAAAATGTCAAACCATTTCTCATCCTCCTCTACCCCAAGCCGGAAATAAGGGACACTTGGATCCATGATGTGATTTACATAATGCCTTCATGTCATCTCCATACTGGTGCATTATGGTGGATTTGTTTGTGAGAACTTTGGTTGTAATGCATGGGAGACTGAGAACCTGTCATAACATGCTGATGAATTATACCTGTGTAGTTACCTGTATGGTTAGTTACCTTAATATTTGGATGCCATCAGTTGGAATGCACCACCATTTCTCTTGTATGGTGTGGGAAGTGTGTGTGTGGATGATGGCTGGTTTAAGCAGCCTCACCTGGCCCGAGTCAGACTGATGGAGTGTGGCTCTAGCATTGCAACAGATTCCTTTTATTTAAAAGACTTACAAGTGCTTCTTCTTTTTTAATATTTTATTGTCCGAATCGCTGATTTTAGAAAAAAACATAATAGATTAGCACTGACCTTATCCCTAAGCTCTCTATGAGTGACAGAGGTCCTTCTTATAATAGTTTATTATTTATTTGCTGTGTGTCTCTTTTCTTTCTTCTAGTGGTGAGAAGCTCACTGACATTTCAACACTGGCCTTCCCCCATAACAATAGGCTTGGCCCCACAGCCAGGGGTCAATCCAAACCCACAATGAAACACGCTTCAATGAAAAATGATTTGTTAGCATGAAGCCAGTTCAGTCCACTCCCTCTCTATTGGCCGTCCACAACACCATGAATTGACTCAAATTCTCCAAGCTTCTTTTTTATTTATTAGTGGACTGGTGAAAGTGATGCTGCGGCTCCTTCTCCTGGTTTGATTCATGCGGCTGCGTGATAACTGCCGGACACGATGCTGGGGCCTGGTTACGGACGATGTAAATGGGATCTGTTCTTTATTAGACTGTTGATTTATTCTGTCTCGTGGAAGGGAATAAGCTGTGCCTAATTACATCTTTCCCCTCCTCGTTTCACATCAGGCATGTGTTTCGCCTTCACTCTATTTTTGACTCGAGGAATGCATTATTCCCTGCGGGTATGAACATGTGTGTGTGTGTGTGTGTGTGTGTGTGTGTTAGCAAGGAAGATATTGCCCACTGTAAACAGATGACAGCAGAAGTGTCCTCTAACCCAAATGTCTGCCTGCAGACATCTTTGAGCCAGAAAGCCTACCTGCCTAAATGTTTTGCATTGGATGAAAGAGTCTGGGTGTGTGAGCCAAACCAATCTAGGACAAAACAACAACAGCGAAACAAAATACTGAACGTGAAGAGAAGCAAGCGACAGACAGAGAGCATGGAGTTTCACATGGCAGGTGCCAGCCCTGCAGCGACTTCAACAGCTGCATGTAATATAATTATATAATATATAATTATATAATATATAATTAAACGGGAGGAGAACAACGCAGTCCGTCATTATGGAAAGCACTATCATTCCTTCTCTCTCTCTCTCTCTCTCTCTCTCTCTCTCTCTCTCTCTCTCTCTCTCTCTCTCTCTCTCTCGCTCTTGCCTTCTCTACACTGTCGTTCAATAGAAAATCTTATTTGGTCGCCTGGTTCTGGCTAACAAGGTCAAAAGGCCCTCCAGACGAGATGGGCTGTTTGAACATGAACACACACACAGATACACACACACACGCGCACACACACACACACATACAATGCACACACATACAATGAACATGTCTTGGGTTCCTCGTGTCTATCCCTTTTCACGGTGTCTGTCTCTCTCTCTCTCTCTTGCACACTCTTTCATGCACTGTTTTTCTCACGTTGCCATGGTGATGCGGGATGGCCGCATTGTGCAGCAAAGTAGTCAGAGTAGGGGTCCCTCTCTCTCTGGTTGTCTACGGGCTATGTTGCTTCACACCCTACATCACCATGGCTACATTCAACAATGCTACAATTTAGCCTGAATGCGGTATATAGTTTGATTCCTCACATGTGGAGCCATCGTCGCATTGGCTCTGGCACTCTGATGCTTGTGTGTGTGTATCTGGGATCAACTCTGAATGCATCCATCGGTCTGGTGACTTCGTGGGAAGACATTACATTCTCTGGTTGCGTGCGGTAATTATGTGTAATTATGTCATATGCAATCAGAGGGGGAAAAAACAACCCACAATGGTTTCCACCGTTGGGCTGTTTGTCATTAAATAATGGTGAGCGAGAGCCATATAATGTGTTCTGTGAGTGGTTCTGCTCATGTGTGTTCTAGACCGAACTCACCTTCTCACTGTCGTTCACAAGAGACTTGCGTAATCTCTGGGTGATGAGACTTGTGCAATCGGGTTGAGAATGCTTTCCAATCGCGTTCTCCATCTTTTTATTTTACCTTCTCCCCTGTCTTTCCTCTTCTCATTATAACCTCATCATTCTCTCCTTCCTCAATGCCTGTCCCTGCCAATCCATCTGTCACACTGTATTATATATATATACTTACCTAATTCTCTCTCTCTCTCTCTCCCTCTCCCTCTCTGTTTCTCTCTCTGTCTCCCTCTTTGTCGTTTTCCCATTGCAGTGTGACAATGCCAAGGGCTTGAGGGCCTTCTTCGACGCCATATGCTATGGCCCCAAACACCTGATGATCTTCGGCGGGGTCTGTCCGTCCGTCACATCCATCATCGCAGAATCGCTGGAGGGCTGGAACCTGGTGCAGGTAGGAACCATGTGTTTGCGTGTGTGTGTGTGTGTGTGTGTGTGTGTGTGTGTGTGTGTGTGTGTGTGTGTGTGTGTGTGTAAGGAGTGTGTGTGTGCACAAATGTGTCTTCTTCTTGAGAGTTTTTCCTGTGTGTCTGGTCGCGTACGTCCATGTCAGCTTGTGTGTGTGTGTGTGTGTGTGTGTTGATATGTGCCTAATGTCGAAAACTAGATTTTTCCTGTTCTACCAATGGCAGAACACAGCCCGTTGGCTAATTTAGAGGATTTTTGTTGTCCCTTTAGTTATGTGGTGCGGGCAGCTAGGCGGCAGGATTTCAAAGAGGTCATAAACTCGTAGCTTAATCCTTTATTAACCTTGCTAGGGTGCCTCCCTAATTGGCTCTGCGCTTATCCAAGCAAACTTCCCTTATGCGATGTACAATCTCAGACAAAGTCAAAATGTCATAGTCACATTTCTGACGACACCCTCAGAAACTATTGTGTAGAAAAAAAGAGAGAAGAGAAATAGTTTGTGTCATTGAGAATCCTTGGTCCTGGTTCCATAATCGGGGCTTGGTTGAGCCATAGAAACACAAATAAATAAAATGTCAAAGATATAAAAAAAAAAAAAAGGGATGCGATGAAGGACAAAAGCAATTCCTCTGCGTCTTTGTTTCTTACAAGTAATTTATCGATTACACACTTCACATCGCTTGTCTGCTTTCTTGTTCCCATTTGCGACTTTCCATATCATGGGACCAATCATGATGGCATCACGTCGGAACTGGGGAATCCCAACCGTCGAAAAAACACCTAACCCCAGAATACCAACAACTCTTTGAACCCTGTAAACTCCTAACCCCCTTTGAAGCACCACATGCAATTTATTCAAACCTGTACCGTGTTGTCTTCCAAAGACGAGGGTGGGGTGGAGGAAAAGCCCACGCTCTGAAGAACACTTTTCCATTTTGCTGCACGCACACAAAGGTTATCGCAACGGAGATAAGCAGACTTGTGTTTGGAGGAAGAAGAGATATCATCATTTGAGAGGCCATGTTGGGGAAAAGAATGTGACATATTTAGGCCCTTTTTCTCTTCCTCCGACGACGGCTACTACGGTGAATCGACTGCTTTTGATGTTTCGCGTTTGGGCAAAATTCTGTTCTCAGGTCATATGTGTGTGTGTGTGTGTGTGTGTGTGTTGGGGGTGGAAGTATTTGTTGCCGTATTTGGGGATGTGCGTTTGTGCCTCTGGTCAGGGATGTGTGCGCATGTGTGTGTGCGTGTGTGTGTGTGTGTGCGTGCGTGTGTGTGCGTGCGTGCGTGTGTGTGTGCGTGTGTGTGTGTGTGTTTGTGTGTGTGTGTGTGTGTGTGTGTGTGCGTGCGTATGTGTGTGTGTGTGTGTGTGTCTGTGTGTGTGCGTGTGCGTGCGGACTCATCGCACGTGAGTGTACCGGCTGTGTGATGATCACGGTGGCCGTCTGCCTACGTCAGCTGGCCAGGGAGTGCTTACCTGTGAAAAGCAGCAGCAGCAGTCTTCTGCTCCACGGCGCGCTTGTCTTGGTGCTTAGTGCTCCCTGAGGCTCTGCAGCCTACCAACCGACCGCTCATTAGCACCTACACACATGGACACCCTCAACACCAACTAAACCCCCCCCCCCCCCCCCCCACACACACACACACACACACACACACGTCTGTCTGTCTTATCCCAGTTAGGTGGGGACGGGATCGTCTCGGGTGTTTTAGCTCCCAGACAGCAGAAAGCTGTCGTGGGTTCCAACCCCCCAATGTCTTGTAGGCCTCCTAGAGCCCCTTCCTGCTCCTTCATGTATTGTATCAAAAACATTCAACGACAAAGTCAAAAACAAAGTCCTAATTACTCATTTAGCGTCCCTTCAGGGAACAATTTGCAAAGTGACTGATGGCGAATGACCAGGAACTCGACACAAATGTTCCTCCGTCCAAACGAGAGGTCCAACCGCTGTAAATATTAGAACGGCTTGGTTGGTGTACCTGCCACAGCTGTTGGTACAAGCAACTAATTAGCGTCTAATTAAAGATCGTTTAAATGTAATTAGCCCACTAGTCGAGTGAACTATCAGGCAAACACAGAGGAGATACACCGCTAGGTCTTTAGAGGTCTTCGATTCAAACGTTGTACCTGACCTAAAATGGACGCATCCATTACAAATATAACACAGAGTTGAAAAACAAGGCCCAATAAAACAGGCCAGAGAGCAACTGGACCAAGGTCCGACCCGACCAGATAGAAAAGACCTGATTCTGAAATAACTTTGACGTTAAAAGCGGACAGGAAATGTGGATTTAGGTTTCTACAGTGCAGTTTATATATGATGCTTGTAGCCTTTTTTATTTGAGGACACAGGCAGTCTTTATGAAGCTCACTTTGGATCTGGGCTCCTCATTAGAATGAGAATGTCTGAGTCATCTCCTGCCCGCTATGTGCACTGGAAGTGTGCCGACGACAGTGTGCTCTCACACAACAATGAATCTGTCGTGAGTTCTTTGCTTTTTGGCCGTTTGTCTCAGAAACAGGGTGATTAACCTGGCCAACTCCAAACTCCCCGCAAGCGTGCCAGGAATATGATGCACCCAACTCTCTCCCACTTTGTTCCTTTTTTTACAGGAGTGGATGCTTTCTTTAATAGTCACTTCTTTATTTGCTCCGTTTGATGCAAACTGGTGTGACTTCACGACTGTTTCACAAAACTACGCTCGTCCACAAATATTGTGGACGAGTCCCTGACTTGTTTTGGCATAGCTTTTATTAGTTAGTTAATTGAGAGTTAGGTTTAATTTTACTTTTTCTATATTAAGACCTAAGTCATTCAGCTCCCTTTCTGGGGCTGATGACTTGCATGGGCTCCCAGTTGAGTGTGTGTGTGTGTGTGTGTGTGTGTGTGTGTGTGTGTGTGTGTGTGTGTGTGTGTGTGTGTGTGTGTGTGTGTGTGTGTGTGTGTGTGTGTGTGTGTGTGTGTGTGTGTGTGTGTGTGTGTGTATGTGCACGTGCATATGTGTGTGAGTGAGTGCGGTTGTATGTGTGCATGCGTTTCCTTCCCAGACACAAAGCCTATCTGCTAGAGCTGCAGTTTCAGTGTGAACAACCTGGCCCACTGTCCTATCCTCTATTCTGCAGAGGGAGAGGGGAGAGGGGAAAGAGAGAGAGAGACAAGAGAGAGAGACAAGAGAGAGAGAGAGAGAGCGAGAGAGAGAGAGAGGCATGTGTCCCTGACATTAAAATGACCATCATCTATGACCAAAGTCTCCAGAGTGAGCTTTCATAATGTGGCTGTAGACAAACTAATGTTTGCATGGAACACGGTTCTTTATTGCTGCCTTGGAAGCCATCAGAAACCATGGCCACGTCCCAATTGTGAGTGGAGCCGCCTTCTGCCCATGTCCATCTAGGCAGCTGCCTCGTTAAGTGAGCTGCCTCAGCTCACTCACAATTGGGACACAGCCACGTATTTCTTCCAAGCTCCTTGGGTTTTTGGAAAATGCAACCTCTCACGGGGCTGATGCAGTAGGCAGCCGGCTCTCCATTTTGTGTAGTTTGAGATGCAGGGAGAGAAGACGCAGGACAGAGGAGACAGAGGTGACGGGGAACTCCCTAGCTCTTTAACCTTACAGTGTCACAGTGATCACATGACATCACTTCCTCTAGTCTTACTCTGGGCAGACTACTGCATGTCAGCCTCTGCTGTCTATCGTGGGCCGTGCTCAAAATGTAAATGACCCTTGGAAACCTTATAAGCAGAGGGATTGTATATGAAGTACGGGTTACAGCACCCTTGACAAATGTTTGACTTAATACACACAAGAGATGTACAGTATATTTTCCAAAAAGTGTATGCGTAAGCAAGTCATGTTTAGGAGCTTCAAGGTAAAACAACAAGCACCCACATCGTAAAAGTGCATAGACAAGCCAAAGGTAAAACCTGTCCTACTTCCTGAACTATCTTTACCGTTGCAGCATTGGGCTGGACTAAAAACTCTAAAGTTCAGAGACAAGGACACGGTCTCTGCATCATGCACCATCGTGTCCCAGATCTTCGTGGACCAACTCCCTCAACGGACGTTGTCTGGGTCGACATTTGGGGGCCCAATGTCGAGACTCTCTCATCCCACCATGATGACATTGGAGCGCCCCGGTTCGTCCTCTGCTCCGGGCCGTCTCTGGCCAGCTTCAATTCCTCCCTCATTGCTCTTCACATTACACAGTGTAATGTCTTATTGACAAGCACAAAGGAAAGCAGCCGGTGCAAATTGCAAAGTGGTGCATGAGAATGCACTCTCGTGAGTGTGTGTGTGTGTGTGTGTGTGTGCGTGTGCGTGTGAGGGACCGGAGTTAAGAGTGGATAGGGAGAATATCGGATCTTCAGACAGAGGACGGGATGGGGTGCAGACAATCTAAAATAACTTGAGCATGATGGGAGAATGAGAGGGAGAGACAGCTGTGTGGTAGAAGCTGCCAGCGTCTTCAAGAGCCCCTGATTGCCGGCCATTCTGTTTTTAGCCAGACAATTGAAATGAAACCCAACCCCCTCTCCTGCCATTTTGCTGCCTGGTTGATAAGACATATTCCTAACTATGCCATGGAATAAAAAACGAAACCCATACTTGGTTAACCAGTAATTATGTGTATTGTATAAGAATAGTCCATCTTTTTCTTCCTTCAGACATCCTAGCAGGTCCATTCCTAGTAAATAACCCGCCCATGCCACCGTCGATGGCTTCTTTATGCTTACCAATCAGCTCCCTCAGCGACGGCCCTGTTCCTTTCCAGCCACGTCCAGGCCGTAATGAAAAACTATGCTTCCTGATCATTTCCCTTCTCGTGATTTGTAGGAAATGGAAGAAGGCAGGCAGGAGATATTTTGTGTGGCATCAAACTCCCAACGGTGAAACATTTCTCTTTTCTTGGTTGAAGCGTCAAGAGGTGAAATTCACAATTGATTCCAGGCTAAAGAGAAGCTAAATGATGCTGCAGTCATGGCTCGAAGAAAAAAACAAGTACAAAGTGTTCACCCCTTGTCCTATCTTATTGGCCACTTTTACTTTTTGGTGAAGAAATGTCCATTATTTGTGGACCCCAAACTTGCGGCAACTTCACCTTTCCGGGCTGATTCATTCATCACCTTGGGGGACGTTGAATAATGAAGTCAATAGTCAGTAGGAGGAAGAAGAGAAAAAAACGGCTAAGCCTTCTCTGAGCATTGTGGGTAAGTAATGGATACGGTGCTTGATATTTACCTGAAGTATGAGGTTCATTTTTCTTCCGTAGTCACGGTATTGATCATGGACACTTCATTAAGCTCTGCAATTTGGCAAGAAGAAAGAAGTATCATCTCTGGCCATCCCCCTTCTCTCCCTCTCCCTCTCCCTCTCCCTCTCCCTCTCCCTCTCCCTCTCCCTCTCCCTCTCCCTCTCCCTCTCCCTTTCCCTCTCTGGGAAGATGGTGGGAGGCGTAGGACTCAAATACTTCTTCCCTCTTTGGGGGTCTACGTGCTTGCTATGTTCTCTCATGGTCCCTGAGTGCTATACTGGGGCGTTTTGAATAAAACATGTGCCATGTGCCGCGGCGTGGCATCGCGGCATTCTGCTCAGCTTACATCAAATCTTCCCCTCCTTGTACAGCTATTTATATTTCATGTGTTCCAAAGTTTAGGTTGGAAATCTTTTTGCGAGGGGACACCAGATGAATCACAACACATCACATCAGTTCTAAACAAGGCTGAGGATTTCGTCTTTTATCCTTGTAACGGGGGGGGGGGGGGGGGGGGGGGGGCTCTTATTTTGTTGAGGTGTGACACGTTTACGCTAACAAAGCTCCATTTTGGTGAAGGTTTTGTTGCAGTTTTTTCTTTTCTTTTGAATAAAAGACGTTTTGACATGTTGGGTGTGGTCCCTCTCAAGATATCACAATGTTCACCTTTTTGGACCGTCCTGTGTAGTTTCCGAATCAAGCGTCCATCCAGTGACCTGCATCTCAAGGAACTTCCTGACATCCTAAGCCACTTTAGCCGTGTCTGTGGTCAAGACACAGCTGTGGGAAAAACACTTAGGAGAGGCAACTACTTTCCCAAAGTGGGACTGGGAGGAGGACCAGGAAATGGTCCTGCTTTGGCCAATCAAAATCTTGTCATCATCATTTACTATTATTTGTATTATCAGTCAGGCTCAGACATAAAATCTTGAAATGTTTCATGAAATACATATTTTGCGATTGCTTAACACATTTTATTTTATTCTAGGATAGACATCCATCCACTTCCTGGGCTGACTAGTCAGACACAAACAAACTTGATCCTCATTTATAAAGGTTGCATTCCTTCACGTTAATCTATGTTCGTCCACTCAGCCAACATCATATTCAACTATATGAACTTGTTCTTTAAACACTATCCATGATATACTTTATTACAGACTTCACAGTATTACAGCCTTGTATCTGGTCATTGCTGTACCTGTGTGGTTTTTGTGTTGTTTTACACAAACAACTGTATAAACCAGTCTGTGTAAATAGTAACGCACAGTGAACACGGACCACAGTACCTATTTCCCCAGTGCAACAGGAAACACTGTCATTAGCTAATTAACAGTTCAAAGCAGTCCTGCTAATAGGATGCTAGCGTTGGTGTTGAATCAACATACTACATCCAAGGAGAATGCCGACACACTAGTCCTCGCACTATGTTCCCATTTCTCCACAGAAGACACCTCCTCCCCTGTTTGTTGGCCAAATTAATTGAAGATTTTACTATTTAGCAGAGGCTTTCATCCAAAGTGACGAACAGTGATTTTTTGTTTATTGATACATTATTGGGCAGGTAGCGGTTAAGGCATCTTGATCAAGGATGCCTACACGTCGACGGCGGACATTGGGGTTGGAACCCAGCACCTTTCGGCTAGAAGTCAAACACCCTAGACTATCCTGCCTCTCATCTCACATCTCACTGACTCTGTGCTTCCAGAAGACTCAGAAAGGAAAACAATATGAATGTGTGTTGTGAACGTGTGTTATGGATATTCCATGCATATTTCCCTGTAGATACCGTTGCCCTGGTATTCTATAAAGAGCCCTTCTGAGACAAAATGGAGAATTAGCATGTCACATCCATACGTTCATGTTCAGACAATGATGCCAGCTATACCAGGAACACTAAATAATGAAAGTCCATTAATAGTCTTTAGAGTGGGTGCGCTTTTTGATGTTATCTTTAGGGAGTTAAAAACAGGAACAGCCATAACAAACTTGTGAAGACCGTAGGATGTTTTTAAGTAATTTATTTGTTTATGCGGCCCCAAAATCACTCTCTCCCTCTCTTTTGGAGTTTGTCAGCTTTGATATTGCTTATTTAGGTCATCGTGTCTACTTTGAAGCGCTAGTAAGGGTAGACATCTTTTAGTAATGTGGGTAGGGGAGAAAACTTTCAAAAGGAAAGTTGGTTGGTCGAGCTATCTTTATCTGTCTCTGTTTGTCTGTCTGTCCAGCTCTGGAAAAGATATGGAATGAATCTTAATCATTTGATTAATTACAAGTTATTTCCAGTTTCTCCATTGACGTTGTCTGCTCCTTGCAAGCAGTGCGCTATGAGGACAGAAAGGGACAGACGAAGAGGAAGGGAGAACATGATGGGAAGGAATGACAAATACACAAAGCAGAAGTAGACAAGGGAGTCGGGTCGATTGCAGACAACGCAACAGACGGCAAAAGATGAACAGAACAGCAGATATAGAAAATACTAGTGTCTGTTCCAGCTTGGGAACAATCATCCAGAGAAGCCAGAGGTTGCTAGCATCTCTTGGCTCCGGACAAGCTAACAGGTCTCTTACTCGGAGGTCACGCTCGGAGGTCGGTTCTGCTTTCGCTCCTGACAGTGTGACACAAACAATATGTTTCTTCTTCTACCGCTAATAGAAACACCGCTTGTGCCTCTGGCGGATGGAATTGAAGTTGCTCAGCCCTGCTGCCTGTGGCTGAAAGAGAAAACACAACGGTTGGGATACCTCACTTTCAGCCCGAGAAAATCTGAAATGCTTATAGCATGGCAAGTAATAGACATGTAATCACAGTCATAAATAAGTATGTCCATTGATCCATTAATATTGCTATGGCTGACTCCTTGCGTATTTGTGCATGTATAGGCTATACGTATTAAAGTAGCAAAGTATTCAAATACTCTCAGAGCGCCACGTTACCAAGCGATAACCGGTTGGCACCACCAATCCTTAGGACCTATAATGCTGTGTCATTTTTAACACAACAGGGTCCTCTCTCAAAGGCTGAAAGGACCTTTGAATACACACTTCTTATCGGCGCTCCGACCGCACGCATGCAGTAGGCAGTGCATTTGGATATCAAAGGGACGGGCCGCTCAGAGCGGAGAGCTCAGGGCGGCTCCATTACGAGCCATTAGAGGGCCACGCCGCTCCTCGGACAGAGCGGAGCTCCCGAGGATCAATAGAAGACAGTTTAACTGTCTGACACGGCTCACTAATATCTGAAACATAAACTCCCCCTGCCACACCGAATGAGAGAGAGAGAGAGAGAGAGAGAGAGAGAGAGAGAGAGAGAGAGAGAGAGAGAGAGAGAGAGAGACAGAGAGAGAGAGAGAGAGAGAGAGAGAGAGAGAGAGAGAGAGAGAGAGAGAGAGAGAGAGAGAGAGAGAGAGAGAGAGAGAGAGAGAGAGAGAGAGAGAGAGAGAGAGAGAGAGAGAGAGAGAGAGAGAGTGCGTGGGCTGGAGTCAAACGCAATGGAAAGGCAAACCCGCCAGCCAATAACCTCCCCCCCCCCCCCCCCCCCCCACCACGCTGACTTTTGGCCTCGAAATCCCCAACCCTACTCTATCGACATACACACACACAGCAGTTATCCTGCAGTATCTTCACATGAGCCATATGGTAGTATACACTCACAAACACACAAACTAACCACGCACATGCACACAGGCACATACATGCGCACATAAACCCAAGCAAAGATGCAGACACACACACACACACGTACACACAGGGCTCAGGAGGTTCAGTGGGTTGACTGGCAACCGGAAGGTTGCTAGTTCGATGAGTGTTGAGGTGTCCCTGAGCAAGACCACCTAACCCCAGCTGCTTCCGACGAGCTGCCTGTCGCCTTGCATGGGCGACACCGCCGTAGGTGTGTGAATGTGTGTGTGAATGGGTGAATCTTAGGCAATAATTGTAAAGCACTATAAGTGGCCACTGGTTAGAAAAGCACTATATAAATGCAGTCCATTTACACAAACAGCATGTTATGTGAATGTGTTTTTTTGTAGAGTTGTGTATGTATCCAGTATAAACCTGCAAAGAATAGACTAAACAAAAAAGGAACTGAAAAAAAGTAGCTACTTGGACTCCTCACTTGGCTTTGACGTTGTCATCACCCTAACCCAAACCTGAAATGGACCAACGACACCCTATCTGCACCCTATCTCACATGGTGATCAGGCGAACAGTATCTGACGTCCTGATGTAACGCGACGTCCGTGTCCAGTGCTATCGGCTGTCACTGTCACTGTTAGCCCGCCAGCCTTCGCTGCACCAATATAGATCAAAGCCTTTTTTGATCGCAGACCCTAGACACCGACACAAACACCCACCATCACACACACACACACACACACACACACACACACACACACACACACACACACACACACACACACACACCATCACACACACACACACACACACACACACACACACACACACACACACACACACACACACACACACACACACCATCACACACACACACACACACACACACACACCATCACACACACACACGGCTCCCTCCCTCTCTTTCCCTTGATTAAACCCCTATTTTCTGTCTCTGTTTCTCTTTCTCTGCGTTATCCTCTCATGCTTTATCGGTGCATCAGAATGCGGAAGCGTTAAGCCTCCTTGAGGTGGATAAAGGGGTACCTCCACTCTGTTTTCCTTCCCTTTGCCTCAGCCATTGAACACCTCTCATTCGCCGCCTGGATCTCGATCTGGAGCGATAGCGCAGCGTAAGCTGCAGGCCTTGTCAAACTTGTCAAACTTGTGCTCTGAATGTAAAATCTGTTCAGTCGCAGAGAGACTGTCGTGGGGCACCGTAGTCAGGCGGTCAACTGAGGTGGAGCAGGCGTTGAAATTGTGTTTCTTTTAAACACTTTATATTATTTTAACTGTTAAATGTTTCAGCAGATTTGCCCATACGTCCTACATGAAGACACACATAACTAACATAATATAACAAAACATGAAGGTTGTTACAGGCCTGTTACCATAGGGCATAGCTACCCACAAGACTATACTCGAGCCTTCTCCTATCCAATCCCCCTAACACTGACATAAGCCAGGCTTAAATAGGCTATCCATTGCTTAGCCACAACCATAAGCCAAACTGAAATCTGACAGAAATCAATTAATAACAATCACATACTTAGTCAAAACTCACCTATAATATATAATTAAAAGATAATATAAATCTGTTACCTTTCTATACAAGTCTGCAATGACCTACATGTCATAAACATTAGTCCCACAAGAGGAAATACCCCTCTCCCTTAATGAGATGGCGTGCCCCGGCGTGCTCCCCTGATTTAAATACAGGAAGTGAAATGCACACTTTACCTTTAACACGGGAGAACTGTGGTGAGAATGAATGACTGAAGTTGTGTTATTACCGATTGCTGCTAGTGATTATTACCTTTATTTCTAGAGTTACCGAATGCTATGGTTGGACATGAATAATGCATATAATGAAAATAGATGAACGTCTCGTCACAGAGACAAAATGGGAATCAATTCAATATTTGATTTACTTATATATTTTTGTAAACATTTGAATTCAGTTTTGTATTCAAATGTTTTTAAATATGATAAATTGATTTACATTTTTAATTTGATTGTATTTCATTTTACATGCGTGTATTTTATTTATTGTTTGATTTCATGACTGCAAGCTTTCCCCCTGTGATGTGGCTTATTTGTGTATTTGTGAGTCATTGAAATAATAGCAAATTCAAGTAACTTTGTCTTTAGAAATGATTTCACAGAACACAAAGCTATATTTTTAAGACATTCTAGCAACTAATCTGTCCTGAGAAAATAGCTTGTTTGTGTTCCAAAGCAGTGTGGAAATGTATTGGGAAGTGTGTGTTTGATTCATCTCTGAGCAGCTGGTAAATGTGCCCAAACCGAGGGTGTGTAATATGATTTTCAAACAGTCCTCAGAGAGAAAGTAAGCACTGAACAAACAACTCCACTCCTTCATAGTGCCTCAGAAATCCCTCTTTGCACAGGTGCGTCACTCAGACAAACAAGTCTAAATACCGGGAGAAAAGTGCAGGATGGAAATGGCCAACAATATTTACACACTTGAAAATACTGTTCACCTTCTTAAGATCCCAGGCATGGACCTATGTGGACAAACGTGCACAGCAGCGTGCAACATTCCACTTTTCATTCTGTGATTTTACTTTCTTTCTTTTTGAAATTTTTTATTTTCTCTATCTCTCCATCTCTCTCCCTCTCTCTTGCCCTCTCTCTCTCTCCCTCTCTCCCCCCTCTCTCTCCCTCCCTCTCTCACTCTACCTCTCTCAGTCCCTCTCTCTCTGTCCCTCCTTCTCTACCTATCCCTCCCTCCCTCCCTCTCCCCCTCGCTTTCTCTCTCTTGGTCCCTCTCTCAGTCCCTCTACCTCTCTCTCTCCCTCCCCCTCCCTCTCCCCCTCGCTCTCTCTCTCTTGCTCTCTCTCTCTTGCTCAATCTCAGCGAGTTCTCTAGTTCCTCTCCATCAATCTGTGCAATTCTTCAATTCCTTTCACTGGGACAAAAAACGTTTATTTTTCTCCTTTTCAAAGGATTTCAGAAAACCCTTGGGCACCCAAAAAGGAAATAGCTATGATTGGCGGAGAGGTGGCGATGCATTTGGCACAATGTAGTTCCATATTCTAATCATGCTGTCAGAGAAACGAGCTCTTGCTATTTCCCAATGGCGGGACATAGGAGCCATGTTTTGAACATGTTTTGCTCCGAATTCGGAACATTTGTTTACAGTTTGAGTGATGTGCGCTCTTTCCTCTGAATCTACTTAATTTGGACACAATGGTGTGTTTCCCTCCTGTGCATTTAATAGATGCATCCATGTTCAGATGCAACGTGAATTGGGAATTAATTAACATTTTAATAGGGATTTCTGGTATGGGTTTCCGTGACCGCTATATAGTGTAGATAATGTAGTTTACCGTTTAATATGCATTTATGGAGTTAAATTAAAACTAAGCTTTAAGTTGATCAAAGTTATAAACTGTACATGTACAATTTATGTGGGGATTTAGTGACACCTATATATCTATAGAGGAAGTAGTTGATCATACAGTTTAATTACCACTTGAAGGTTCATCATATATCATGTTATATACTGTACATGTGCATGTCTCTGAATGTTTCAGAGGATATCATACTTTAATTAACCTGGGGTGCCATTCGACCGGTTGGCAGTCCATTAAATCCTATAAATATATGTCTCCATATGCGTTGCCAGTTTCCACACATGAAACTCAATGACATTAGAAAGCGGATTCATTTATGCTCATTCATTCATAGACCAAATATATAATATCCACAATGTATTTCAATACCGCGATAACAATCATTCAATGTCGGTATCTTTCGTATATTTGCTCCCAAAAGAAAACGTGTGCTTACATCTGGGGCTGTATTGTGGTCACATGCCTGCCCTGCCTGCAAATTATTTGAGAAGGGGTTTTTGTTGAAGTTCTCTTCACATCCTGACAGCAATTAATAAATCAAATTCTCTGTCCAAAAATAGAAGAAAAAAGAATCCAGTGTCTGTTGCTGGCCCGAATTAAACGATTAGATGGCGAACCGTTCTGTCTACCTGCCTACCTGTCTACCTGCCTACCTGTCTACCTGCCTACCTGTCTACCTGCCTACCTGTCTACCTGTCTACCTGCCTACCTGCCTACCTGCCTACCTGTCTACCTGCCTACCTGTCTACCTGTCTACCTGCCTACCTGCCTACCTGTCTACCTGCCTACCTGCCTACCTGTCTACCTGCCTACCTGTCTACCTGCCTACCTGTCTACCTGTCTACCTGCCTACCTGTCTACCTGCCTACCTGCCTACCTGTCTACCTGCCTACCTGTCTACCTGCCTACCTGTCTACCTGTCTACCTGTCTACCTGTCTACCTGCCTACCTGTCTACCTGCCTACCTGTCTACCTGCCTACCTGTCTACCTGTCTACCTGCCTACCTGTCTACCTGTCTACCTGCCTACCTGTCTACCTGTCTACCTGCCTACCTGTCTACCTGCCTACCTGTCTACCTGCCTACCTGTCTACCTGCCTACCTGTCTACCTGTCTACCTGCCTACCTGTCTACCTGTCTACCTGTCTACCTGCCTACCTGCCTACCTGTCTACCTGCCTACCTGCCTACCTGTCTACCTGCCTACCTGTCTACCTGCCTACCTGTCTACCTGTCTACCTGCCCGACTCCCTGCACCCGCGCACTCCTTGCGCATGACCGGAGTCTCGTACAAGTCTAGACAGACCTATTGCTAAAGCGAGCGAGCTAGTCGTGTTTTGGTTGAGTGGCTTTTGAGGGATGCCTGAAAGGTGGGACGTTTTCAGTTGGATACATCAAAATCAAGCCTACTCTGGTTGGTTCCTCCAAGTGCCCTAGCTTTAACACCCGCGCAGGGCTTGGTTTCCTCGCTGCTGTTGCTGACGGTTGAGGTGCCATTACAGTTTCATGTGCAGAAGGTGGTAAGTGATGGTAGATATGCAAATATGTGTGTGTACAAATGAGTTTGAAGAGCCGAGTACAATGACATTTCACAGCTTCATTTACATTTTAATTTAAGTTTTAATCGATGTTGTTATTTACACGTTTTTTTTTCCATGATTTAGCAATTAGTCATCATTGCTTTAAGCTACATATCTATTTTTGCGATCTATTTGCATATATATATTTAGCAATTCAGGGGTTGTGGCGATTCTGTTAAAAATGTAAATCCAAAGCTTTTAGTGGCTGGCAGGAAGAGCCTGCGAGACAAAGCAGACTCCACAGCACAGATCAGTCAAGTAGAGGCTGCAATGCCCCCCTTGAAGGGACACACACACACATACACACGCACGCACGCACGCACGGCCACAGACACACACACACACAGACACATACACCACATTTTACAATAAGGATACATTGATTAACCTTAAATGAACGTTAATGAATGCAGAAATAAGCATTATTTTACAACAAAGTAATAGTTAATTAACAGTTAACTAATGGTTAGTAATCATTCATTAGCGTTAGTTAATGCAGCAATGACCATTAATATATAGCATTTGAATAGGGGTTAGGGTTATGTTAAGGGTTAGTGGGTTAGGGTTAACCCTTGCCCTAACACTTTTAAATAATGTATAAATTAATACCTTAGCTAAGATGAACTTCATTACCTTAGTTAACATGAACGCCATTAGTAAACATGAACACCAGTAGTAAATTATTACTAGACTATTAGTTAACCGTTAAATAACTGCTGGTAAATTGTTAGTTAATGCTTATTACTGCATTAACTAATGTTAATTAACGGTAAATTAATTTACCCTTATTGTAAAGTGTTACCAATGATTTTATTGCTTCCGCTTATACAAAATAGATATATTTGACAGTTGGAAATAGCGTCCAAAGCAACATTCGACTGCTGAATGCCGTAATTTACCAATCAGAATCCTGTATTCATCAAAGCTGTGTAATAAACAATATTATTGCCTGGTATACAGTGAGAGTGGAAGCAAATTTTGGTTTCTGATCTGTTAATATTTAACTCAGAGAGAGAGAGAGAGAGAGAGAGAGAGAGAGAATATTTTAGCATTAAGCAATGAGTGGTCTTTCAACTAATGTCTTCCCCAACTTTGAACTTTCCCATGAATCTATTGCATACTGAACGTCATGCATATTCTCATTTGGACATAATTACAAGCAGTCGCACGGTACTCCGCCAGCAATCCTGACCACGTCTGTAGCACAGGGTTTACTTTTATAAAGAAACGCTGCGTAAAGCTTAAAGAGGAAGGTATGTTTCTTATTTGTGTGATACTGGCGGCGGTGGTGGGGGTTGTGGTGGTAGTGGTGATGATGATGATGGTGGAGGTGGTGGTGGTGCTGATGATGTGATGGTGGTGGATAACGACGGGGGCGGGAGCATATTGCGAGCTGTGGGATATGATTGGTGCTGATACCTGGTATTTACCATTCGATAGGTTAAAGCCAGTGGGGCATGGCTTCCTGTGGTGGAACCCTGTGCATTTTTAAAGAGTGACCAGCAGGGGTCCGGTGGATGATTCTCTCTCTGAATGGAGAGGTGATGATAAACACACCGACGCTGACCTTTACTGCCAATAAACAACATTAAATATGAATAAGCACATAATTGAAAGTAACCACTGGCACTTCCTGCTTTATAGCCCTCCTCATCCCCTCATCAGGCTCAATACACACATGCTGTTGACACACACACACACACACACACACACACACACACACACACACACATACACACTCTCTTGACACAGGAACACACACACACCCACACAACACAAAGTACCTCTCAGCCAAAAATAATCACGAAATAAAACAACATCAAGCCGGGCACAGACAGGTTTCAAATTTATATTTCCCACTATTAGACCTAAAGTATTGATTTATCTACTCCCGTCTCCCCCACCCCCCCCCCCCCCCCCCCCCACCATATATCCCACCACTGTCTTTTCAGATTTAAAGCGTTGACACCCACCCACACACACACACACATCCCACCCAGACAGCTATTTTTTAAGTACATGTCAGAAGAATTTCTATCAAACCTCACAGTGTTGAGCCAAAAACAACTATTCCACCTTTCGTGTATCTTGAAAGTTATAAAAATTACAAAGATTAAGGGTAGAACTTTTGTAGTTTTTTTTAGATGGGTGATGTAGTTCCCTGCAGGTAAATAACCAGGGTTCTCACTCCAAGTAATTACCTGGATGGCTACAAAACTCTTTCCAAAGTATATATTTTAGTGTGGTTTTGCTTAGTTTGTTAGTTTGGTGGTGGTGGTGGTGGTGGGGTGGGGTGGGGTGGGGGGTGGGGGGGGGGGGGGGGGGGGGGGGAGGGGTTTGCGCGTGGTTTAACATTACCAGAAATATGCTTGTGTGATTGTGCAGCATTTCAACGAAGTCAATTCCAGGGTGTCTGACCGTACAGGATAGAGTCCCCCCTCCACCTCCCCTCTGATCCTTACAAAGTGGGGTGCACATGAATGCAGCTCCTCCGTACACCAAAGGGCCAGAGCTGGTTTCAATCGGCCTGCCTGCGTCGGCCCTCCGGGGCCCCCTTCTCGAGACGCTTGATGTCTTCCTTCTTGCTCCACCCGGACGCTCGCCGGAGTCTCCCCCCCCCCCCCCCCCCCACAGCGCTGGAGAGGGAATATTAAGAATGCACTTCCCTCGTCTTCCTTCTCTGCCACCCCGTTTTTGGTCCCTGAAGGCCCCTGGAAATGGAAAGGAAATGGAGAGTTAGGAGTCAGGGAGGTGGTAGGTAAAATGATGGATGCCAGGAGGCAGAGAGAGAGAGTGCAATAGAGAGAGAGAGAGAGAGAGAGAGAGAGAGAGAGAGAGAGAGAGAGAGAGAGAGAGAGAGAGAGAGAGAGAGAGAGAGAGAGAGAGAGAGAGAGAGAGAGAGAGAGAGAGAGAGAGAGAGAGAGAGAGAGAGAGAAATTAAGAAGAGAGCCTGGCAAGACCAGTGGATTCATGTGTGCAAATACCCACGCACATGCACACCCCAGTATTGTCATGTCCAAATAAGCAGCGTCGATTTCTATTTAACTTAATATACTTTCTCTCTTTCTCTGCCTCTCTTTCCCCTTCCTGCTGATTAGCCCTCCACACCTCCATAAGGCCAGATGCTATCAGATGCTATCAGAACAGACTTGTTTTGGGGACTGACCTGATCCTAACAATACATTCTTCTAGCTCAGGACTCACAGCAGCGTTTGCCTCAGTTTCCATTCAAAGTACAACTGCGAATCCAAGGCTGATTGGCTGACTCATACCCCTTGCATCTTCAGCTGAAGGAACTCTAAGTCTAACCACTCCTGTCTTGGCTGTTGCTCTTTACGTAAAGGTTGGTGGGTGTGGTTGTACAGCAAATTAGCCTCATTGTGTAAAATGGCACCTGCAAGTTTGGATCAGTAGATGATAGGGAAAGTGTTTATTGGTTTTTTGTCAATGTCCCATTCTATGTTTGTATTTTAAACCCAGGTGTTATGCTATTCATTTGTTAATATATTAAACTGCTCGATACTGAGAGAAGAATATTATAAGTATTCATTTGTCATATTAGTGATACGATGGTGACGATTACAGTGTTAAAGGAATGATTGTATCAGGGATAGCCTTTAGGATCCGCCTTATCCACATCAGCTGTCATATACAGTATATTCCAAATGTATCGTATATATAAATATAAGTACATATTTATACCAATATCACAGCAGCATATCTGATTGTCTTAGACATATAATCTCTCTCCTCGGGGGCTACTATCTGTCTTGGTTCCCACCCCCTCCTATTTGTTCGTCCCGGCCGCAGCAGCAGTGATCCAGCGGGGAGACGCCACAGGATAATTACAGTCTGGAGGGGAAGGTGTGTACAAGATGGGCTCCAGGCCAGCCAAGTTCTGAAGTGACCTTCGTCCTCCTCTTCCTCACTCCCTTGGTCTTGTGCGCGCTCTCTCTCTCTCTTGCTCGCTTTCTCTCTTGCTCGCTCTCTCTCTTGCTCGCTCTCTTGCTCTCTCTCTCCGTCTCTCTTGCACTCTTTTCCTTGCCCCCTCTCTCTCTCTCTCTTTCTCTCTCTTTCTCTCTCGCTCTCTCTCTCTCTCTCTCTCTCTCTCTCTCTCTCTCTCTCTCTCTCTCTCTCTCTCTCTCTCTCTGTGTCTCTCTCTGTCTCTCTCTCTCTCTCTCTGTCTCTCTCTCTCTCTCTCTCTCTCTCTCTGTGTCTCTCTCTGTCTCTCTCTCTGTCTCTCTCTCTGTGTCTCTCTCTGTCTCTCTCTGTCTCTCTCTCTCTCTCTCTCTCTCTCTCTCTCTCTCTCTCTCTCTCTCTCTCTCTCTCTCTCTCTCTCTCTCTCTCTCTAGTTTCTCTAGATTTAGTGTCAACTCTGTATACTGTTAAACCTCGGCTGGAGATGAAGGGCTCATAAAGATGTTGCAAGATGAAGACAAAACATTTGAAGTATTTAATAAACACATCCTAACTCCTCCTTGGGTTGGTCGTGGTGATGGAACCGCTAAAGGAAAGTGAGAGACACACACACGGTGCGATGATAAATGATGAGCTGTCCGAGCTATAGCCCACGATCACGGCCATTGTATTTATTGATATTCTGCACCAAGGCGTTATTACAGCCTTAGGCTAAAACTAGAGCACTATAGTATGTTTATATCTTTTTTAAATGGTACAACTTCATCTTACTGTTTGACTATTCAGGTTGTATAGCCCTGGTCATTTGCGGAAGAGAAGAAAAACTAAAAGTTTCCTCTGTCTAATAAGGTAATCTGAAGATTTGTTTGTTGGAGCCACAGATGAACCCAAAATGTTCATCCTGCTCTTTAGGGCTAGCACTCGTTATTGGGGCATATATTATATCTATTTGAGGGATATATGGAACGAGATGTGTGAATGACCCTTGAAATGATAATGTTAAGCCTGTATATAAAAAAAAAGGTATATCATAAAGTCCTAGCGTTCCTGAAGTGACCACAGCAGCCTCTCATCATGGCACCACATGGGTGGATCTAAGTGTACCTTTTACCGTAGCAGGTTGGCACGCATCCACAATGGAGACCTCAGGTTGCTTGGGGGAAGGTCACCGGGGACGACACACGCATGGACGACACACGCGTGGACACCGACACCGGCCTTGTACAGCAACCTGCTGGGCTTTCCTTCTTTTCCTCTTTCTTTCTTCCTCCGACTATCTCCGAGGCAGTGACATGTTCAAGTCCCTAATGGAATTAGATCTGTGGGGCTCAGACAGGCAGCTGAACCCTGTCATGTTTTTAATAATAACCCAAAATACACTGCTACGGCAAACACTCAGGTGGTTTGTGGTTAAATATTTCATTGGTGCAATCATTCCTTACGGGCAGACCGCGTCACAGTGGAATAACATTGGACAGTGGAACTCCGAGGCAGAGTGGTCCAATAGGGAGGGAGGGAGGGAGGGAGGGAGGGAGGGAGAGAGAGAGAGAGAGAGAGAGAGAGAGAGAGAGAGAGAGAGAGAGAGAGAGAGAGAGAGAGAGAGAGAGAGAGAGAGAGAGAGAGAGAGAGAGAGAGAGAGAGAGAGAGAGAGAGAGAGAGAGAGAGAGAGAGAGAGAGAGAGAGAGAGAGAATGAGAGAGAGAATGAAGGGGAGGAAAGGGAGAGAAAGCTAATAGCATGTCTCACATTGAGGGACCTTGGAGGCAGTGTGTGTTGTGTGTGTTGTGTGTGTCTCAGGAGATGAGATGCTGATATGTACGCAAGAGAGAGAGGGAAAGAGAGAGAGAGAGGCAGATGTTGACACCCCAGTCACGTTCACACCAGGGGGGGTAGTCTGTGGTGCTGTAATCATGGATAGACTATAAGACACAGGAGTGCGTCTGATTGTAGATGAGCTGGATTGACAGACAGTGTTTCCTTAACGGATGTTTATGACCAGTTGGAAGACGTTCTCCTGCTCGACCGCTCCTTCAAAGTCCCGATTTGTTTTTTTTAAATGACAGACGCTAACAGAATGAATGTTTAAGGCTGATCATCCTATTCCAAAGTGTTGCTTGTACCTGTAAACCTTGTTGTCATTCAAGGGGGCTTAGACACAAGGGATCGGGCCCAGGAAGTATTCCCGATTGGTTGATTTGCCATTTGCCATTGGTTGATTTGTCAGGCAGTGGGTCGTTTTCTGGGTGGCTGTCAGCCTATGAGTGGCAGAGATCCAAGGGTTGAAGTGCAGTGTTGAGAAGCACATCGGCCCCTATTCAAATCTGGTCATTATCGCTTGGCTTTTTGTCTTGTAAAGGATATTACCCATTCATCTTCCAGAGTCACAGGCAGTCTTTTGTCTTCTTTCAACCAGCTTCCGTTCATTGTTGTCTGTGTGTCTTCATTCACGCCAGAATAATGTCACATCTTGTCTGGGTTCAATGCCTACTTTCACAGGAGATAGATGAAGCTACAATTATGGGCTGTATGGTTCTTCACTTGCACCAGAACCCATAGTTCTCTGCAGAAAGAACGAGAGGAACAGTGAGATATTGCAAATGGGTCAGAGATTTCATCATTTCATTCATGAGGGGCGTTGTCTACTCACACTCTCTCTGTCATTTACTTAAGTGCTCTTTGCACAACAGTTACGTCTCTCACTATCTCACTATCTCCCCCCCCCTCTCTCTTTGTCTCTCTCTCTCTCCCTGCCACTTTCTTATTTATTTTTCTCCACATCCCCCTGTTATTCCCTATGTACTCCCATACACACCATCCAAAGTGTCATGTGACAACGACCAGCAATTTTGATTGGCTGAAAAGTGAACATTTTGTGTATCCCGAGACCTGAGTGAGGCCCTCATGTTGCATGACCACACTGAAGTAAGACTGACCTTGGGGCGTTTCCCTGGTTAGGTTCAGCAAATGATAAAGCTAATATTTGAATGTGTGCGATCGTATATGTGCTTGAGTATGAATGTGTGTGTCTGTGTGTGTGTGTGCGCGTGCACGTATGTATGTGTGTTTGTTTGTGTGTGTGCATACACTTGAATAAGTGTGCGTGTGTGTGTGTGTGTGTGTGTGCGTATCCCCCGCACCACCCTGCTAGGCACGCTCCAGGTAGGTGAATCCTGCCCCCGCCCTTACCCCATCACCCCCATCAATCACTCTGCTCCACACTGGGCACTAGCTGCCACGGAGATGGAAGGGAGGGGAGGATTTATGGCTAAATAAAATATTGTACGGGGCCAGAGACGTGCTCTGTGTGTGTGTGTGTGTGTGTGTGTGTGTGTGTGTCTCTGAATACTGCGGTGTTTGCGACTGCGTCAAAAACAGAGACTATAGGAATTTTTGTTTTTTTGTTTTTTTGTTTCCATAAGGAATGCTGGCGTGCTCCCTTGCACATGGTGTTGTTATAAGCTCATTTAAACAACAACCCCTTCACCCATCCATTCATCACCTACCCTATGTTCCGTGGCAGTCAGGTGGTCTGGTGAAACAGCCCGTCACAGTGTGTCTGAGGGAAGGTGTGTGTCATCCTGTACTGAAGCAGGTGGCTATTTATTCCTCTTAAGGAATGTACCATGCGACTGTGTGCTGACAGAACCAGGGCACACTCACAAAGTGATGCACATGCACACGTATGCAGGCAGGCAGACACACACACACAAATGCACATGCACGCACGCACACACACAAACACACATACACACACACACACTCACACTCACTCACTCACTCACTCACTCACTCACTCACTCACATACCGGTAGACTCTCAGGTCACCCGTGTCTGACACCAAGCGGTTTCGGACAATTCTCTTCCCTCTCTTTTTTGTCACAAAGTCACTCTCGCTTAACAGTTCCTCCACAGTCTTCAGTCGAGTGGGAAAGCCGACCACTTTGACCTTGAAGTCATAAATCCACGTAGACTGGAACTTACCATTCCAGTTGGTGTTTCCAAAAAAAAACTACAAACAAACTGTTCTTTGCACCAAACTCATTATTCTAGGCTTCTAGAGGTGCTTTCATACAGCGGTGCATCACAAGAAAGAGAGAGGGAAAACAGCTATTTGCAAACAAGGTTCCTGAGGAGCAGTTGGCGGGGGGTGGGGGTGGGGGCGGGGGCTCAGTGACATCTGTTGAAGAGCGAAGTAGATTCGCTTTCCTCTCCTTCCCTCTCTACGGAGGAGCTGTCAAGCTCTATTGAAGGGAGGGGGTACAAGATGGATGGGGGGAGAGGAGGGGGTGGGGACAGGCTTTCAGAGTGGTGGGTTGGGTATTGGTGGTGAGGGTACTATCTTCAGAGTAATATTTTCAGAGGTCTTTGAAATTTTGTGCAGCTCACAAGTCGTTGTCAGTTGGTCAGTTATTTATTTCCGTTTGGGATGTGTGTTCTTTTCTACAGCCAGGCTACAATTTCAGGGCCTTTCAAAAGTCACATTAGGGTTGCAAGATCATGTTCTCTCTCACACCATGTTTTTCATATCGTGTACATCCCGCATCCTCTTCAATCCCCAACCCAAATGTGGTCAGTGAATGGATGGATACGCAGGCGCTGACTTTGGTAGCGAGGTTGTCCGAAAGGTTCATTTAAACCAGTCATCAGTGGCTAACCTGCTGGTCAGCAGATCGCCACGGTGAAGGCTACTTTCTCTGCCTGGCTGCCACCAATACAGACCGCAGAAAAGAAAACAGTGTTACAATTAATTGTCAACCGATAGTTTTCTCTGGGACAAAACAAACAAACAAAATGTATTGCGTGCGTGGCATGAAAAAAAAAGACAAAGAAACCCACATACAACCAAAAGGTGGGGGTGATTGAGGAAGAGTTGAGGTGATTGAGGAAGAGTTAGGGGGGGGATTGAGGAGATGTTGAGGTGATTGAGGAGGAGTTGGGGGGGATTGAGGAAGAGTTGAGGTGATTGAGGAAGAGTTAGGGGGGGGATTGAGGAAGGGTTGGGGGTGATTGAGGAAGAGTTGGGGGGCTGATGAGGAAGAGTTGGGGGTGATTGAGGAGGAGTTGGGGGTGATTGAGGAGGAGTTGGGGGGGATTGAGGAAGAGTTGGGGTGATTGAGGAAGAGTTGGAGGTGATTGAGGAAGGGTTTGGGGTGATGAGGAAGGGTTTGGGGGGATTGAGGAAGGGTTTGGGGTGATTGAGGAGGAGTTGGGGGGATGATGAGGAAGAGTTGGGGGGGATTGAGGAAGAGTTGGGGGGGATTGAGGAAGAGTTGGAGGTGATTGAGGAAGAGTTGGAGGTGATTGAGGAAGGGTTTGGGGTGATGAGGAAGGGTTGGAGGTGATTGAGGAGATGTTGGGGTGATTGAGGAAGAGTTAGGGGTGATTGAGGAAGAGTTGGGGGGGATTGAGGAAGGGTTTGGGGTGATTGAGGAAGGGTTTGGGGTGATTGAAGAAGAGTTGGGGGGATGATGAGGAAGAGTTGGGGGTGATTGAGGAAGAGTTGGAGTGATTGAGGAAGAGTTGGAGGTGATTGAGGAAGAGTTGGGGGTGATTGAGGAAGAGTTGGGGGTGATGAGGAAGGGTTACGGGGGACTGAGGAAGGATTTGGGGTGTCAACGGTGGACCCAGCGTTTAAGACAAAGTCAATACAGCAGCGCGGAGCAATCACAGCGTGTCAGCCGGCGCAGATGGCTGCGATCAATGGAGCACCTGGACCGAGCGCATTAGCAGCCGGCAGCCCCTCCAGATGAAAGGCCTAATGTCTGGAGAGACCCTTGGACGGACTTTGCTTGTTTCGTCCACTTGCTTGAGAGAGAGAGAGAGAGAGAGAGAGAGAGAGAGAGAGAGAGAGAGAGAGAGAGAGAGAGAGAGAGAGACAGAGAGAGAGAGAGAGACACACACACACACACACACACACACACACACCGGTACTCATCACAAGCCTGTGTGCCGACGCACACTTCACACTTTTTTTTGTTTATTTTGATCTATTTTTCTGTGGTAGCCATCAATCTTCCTTCTCCCGGGCATCCATGGACAGTTTCATATTTATTTCCATTTGCTCGCCACCAGCACCACTGCCTTCCTCTCTTCCCCACCCTCCTCCTCCTCATTCCGTCGTCTTCGTTAATGGATGCCGCAGCTCCAACAGGCTGTTTGTGGGCAGAGGGTTCCCAAGTCCTCCTGGGGAGACGGTGTTAACGATACGTCTCCCAACCAATCAGAGGCGAGTCGCATGCCTCTGATTGTTTGGCAGGCATTTCGAGACATTTCTTACTTACACTTGTATTCGTGTGTCCCTTCCTTCCCCCAATATGAATAAATATACTGTATAGATAGATGATTGCATCTCTTGATCAATATTGAATAAAATATTCAACTCTTAACCTGAAGGGAAAAACGGTATCCGTTGAGGTAATTGCAATGCTTTAGCAAGAGCATGTATTGCAGCCAGTTGTGTTACTGCAAGCTCTGACATCCAGACCAGCGTTGCATCACTTGTTGCTCCAACCGCCGAGTGAGGCAACGGTGGGGTTGACATCAGACATGGTTAAACACAAATAAAACTGAAATCAAAAGTGTCTGAGGCAAAACAGAATGTTTATACCTCACCTGGGTCCTTTCACTTCTGCATTGAGTCAGATAACTTCCCAGTTTGGTTAGTAATTAGTGATTGATTTCTGCTGCCTTACTTTTTCTAGGATTGCATCAGTTGCAAATTATAGTTTTGATCACCTGGTGCTATGCCCAAATATAGTCTTGTTCCTGAAGTTCACAACCATGGACAGCATCCTTTAGGAACAGGCTTTTAGTATGCCCAAATATGGCCTCGTTCCTGGAGGGTCGCTGCCCATGGGCCTGAACTTATAACGCTTTATAGAGACGTGTCGAAACAGGGGATCCACACTACAAACTCTCGATACACTCCAATAAAATAATGTTCTTATTACAGTTCAGTAGAATCGAATCTGCTATTATTAAAATTCAGCTTCTTTGCTTAAAGACACCGTGAAACACTATGCTTTTTGTATGCTTAAAGACTCTGTGGCATTCAGAGATTGTCTTCAAAATGCACACTGCGACAGTAGTGTGCAAATCTCCAAACAAAACAATTCATTAGCACAGGACAACGCATAAGAGGAAAGTGTTATGGTGCCTTGGGATTTGATTAGATTGTTCAAAAGTTGATTCGACATGCTAGAAACTAGCGTGAGCAGAAACATGTTATGGTATTATTGATTGGAATGTTAAGCGTACAGAAATGCTCAAATACTTCAGCGGGATAATTGATAAACAGATAAATTTTCCGAAATTCCTTTGGCATACTTTATGCTATTGAGGAGGTGAAAAACATGAAATGAGCTACGACGGTGAAAAGATAAACCATATTTTCATTCCACGGTGTCTAGATTGGTCGTCGTTGCTACAACACAAATGGAATAACCAGCTACATGTTCTCGGGGAAGAAAATGCAGTGGATATGAAATGTATTTCAATCAGTGGCAGTGCATGTGTGACGACACTTCAGAATCAGAATCAGAATCAGAATCAGAAAAGCTTTATTGCCAAGTACGTTTTTTAAACATACAAGGAATTTGTCTTGATGATGTAGGTGCACGTCACGTTCTCTATTGCAGGTTAAACAGAACAAACAAAATAAATATAAATATATGTATAAATATATACACGCAAACTTCACCTCAAGCTAAACAATAACCCCTCTAGAATCCAGTGTTGCGAACTACTCTGGCTGTCAGACGCCCCGTGGCTCGTCTCTCTCTCTCTCTTAATCTCTCTCTACCGCTCCCTCTCCCTCTCTCCCTCCCTCTCGCCCTCCTTCTCCCTCTCCCTCTCCCTCTCTCCCTCCCTCTCGCCCTCCCTCTCTCTTCTGTGTGTGCTCAGAGGAAGATCTCTTGGTATTAATCCCCGCAGCCCGGGGCCGGTCACATGTCAGTAAACGAAGGCCGAGCGAGGAGCCATGGATGATTATTCAATTCTTTCCCCCCAGTGGTTTCCCTCAGCTGCGGCGTGTGTGTACGTGTGTTGTTCACTTCCTCTGCAAAGCCACACACACACACACACACACACACACACACACACACAGAAAGTTCTTTGCTACGTTTGTCAGTTGTGATGGTTTTATTTATTAAATAACGGGCTTTTGCTCATTTACACTGTGTGTTTCTGCGTGTCTTGGTGTGGGTGCGTATGTTGTGTACGGCCGTGTGTGTGTGTGTTACCTTGTAAATTTACTTTCCTTGGATTCCCATACACATACATGTGTGTGCTTGTGCATGTGTGTGTGTGTGTGTGTGCGCGCCTGTGAGTGTGTGTGTGTGTGTGTGTGCATGTGCGCGTCCGTTGTCCACATATTTTGGATGTGAATTGACTTGCATCACCACTGAGTCATAATCATTGAGCTCTCCCCTCTCTATTTGTCCATTGTGGAAGACGTCCTTTGCAACCAGTCATGAGCACATCACAGCACACAGTCAATTAGATTCACCACGTCACTTCATTTACCCCACTCAAGTCAGAAGTGACAAACCTTTTCCTGGGTTCTCGCTTGTTCTCAGATGTGTGTTTGTATGCGTGTGTGTGTTTGTATGTGTGTGTGTGTATGTGCGTGCAATCCTATTAACGATTGACAACTATAATAATATTTTCAATGAATCTCATTAGATTCACAGAATGATAACTCCTCCCTCCAGCCATGATGAAACAGGAGGATTCTCCTCTCACCTCCTCTCGCTCTCTCCTCCTCCAATCCTATCCTCCTTTTTTCCCTCCTTTCCTCTCCTCTTCGCTTCCCGCCCCACCCCTCATCCCTTTTCCCCTCCTTTCCCCACCCTTCCTCTCCTCTCCTCTCCTCTCCTCTCCTCTCCTCTCCTCTCCTCTCCTCTCCTCTCCTCTCCTCTCCTCTCCTCTCCTCTCCTCTCCTCTCATTTGTTCTCCTCTCCTCTCCTCTCTTCTCCTTTGTTCTCCTCTCCTCTCCGTTGTTCTCCTCTCCTCTCCTCTGGCCTCAAGCCCAAACACTCAATAAACACATTAATTTCTAGATGTCACCTTGATATATAAAATATAAAGTATCTTGTCGATACCTTTTTTAATGCAATCCCGTCGGTTTCACATTAATCCATTAATTTCCCCCCATGAATACGGGGTTCCATCCATCCATTCATCCTCGATATCTCTTAACGTAATCATAACCTGTTCATCAGCTTATTGTATAAATAATGCATGGGGCTCTCTTGTCATGGTGGGGCGTGTGGCTCCAGCCACGTGACATCGCGGCCCGGCCCATCCCCTACTACCCCCCACCAGTGATGGGCTGTTAATCAAATTACATCCGAGCAGGAGAGAGAGCTCTGCCTAATATATATATTTTTTTCTATATTTATATGTATATATATAGACACACACACACACATAGAGAGAGAGACAGAGAGAGAGAGAGAGAGATAGGAACTGAGAGAGAGAGAGAGATAGGAACTGAGAGAGAGAGAGAGAGAGAGAGAGAGAGAGAGAGAGAGAGAGAGAGAGAGAGAGAGAGAGAGAGAGAGAGAGAGAGAGAGAGAGAGAGAGAGAGAGAGAGAGAGAGAGAGAAACTGAGAGAGAGAGGGAGAGAGAGAGAGAGAGAGAGAGAAACTGAGAGAGAGAGGGAGAGAGAGAGAGAAACAGGGATGGTTGGGTTAGAACGGATGCAATGAATCTGGTGGATTATGTTATTAACTCTTTATTAGTGAATGAAAAACAAAATGAGAAAGAAGGAAATGGGCTTAGTAGCAGATGACTATTGATTTCAGGGGAGCACTTTAACGGATGTAAGAAGCAATCCCCCCCCCCCCCCCCACCCCACCCCCTCCTTCTGTCACCTCCTCCTCGGACTGGGGTCATGACTCTGGATCAGCCTTCCGTCACACACACACATACCCCAATGACGCCCTGTCACTGTATGGTACACATATCCATACACAAATTCACTCACACAATACACATGCACATGCATACACCATACATGCACGCACACATGCACGCACAAGTACACCCCCCACACACACACACACACATGCACGCACACACATGCATGCACAACTGCACACACACCTACACACACACACACACACACACACACATACACACACGCACATGCACGCACAACTGCACACACACCTACACACACACACACACACACATACACACACGCACAGGACAAAAAAAGGAACGTGTGCATGTGTTGGGGAATGTGACAGAAAGACATCAGGCACTCAGTGCTCAATGGAGTGTGAAGCACCCGTTTCCCCTATTCACAAAGCATAATGCTTTACTCTGCACAGGCCTTCAGCCTCTGCCTTAGCAGCAGTCACCAGCACACTCCTCCTGCACCTACCCCACCCCCTCCAGAACTCTTGTTCTGCGTCAAAACAAGACGCCTTGTGTCCTCAGAACACCAGCCATGGTGCAAAATAAAACATGAAAGGAGGAGCAAAGGAAAAACATTAAAAAGAATAGTAATAAAGAGAAGACGAAGAGATGGAGGGGAGGGCAGTGGCAGGGATGAAGTGATAGAGGGAGTAGAGAAGGGGAGTACAGGAGGATAAGAAAGAGTGTGAGAGAGGGAGAAAGTTGGAGAGAGACATGGGGTGAGAGAAAGAACGATAGAGACAGCTGTAGATTGTGAGAGACAGTGATGGGGAGAGATAGCCCACGAGAAAGACTGAGGTGGATAGAGATGGAGAGATGGGGAGAGAGAGAGAGAGAGAGGCTGTCATTACAATCTGGGTTCCCCCTCCTTTGTCCCTTGGCAGTGAAGTGCTCTTCTTTTCTTTTTTTCACCTATCCCTCTCTCTTTCTCTGTGTCCCTCCCCTTCGCTCTCTCCTCTTTCTCTCTCCCACCCACGCTGTGTGTTCTGTGTGCTTATGCTTTCTTTATTGCTCTGTTCATCAACATTTTAATTGAAAACCCAGATGGAGACTTGGCTGTGTGAGCATTAATGAACTGAATGGAAGGC
>JACYXH010000135.1:1103592-1128592 GCA_026745465.1 Lota lota | reverse complement strand
CTCCTCCTCCTCCTCCCTGGATGCCTTGTTGGCGGTATATTATATTATATACGTACTCCTCCTCCTCCTCCTCCTCCCTGGATGCCTTGTTGGCGGTATATTATATTATATACGTACTCCTCCTCCTCCTCCTCCTCCCTGGATGCCTTGTTGGCGGTATATATTATATTATATACGTACTCCTCCTCCTCCTCCTCCCTGGATGCCTTGTTGGCGGTATATTATATTATATACGTACTCCTCCTCCTCCTCCTCCCTGGATGCCTTGTTGGCGGTATATTATATTATATACGTACTCCTCCTCCTCCTCCTCCTCCCTGGATGCCTTGTTGGCGGTATATTATATTATATACGTACTCCTCCTCCTCCTCCTCCCTGGATGCCTTGTTGGCGGTATATTATATTATATACGTACTCCTCCTCCTCCTCCTCCTCCCTGGATGCCTTGTTGGCGGTATATTATATTATATACGTACTCCTCCTCCTCCTCCTCCCTGGATGCCTTGTTGGCGGTATATTATATTATATACGTACTCCTCCTCCTCCTCCTCCCTGGATGCCTTGTTGGCGGTATATTATATTATATACGTACTCCTCCTCCCCTCCTCCCTGGATGCCTTGTTGGCGGTATATTTATATTATATACGTACTCCCTCCTCCTCCTCCTCCCTGGATGCCTTGTTGGCGGTATATTATATTATATACGTACTCCTCCTCCTCCTCCTCCTCCCTGGATGCCTTGTTGGCGGTATATTATATTATATACGTACCCTCCTCCTCCTCCTCCTCCCTGGATGCCTTGTTGGCGGTATATTATATTATATACGTACTCCTCCTCCTCCTCCTCCCTGGAGGCCTTGTTGGCGGTATATTATATTATATACGTACTCCTCCTCCTCCTCCTCCCTGGATGCCTTGTTGGCGGTATATTATATTATATACGTACTCCTCCTCCTCCTCCTCCTCCTCCCTGGATGCCTTGTTGGCGGTATATTATATTATATACGTACTCCTCCTCCTCCTCCTCCCTGGATGCCTTGTTGGCGGTATATTATATTATATACGTACTCCTCCTCCTCCTCCTCCCTGGATGCCGTGTTGGCGGTATATTTATTATATACGTACTCCTCCTCCTCCTCCTCCCTGGAGGCCTTGTTGGCGGTATATTATATTATATACGTACTCCTCCTCCTCCTCCTCCCTGGATGCCTTGTTGGCGGTATATTATATTATATACGTACTCCTCCTCCTCCTCCTCCTCCCTGGATGCCTTGTTGGCGGTATATTATATTATATACGTACTCCTCCTCCTCCTCCTCCTCCCTGGATGCCTTGTTGGCGGTATATTATATTATATACGTACTCCTCCTCCTCCTCCTCCCTGGATGCCTTGTTGGCGGTATATTATATTATATACGTACTCCTCCTCCTCCTCCTCCTCCCTGGATGCCTTGTTGGCGGTATATTATATTATATACGTACTCCTCCTCCTCCTCCTCCTCCCTGGATGCCTTGTTGGCGGTATATTATATTATATACGTACTCCTCCTCCTCCTCCTCCCTGGATGCCTTGTTGGCGGTATATTATATTATATACGTACTCCTCCTCCTCCTCCTCCTCCTGGATGCCTTGTTGGCGGTATATTATATTATATACGTACTCCTCCTCCTCCTCCTCCTCCCTGGAGGCCTTGTTGGCGGTATATTATATTATATACGTACTCCTCCTCCTCCTCCTCCTCCCTGGATGCCGTGTTGGCGGTATATTATATTATATACGTACTCCTCCTCCTCCTCCTCCTCCCCTGGATGCCTTGTTGGCGGTATATTATATTATATACGTACTCCTCCTCCTCCTCCTCCTCCCTGGATGCCGTGTTGGCGGTATATTATATTATATACGTACTCCTCCTCCTCCTCCTCCCTGGATGCCTTGTTGGCGGTATATTATATTATATACGTACTCCTCCTCCTCCTCCTCCTCCCTGGATGCCGTGTTGGCGGTATATTATATTATATATGTACTCCTCCTCCTCCCTGGATGCCGTGTTGGCGGTATATTATATTATATACGTACTCCTCCTCCTCCTCCTCCTCCCTGGATGCCTTGTTGGCGGTATATTATATTATATACGTACTCCTCCTCCTCCTCCTCCTCCCTGGATGCCTTGTTGGCGGTATATTATATTATATACGTACTCCTCCTCCTCCTCCTCCTCCCTGGATGCCTTGTTGGCGGTATATTATATTATATACGTACTCCTCCTCCTCCTCCTCCTCCCTGGATGCCGTGTTGGCGGTATATTATATTATATACGTACTCCTCCTCCTCCTCCCTGGATGCCTTGTTGGCGGTATATTATATTATATACGTACTCCTCCTCCTCCTCCTCCCTGGATGCCTTGTTGGCGGTATATTATATTATATACGTACTCCTCCTCCTCCTCCTCCTCCCTGGATGCCTTGTTGGCGGTATATTATATTATATACGTACTCCTCCTCCTCCTCCTCCTCCCTGGATGCCTTGTTGGCGGTATATTATATTATATACGTACTCCTCCTCCTCCTCCTCCTCCCTGGATGCCTTGTTGGCGGTATCCCACTGGGTGGTTTCTCGACCCATGTAGCAGCAGACAGACATGACAGGCAGACAGACATGACAGGTATGAAGAGGAAAAGCCAGGAGTGACAGAGGAGGAGAGGGGCGGGAAAGAGAAAGAGAGAGAGAGGTAGACAGAGGGGTGGAGAGAGAGAGAGAGTGAGAGAGAGAGAAAGAGAGAAGGAGAGGTAGACAGAGGGGAAAAGAGAGTGAGAGAAAGGTAGACAGAAAGGTAGAGAGAGAGGGGGGGGGTGAAAGTCAGATCTGACGGGAGGGAGTGAGTGATGGGGTGGGCAGAGGAAACACGCAACGTAAACACAACTCCTCCTCACGCACACATTGTTGGTTTGTGTGTGTGTATGCAGGTGTTTTTTTTGTGTGTGTGTGTGTGCATGCCTGTGCGTGTGTTAGTGTGTGTGTGGTGCCTGTATGTTGGGCTAAGATGGCGTACAATGATTGACATGTTGTGGGCGAGACAGCAGCAGACCTCTGCTCCATCACTCACCTGTCTGAAGGTCTGGAGGCCAGATAAACACACACACACACACACGAACACAGGCGCACGCACGCACACACACACTCCTACACACACACACACAAACGAACACAGGCACATGCACGCACACCTACACACACATAAACGAACACAGGCACACACACACACACACACACAAACACAGGCACACAAGTGTGCACAGACACACACACATACATGCTCATATTCACTCTGGTTTCGCATGGATCTGTCATTGTGGATTTATGTAGACGTTATTGTTTCAATCACAACCAAAGAAAAACAACATTTCAAACCAAAGTCTGGACATATTGAGGGGATGCTGTTTTATTCTCACCCAATCTCCAGAAAAATCTATAAATGACAATTGCCCTGGTGCAAAGAGGGCAAAAAATTGTCAGCAGTGATCAGATTTCCATACAAGAATATAAGTAGCACAGTAAATGTGTTTGTTAACGTGTGTGTGTGTGTGTGTGTGTGTGTGTGTGCATGTGTGTGTGTGTGCATGTGCATGTGCATTGCAAAGCTGACAACCTCTCACCCCCTTAATGTGCAGTGTGCCATTTGACATTGTGTGTGTGTGTGTGTGTGTGTGTGTGTGTGTGTGTGTGTGTGTGTGTGTGTGTGTTAGAGGAACATCTCCTCAATGGCAGACGATTTCACCAAGCAACGTCTCTGGTCTTTTACTTCCACCTCCCAGGGCCAAACTGCTGCTCCTGCGGCAGATGCATTCCTCTCGGTTTTAATCTCCTACCAAGTCTAGCACCAGCACCATCTCGCCGCGCTGCAAACCCCATCATTGGAAGGCGATGTTACGATTCCATCCCTGCTGCTGACACACGCTCAGCTGGGCCATGAACTCTCATCACATAGGGCAGATAATACTTATACATCCATGATGAGTGTGTGCTGTGTGCTTTGGGGGAGGGGGGGGGGGGGGGGGGGTTGTGTTGCGCGTGAGGAAATATTTTAGATATAGAGATCGAGACGATGCAATATAGAAGACTTTTAAAATAGCAAGAGCAATATTCCTTATGGCATTTATTTAGAACCGAATCGATTTATACAGAAGCACACTTTGCGATCTTCAAACTGTAATGTATGGGTATGTCTGCCTGTCTGCCTGTCTGCCTGTCTGCCTGTCTGCCTGTCTATCTCCTCGCTCTTTATGCTAATGATTACCGGGTATTGCTCGCATGCGGTCCCTAAAGCATCCCTCTCTGCAGCTGTGGCACCCCCAGAACCCCCATTGTGTCCCAAATGCCTCTGTTGAATATTGAATGACCACCACCATCACCCACCCCCAGCACCACCACCCAGGATGCACCTCAACCTCCAATTAACAGAATTACAGTCACCTGGCCATTACCCAGGAAGGAGTTTCCTCTCTCTCTCTCTCTCTCTCTCTCTGTCTCTCGCTCTCTCTCTCTCTCTCTCTCTCTCTCTCTCTCTCTCTCTCTCTCTCTCTCTCTCTGTCTCTCGCTCTCTCTCTCTCTCTCTCTCTCTCTCTCTCTCTCTCTCTCTCTCTCTCTCTCTCTCTCTCTCTCTCTCTCTCTCTCCTCTTGTATGAGGTCCACGCTGCCCCTCGACAGCTGTATGAAATGTGTGTGGCTCTGGAATGCATGCGATTAGACATATTAAGAGACCGTCAGCCGACCAGCGCTCCTCTGAGTATATTGAGTTCACAATGACCTCAGATCCCCTCTCCTGAATATAGCTTTGAGCTTTCATCGCAAATAGGTTAGACTGGATATTGGAGACTTTTATTACACTTCCTCTCCTAAATCTTGTACAGTGTCAGCCAACAACAACCAAAAGTAATAATATGGAATTATTAAACCTTTTATCAACCATAAATATAGTTATACAGAAAAATAAGAGAATGCAATATAATAAAATAAAATAAAAATATGATAATAGGTCAATAAACAATAGGACGCAAGCAAGAGTATTAAATAGGTTTGAAAAAGGGTTAGCGTTTTTATAGATTGAAATTAATCTGCCGCTCTTTCATCTCACACATATTCAGAATATGTTTCCTGGGGACTAAAGACAGTCCCCACAAGACCAAAGCCTTGACTTTGTGACAGAAGGGAAATGCGGCACATTTAATTTGTCCCAAGGGTGTATTATTTCCTTGCCGTCACCAAAGACAACCGACAAGCTAATGTTTACCTCAGGAACAAATATGCATTGTGTTTTGGGTACAGCCCCATGGTCATTCATCACTCCAACACTCATGACTTCTAAGTAAGCCACTTATCACGCCCTATTGATATCCCATAAGCCTTTGCTGTGACATGTTCAGAAGGAATTATAGTGTACTATAGCAGAATTTTCATCACCAATTATCAGAAATACATTAACTGAAATGATTTGTTTATTTTTTCCTAAGCAATTAATCTCTAGGGAGAACCTGTATAAGTACAATATAATTTGAACCTGGGTGGTTTTGAATCTCAGAATTTACGACATTCATTATGCTAATTTGCTATTTGATCAATGTGGTGGCTGAGCAACTTGCTTTCTGAGTAGTTGCTTCAGTGGAATGGTAATCAATGATGGAGCAACACTAATTTGTCTGGAGAAATTCTGCAGAGGACTTTAACCTAAAGTGTATTCTCCCACATTTGTTCAATATCACTTGTGATATTGCACAAGTCATTTCCATCTTGGTTTGCTGTCTTTGGTTTTTCTTGCTTTCATTCCATTTGTCCGCCTGCCCTTGGGACAGCAAAGACCCCACGTCTTCATCTTCAGCATCATAACCGTGGAATTGCACCACCGATACAAGTTGATATTCGCCAATGATGAATCTGATCCGAGAGAGCAGCTCCATGCTAGCCTCTTATTTATGCAAAGGCCAACAACACAATTAGCAGTAACAAAGCCCATATCTCTGCAGGAACCGATCGATGCTATTGAATCCACCACTGTGCTAAAACTTACTCTTCACCTTCCCTCGTTCGCTCTCTGAATGCTTGTTTTTGCAATAGTGGTTGTTTTAATTTTCCCTTAATTTATGCAACATCAATTGCAGGTACGAATGGAATTCTAAATCAGGACCCAATGTGTTTAAACCCCGGGCGCTGTGATTGGCTGCCCACTGCTTGCTTGAGGGATGGGTTAAATGCAGAGGAAGATTTTCACTATATGTATGTGTATGTGACAATAAAAGTACCTTTACCTTCTAAACAGGCCTTTCTGTGTGGAGGCTGGGGGCCGATGCTGACATTAGGGCAAAGTGAAGAGATGTTGTTCATTATTGATCGATCAGCCACCTATTAAATTAAATGTATAATATTTCAGAGTTAAGGTTTTTTTCTGGGTGGCTGACCTTATACATTTGAAGTAAAGTATCTGATATCGTTTTAGATCCTATGCATTCGGGTGCATCCGGTGAAGAGTGGTGAGCATCTCAGCGTGTTCATTATAAAGTGTCCAGGGCCTCTGAGTAGTATTGACTGTAAGGGTCTCCATACAGATCATGGCGTTTAGCATGTTGCACCCAGAGGGGACTATATTGGCTCTATCTGGTTGGATGATGTATCCACATTTTTCTAGTGTTTTATACATGTTTGTTTTACCAAATAAAAGAGCGCTTGTTTCCACTGCTTTCTGACTTGAAGCCGACTCTTGGACCACGTAACCACTGCATTTATTGTCCTTATTTATTATCGTGTTATCAACTAAACCCAGAGTTTTGCGCAGTACAACACCGTGTACTGAAACCTTTAGCATGACATTCTCTCACCCTGTAGCTGTTTGCCCCGTTTATCAAGGCCTCGATGAACAGCAAAAGCTGTCTGGTAATCTATTCATCTTTCACTTTCCCCACCTCGGTTTGCGGCTCTGTGGCTCTCTCCTCTCCTGCCTTTGTCCTACTGCCTCACACTCTCAGTCTGTACACACACATAAAACCCTACACCATTGTGGAGCGAATAAGAGCGCAGACGAGATGGGATGCAGCCGGTCAGGGAGGGCGACTTTTCTACAGAGCTTAAATAGTCGGAAGATAAGAGGCCTGTGTGTGTGTGTGTGTGTGTGTGTGTGTGTGTGTGTGTGTGTGAGTGAGTGTGTGTGAGTGAGTATGTGAGTGTGTGAGTGAGTGTGTGTGTGTGTGTGTGTGTGTGTGTGTGTGTGTGTGTGTGTGTGTGTGTGTGTGTGTGTGTGTGTGTGTACAGAATGTGTGAATAGAAAACCACGGAAATGCTATCAGCTATTCACCCCTTTAGCATTCACAAAGACACTGTGTTTCCGTGCGGCTGGGAGGTTCCCCTCCAACCCTCCAGTCATATTACCTGGAGCCCGGATGACCTTGCTTGGTGTGAGACGAGCGCACACCAGTCCATCACCATTGGATTGGGTTTTGAATGACACTGAGTACAGCAAAGGGGACTGGTCCAGAGTGTATACCTACCCCCGATTAGCCCGGGGCTCCACTCACAGTACTGCGTCACCGTCAGCAAACTGGCACAATGTGCCGTGTGTATTGAAAACAGTCAATGCGCAAAGAATGACATTTATTTGTGAAAGCGGTGATTTAATGCTAGCATTTGCCATTAAGCTTGGCTTCGTTTGCACGGTGTCATGGCGACGCAGCGTGTCCAGTGGCTGTGGGGCACGTTGATCATTATAGCGGCGTTTCCCATCCAAACTGAAAGGTTGACCGAATGCACATAAGCCGCGGGAATGTTTGAGACTGGCTACGTGTTATGCGTTTTTTCACGTGCCTGGGTTAATGTACGTATGTGAACGCGCATACATCTAATAGCGGTGCAGAACTGGGGTACTGGATGCGTGTAGCGCTCTTACATAACCGAGGGCTTATGTCGGATGTGTGATATCAAACGGCTATTTGGGGATTTTCCTTTGACTGAGATTGTTGGTGTTTGATTAAGATTGGCCTGTTCTTCAAATAACGCACCAGAGCTCATATTCTGGTCTCTGGTTGTCTTAAAACGACTTTGTTAGGTTAGACGGGTTTGGTCTGGTTGGACAGGGTTTGCTCTATACGTCAAATCAAATAATCCATCATCAATTATTAATAATACTCGCGTTGCGCGTTTTGGTATCCTTTGATACCTAAGCGTAGAGTCCCGTAACATATATCATGGCCTGGTTTTCTTTTATAGAATCAGAATCAGAATCAGAATCAGAATCAGAAAAGCTTTATTGCCAAGTACGCTTTTTAAACATACAAGGAATTTGTCTTGGTGATGTAGGTGCACGTCACATTCTCTATTACAGGTTAAACAGAACAAACAAAATAAGTATAAATATATGTATAAATATATACACACAATTTAGATGATAGATTGAGCTAACGGAAACCTTCACCGAGACCTTTTAAAAAACGTGTGTTCCGGTGTTGTCTACCGGTCGGACACTTGATCCAGAGAAATGTAAACATCTATCTAAACAAGACAATTCATACCAAGCTTCACGTGATGTTTTCCAAACATCTCAAATGCTTGACTGCTCCGATGAGCGAGGAAATCTGACACGTTCTATTAGATGAAGAAATTAAAGCTGATGCATCTTGCATTTCCTGTGTGAATCTGGCGTGCACTCCAATGGAAGCTGTTTGACATGCATGGTCATTTTGACCTAGCTTCTCAAAGCACTTCTGTAGCACTTCCCTGTCCCATGCCTTATCATACAACATGACACAAATATACGCACAGTGACAGCTATGGAAAAGGGTTCAATCTTCGAAATGGGAAATCCTACCCTCGCCTGGCCCTTTTCTTTTGCTAGCCTAGCTGTAGTGAACCTCAGAGGTCATCTCAGCCAGTTTTTTCTTTCACATGACCTAATAAAATTGAAGGAAATTGAAAATGGATTTCTCCTTTGAAGTCTTAGAAATGTTACTTCATCTATGCTTTGAGTGACAAATAGCATTAGAACCCTGTGTTTTCATTCTAAAACACTTGAAAGTAAAATTAATATAAACCAAAACCTATCTGTTGTCTATCTATCATGTATCAATCGCCAAAGCTAAAACCCATGTCCTGTTTTGCTTGTCTATTGCCACCCTATTCTACACCGCTCTTCACATGACCATAGAAAAGCTATAAATTCACTATGAATACCACAGGGCTTTTGACCAAAGCCTTTTAATATTTAAAGACTTTATTTTCCTTTATCCATGCCAGGATTATTTTAGGTTTGATGCAGTGGGAAGCTAACAGTGTGGAGCATATGTAGTAAAGGGAGGAAAGAGAAGACTCACAGATCATGGGATGGCTCTCGTTCCCAGTGGGGATGTTATCAGTGTTTCTCAGAAGCTAGTTAACCTAATTTATCCCAAATTGCACGGCATATTTAAACAGAGACTTGCTACTATCTAGTCAGTAGTTGATAACTACCTACATTTCCGGGATATTTAACCAGGTTCATTTACACAAATAACAACAACAAAACAGAAAAGGTTAGTCTTATCTACTTTCTGATAATGCCAAATGTTATTACCTAAGTAAGAGTTTCATTCAAATTGTGTGGCTGGTTTAGCATTAGCTTAAGAGAAATCAAGGTACTTTTAAATGAAAAACAGTTACAAACGGTCACAGTTATCCATAATATATTACAAAAATACAACTCCCACAATGCCACACACATCACGGTACCCTTACCTATACCAAGGGTAAACTAATAAGTGTGGTGCTCCTCCTGAACTTAAGTATTTCTCTCTACAAGGATGGCCATGGGAGACCTGCATCCAATCAATGTGTTTTGGAGGGAAAATCTCTAGCTCCTATTGGATATCCATGAGAGCTTCTCCCAGTGTGGGTGTAGCAAACAGCATTAGCTAAACGGAGATTAAGACAACATTGGAGAGAGCCATTAAAGCACCCCTAAGACCGGTGGGTGATTTTGGATTTAGCCCTGGTAGTTGGATAAAGGCCTTTATTTATGCCTAATTGATTACCCTAATCCGCGTGTTGTTTTAAAAGCCTTCTTCAGTGATGTGTGAAGAGAAAGCCTATGGGTTTACACAACAACAAAAAAAAGCAGATGCCACAGTAGCTGGGCCACAATGGATCCTTAGAAGAACATGGACAGTATTTTGTCAAATAAACAATAAACAAGAATAGAAAAGCTAAAAGTTTCGCTATTTCAAAAATAATTAATCATTGTCCAACTTGAGCGAACAGTGTGAACAGTGAGCGCCTTTTAAAAGTCAAACTTTATTCTATTAGCCAGAAATAACTTCTATCTCATTAAACCTACTCATTATTTTTTAGTCTTTCATTAAGTCACCAATAGGTTATGCTATTTTAAACACAGATTCTTCCTCCTTGCCTAACAGGGAAATGGTTATAGGTGTAGATGTTATGTAAAAGGATTGGAGTCGCCAAATTATTGGAAAAGTAGTCCTCTAAAGCTGTGCTGGAGATTACACTCTCTTCTACAGTTGGAGGGTGCTTGCCTTGAACGCTTGAGGACGTGAGGACTTTATTTATATTAAATTAATATAGAAAGAAAATGATCAACATCAGGAATCAAACATTTTGCTTAATCTCTAACTAGTGGGCAATTAGCCCCATACTGATTCTTATCACTCGCTTATTTCGCTTCAAAACGTACAATCAAGGAAAGTGTCTAGATTAAATCACTAGCATGCCTCTGTACAGCTAGCATGGCTCACGTTTCCTCTAGCCCATCCATCCAGATACACACCAACCACGTTCTTGCTGTTCCTTATGTTCATCTGAATTTACAGCCAATTGTTGCCTTGTTTTCTATTTCTGCTGTTGTAAGGTGTTGCCCTAAACATATTCCATCAATAATTCAGATCAATTCGGCTGTTGAACCTTGTCTTTTCCAGAGCAGTGTGGTAGTGCCATCTGCGTAATCAACGGCAAGGTCTTCTTCATCTAAATGCAGAAATTAATACGTGGTTTTGTATATGCCCCGGAGAAAATATGTGTTTACTGTGGATAATGGAAAAGGAAAGATGGAGCAAAAAGTCCTGATTAGTATGGAAATGAAAGGATATGGGCTGGGCAATGATCACCAAGGCAAAAATGAATACATCATTTTCTGTCTAAAAGTGCGCAACTGTTCTGCAGACACCGTAGAAAGTTTGCCAGATTGATTGGTCCGAATGTGCTTATAGTGCAGAGTTTGTGGTGAATAATAGGTGTGTCTAAAAAAGTAATTAGTGTTGGGTGTTCAGCACTTTTTTATTCTATCATCGGGAGGTTCGGGCCCTCGTTCGATTCTACCCTGCTGTGTGAGGAGCTGAAAAAGTTCCAGAGGAGCGCTTATTAACATTTCATTACGAAAGGATTACACCTAGTACCCCTTCAGTTAGCCCCCCTAACTGAAGGGGTACTAGGTGTAATCTTCTCCTACAACTCCACAGTTTAGGGGCTCTTGGACTTTTGACCAAGTAGTATAGCATTTGATATCGTGAATAATTCTCTACATTTTGCTTGATCTCCAATTAGTGTGTGACACCGATTCGTACGGCTTGCTCTTTGCTTTTTACATGGGAATCAAAGAATAAAAGTCTAGGGTGAAACGCCATCTTTCAAAGGTGCACCCCAACAGTTTCTCTTCCTCCACAGACATACAAACATATTTACCCACATGCAAACGCACACACGCAGCGTTGCAGTCGGTAACAAGTCATGCATGCATCCCAGGGGCTGTCACGCCAAATCACATTCACAGTGCTGCTAAGGCGCTGGCGTCTATGACCTTCCAGAGAACGGGAGAGTGTTGATTTGTTTACGCGCCCTAACTCTCATCATGTACGAGTCTGTATGAATCTATGCATATATTCACTCGATTTTGAATTGTGTGAAGGGTTACGCAATTTGTTGACGCATTTGTTGATGTGTATGTGTTTGACTGTGTGTGTGTGTGTGTGTGTGTGTGTGTGTGTGTGTGTGTGTGTGTGTGTGTGTGTGTGTGTCAATTTAAGATGTCAATTCAAATCGCATAACCATCGCCATAACTCCATATTACACCATCATTGCTTTCTTTAAAACATACCATAACAACAGCTCTAGGCCACTCACCGAAACCATTTCCCCCCCTCCCCTCGTGTCTCCCCAGCTGTCCTTCGCGGCGACCACCCCGGTCCTGGCCGATAAGAAGAAGTACCCCAACTTCTTCCGCACCGTGCCGTCGGACAACGCGGTGAACCCCGCCGTGGTCAAGTTCCTCCGCTTCTACAACTGGAGCCGCGTGGGAACGCTGACCCAGGACGTCCAGCGCTTCTCAGAGGTCAGTGGTGGACGACGACGACGCACCGTGGGGCATGTGTTTGTGTCTGAGAGTCGCACCGAAGGGTGGCAGTTGGCAGGGGTGTTGGCTGGGTGTCGCACTAGGGAGCTTTGTTTTGACAGTCGGCCGTCGCAGTGTGGACGGTCAGAGTTGCGTGATGAGACTTTCTCTTGAGAGTCGAGAGTTGAGAGTTGCAGTGGAGCATTGCACTCAATATTGTAGTTATTGAGCTTTTTTTTTAATGCAGTCCGTTTCATTATAGTTGAGCTGGTGATGACTAAACAATAGTTATCCATCAGCTTTGCATGTAATATCACATTTCAAGGCATGTTTTCTATTTGATTAAAACCAGAGAGTACAACGTTGTTTTAATTTTCAATTTTAATTTAAAGCCCAGACTCATAAATAGAACATGAAGAAATCATAGGGAAAATACAAAATGCTAGACAATGATTGGCATATTATTATATATTTTTTTATCAGCCCCAGTTACTTTTAATGCCAAAATGATTTGAGTGGGCGGCAATCAAGTTGTCTCTGCTAAAAGCAATTAAATTAAACCTATTCAACTGTGATTGACTAGAGGACTGTGCATAAATCAGCCCTTTGGTAATCCCTCCCACCTCAAACCTGCTGGATGATTTGTGAGATTAACAGATTTATTTTTAACCGTGATTGTGGCTTAGTCTTTACCACTTGCACTTGATCATCACCAGGTCATCCTGGTGCATGCAAACACTTTGGCTCCTATTGAGTTACACAGTGTCCTCCTGCACACGCTAAACAGATGGGAGTTTTACAATCACAGGTTTTTCTTGTAATTGGAAATAGAATAATTAAATATTTTCATCGAATTCTTTTTTTTAAATTAATCAAGCTTTTCTTTTGTACTGTCAAGCAAGTTACCAGCCAGTTTACTAGACATATATTTGCAAAGTATTTTTCCCAGGCTCCTCCTCCTTTACGTTTTTAGGTTTTTATGAAAGAGATTGCCGTAAATGCTTGGTAGCACTCATTTTGTTTTCACTAGGATCCAGGGAAACACTGATGGGGAAACAAAATGGGGTTTAATATATTGTCAACTACCCAGACTGGACTGAATAAACAACATCACAGTCAGACAAGCTGTCTTCAATTCAACTTTCCCTCGATATGAGCACAGGATCACATGGTGTATCACATGGTGGATCACATGGTGGATCACATGGTGGATCACATGGTGTATCACATGGTGTATCACATGGTGTATCACAACTGCGACAAGCGCGTCACGCCTCATTTGACTTTGATGACGTGAGGGAGGTATCCTGCAAAAGCGTCAATCCAAGCACTCTGATTGGCTGTCGGCTGGCGTGTACTCGTGTCTCCGCCCTGTAACAGTTCAGACGACAGGAACTCGTCGGAACAAGGGAGGGGAGGGGGGGGGAGGGGAGGGGGGAGGGGAGGGGAGGGGAGGAGGGGGGTCAAAATAAGGACTTCCTCTCCTGCGAATCTCGAAGAGCACAAATCCATTTATCGCTAGCTTCCCGAAAGCACCGAAGGGCTTTGGAAGAGAGAGAGAGAAAGGGAGAGAGAGAGGGAGGGAGAGAGAGGGAGAGAGAGAGAGAGAGAGAGAGGGGGGAGGTGCCTGCTGATTCAATCAACCTGCCACATGATTAGCCAGTAATCCTGATTCATCAATATGCATTGCCTTACTTACACTTTTACTGCTGCAGACAGCCAAGTTTAGAGCTCTGAACTGAGTTTGTTTTGGGGAATCAGCAGAATGACCACAATACAGTACAGTATACCGTATGTAATGTAATAGTTAGAGTAACGTGATGTAATAGAGCATTGTAGTGTTATGTAATAGAGACTGACGTGTCAAATATGATATCATAGAGGCTGAATCTTTTGGGTACCAAATAAAGACATAGAACACATTATTGTTACACAAATACACATAATTCCCTAAACGTTATGCAGGCATTATGTGTCTTCCTTTGGGTATTATGTTTGTTTATTTGGACTTGACAATACTGTGTTGTGCATGTGTGTGGGTATTTGCACATGAATCCACTGGTTCTACCACTCTCTCTCTCTCTCCCTCTCTCTCTCCCCCCCTCTCTCCCCCTCTCTCTCTCCCTCCCTCTGTCTCTCTCTCTCTCTCCCTCCCTCTCTGTGCATGTACGTGCAGCCTCTTTATAATTAGTGTGTATCACTTGCTTAAAAGCGACGCTGTTTCCCAGGGAGACTGCCAGGTTAATGTTGTATAATGTTTTAAATGGATTCAGTGAAGTTGCCCACACACACACACACTCGCAAGACTGGAGTCAAACACACACCCATGCACACACATACACAAGCACGCAAACACACACACACACACAGGCATGCACACACACACACATACTCATACACCCACACAGACACCCACACCCACACACAAACACAAACACACACACACACACACACACACACACACACACACACATATGGCCCCCTGTACGCTATGAAGGGAACTACTGCTTTTCATTATAGTATATTTATAGATATCACACAAGGATGCTCAGATATTAAGTCACACACACACACACACTGAACACACAAGCATAACCATGCACATATGCACATACAGACCCACACACACACACTGTACTGTCGACAGAGAGGAGATAGGAATAGGAAATGAGTAAATGCATTTGCGGAGGTGTCTCCACAGATACAAACACATGCAAGCACGCACACAGACACACACAAACATATGCGTGCACACACTCAGCCACACAAACATGTGAGTGTGCATACACACACACACACACACACACTAGTCAGGTATTGCCACACACACACTCACCCACATACACACTCATGTCCCCTCTGTTTCTAATCAACATTATTGGGCTGGGACACCCAGACCGGCCGTCAGTCATCTCTGTGATAGGACAGGTCTGTCTGAGAGCTGGATTACCACTCCCTCACAGGGTTCATGGTGACAAAGCACTGCTAGCATTTACATGATTTATGCTCTGTCATCGGGTTAGCATGCAGCAGATAGACACATGCAGAATAGATTTTCCATGTTCCCCATGTGCTTGACCTTGGGCGACAAATGTCCTACAGACGATACATGTCTTGCTTCCGTAATGCGACATATTCCCACGGTAAACAGGACATCACAATCGGACAAGAGGATAAGAGTACTGCCTACTCACTTTCAAAGTACAATGAAGATTTAAACCTGCACTATGTAGGTTTTCCCTTTAGCGGCCTCTAGTGGCGTGGGTTTTCACATGGTGTGTGTGGGGGTATTTAAACTGAGAATAACCAAGGGGAAGAGCTGTTTGAGCCTTTGATCCAGTTTTTCAAAGTAATGTAAATGAAGTGTAAAACATGCGCACAAAGAAACTTTTTTGACCGTATCACTCTGCTACAGACACAGTCATTATCCCAGCTTAAGTGTACATCTGGGGGTGGGTGGGACATTAGCTCAGGAGTTAAGGCGGGTGGACTGGCAAAAATCGGAAGGTTGCTAGTTTGAGCCCCGACTTCAACCCTAACTATGTGAGCAAGACGCCTCGGGCGCTGTGATGGGATGGGATATGAACTGCCATCTGTGCCCAACAGAGATCCAAAGGAATGGTAAATAAGGGCTGAACAATATACCATTAAAACTTAACAATATTCAACCTATAATAATCAATAATCAAGCAGATTCACGTGATGTAGCAGAATCACACTACCTCTCAGAAAAAAAAATTAAATATTTTTGACGCCATAAATATGTATGTACGAGTGCAACTTGAACTTTTAAGAAACCACTGCATTAAAGAATACAAAATACAAAAAACATTCCCAGGTGTTATCCATTCAGTAACTCGGTTGTGTCTTAGCCTATGTATTCAGCTGGAGTGTGTGCCATTTATCTGTGCCCTTTGCTGTGGGAATTCAGTTGTTGGGCACACGGCATGCATGGAATTACAACAGTTTCAAGTAGTTAAGGTTAGTCTGCCGATGCACGGGGCTGTTGGCCACAGCCCATGGAGCGAAAGACAGCAAGGATTTGTGGCTCGGTGCTCGACTCTTTGCCCTGTTGCATAGATCACCAGGTGACCAGGTGACCTGTGGACATAACAAGTATCTGACAGACAGAGAGTAGTCCTTGGTCCCCATAAACCATGATACCGTGTAAAAGTTTGTGTAAATGTTATGTTCTGTTAGAATATAACGGTGTAATGGGGTGGTAGGGAGCATGTATGTCCATTAACACTGCATTAGACCTTTCGTGTGTGTGTGTGTGTGTGTGTGTGTGTGTGTGGGTCTTTGTCTGTGTTTGCTGGGGCTTGTTAAACCGCTGTCTATAAATAGTCATATTGTGCTAATGTCCTGTCCTGGAACCTGGTGCATTAAACACTTTAACTCAATGCCCATCAATTGTCCATCCTGAGTGTGTGTTCACGTGCTTGCGTGTGCGTGCGTTTGTGTGTGTGTTTGTGCTGCAGGATTATTTATCTTGTGTATTTTCTGCAGGGGAGTCCCTGACTTCCTCCAGGCAATTGAAGATGCTATTGTTACTCAGTGAAGCTGCTCTCATCCCATCCATCCACCACTCCATCCATCCATCCATCCATCTCTCCCTCTACACCTCCCCCCACACCCATCCATGTGTGTTTGTCTCACACACGCACACACAGGGAGCCCAGATGGACCTTTCCAACTTAATGGAAGGAACACTGAGCCCATAATAAACCCACTTGTCACAAGGGCACTTGGAGGGTTGTGACTGCCTCTATTTGTCTTTGCCTTTGTGTGTGTGTGTGTGTGTGTGTGTGTGTGTGTGCGTGCGTGCCATTCATCATTCCTTTTCTCTGTGTCATGTGCGTTGAGTGAGTGCGCCACACCTTGCGTGTCGTGCCTTTCTATGGGTTTGCATTTGTTGTTTTTGGTTGCCATTAAAACCTACCTTGTGGGCAGAGCAGACTCTGGGGGTTTAGCGTAGAGCAACAGGACGCCTGTCAAGCCCATATCTCCCCAAATGAGCTAGCCTTTCCTCTGCTAACTAGCTAGCTAGCTGGCTCGATGGTGGCTTGAGCCCTCTCATGTAGTGTAATGGCCTGACTGTTGTGCTTATACTGAGGCAGGAACCTGGTTCTATTGATCTGGTCCGTCCTTCTCTCGCCTGTTGTTTCTGCTCAGCGGGGCAGCGGTACTTTAGCTCTGTGAGGTGGACTGTGATGCTGTGTGTGTTTGTCGAGGACTCTCTTCAGGAAACATGGAAACAGTTGGAAGATGGCTGATAGAAGGTGTTTAGCATGAGTCAGATGATCACAAGCAAACGATTTACTGATGCACTTTTTTCTGTGGTTTCTGTAGTTACAATATTTTTGGAGCTGTGAGTGTTGGTATCTGTGTGTGTGTGTGTGTGTATAAGTAAAACAAAAGTACCAAAGCTAGTAAAAAAGTGTATATAGGGTAAAGTGCATGTAAGTTTTATATACTTATGCATTGTCCTTGCATAATTGAGGTACAGTTAATGCGATACATACACATCGGTCCTTCATTTTCTCCTTCCTCCTTTTGCTATCTAACCAAAGCACAACATCTAACCAGAGAACCACACAGAGTGAGACAGCATCTGCCTGCTCTCACCTCAGAGACTCAGGGCTTTGCAGAGTCATCCAGACCAGCCACACACACACACCTTCTGTGGCCCCAACATGCCCCACCACCATCCCTGTCAGCCCCTGGGTCCCTGCCTGGTCACCACGGAGACCCACCTCCTACCACCACTTTCACCTGAAGTGGGGGTGGGGGGATTAAGATAGAGGTCAAGGAGAGAGGTCAACGCGAGGCCTCGGACACTTTATATTATAACGTTGACGCTGACAGCCGAAATAAGGCTTGACTGGATAAATCATACGTGTGTGTGTGTGTGTGTGTGTGTTTGAGATTCAGTGTGTGGTAGCCCTTGAGCTTTCTATCACTGCTTCTTCTCCTCTTCTTAAGGCAGAAAAGCAGACAAACTGCCACTGTGGACGTGTTTACCACCAGATGGGGAGTGTTTCTGGGTTTATTCAAGTATTTGCGAGACATTGGGGCATATTATAGTCACACATTTTGGTGATTGAGTAGCAAATACATCAGTGCAAGATAAATGTATACATGCCAAAGACACACTGAATACCAATATGCTTCGTTCTTACCGGTTAAATTGAAGGAAAATTATTAAACAAAAAGATGTCTAGTGCAAATAAAATAAAATAAATGTATTCACTCAAGTACACCCTCCATGTAAACGGTTAACAGCTCAAAACATTAGCTAACAACTATTCATTAATGGCTTTCTCTGTAGGGCTTTGACCTACATCCCTAAAGCACGGTGCATCTTCGTTGATGACACATGGCTAACTGGAGAGAGAGGGGGGGGGGGGGGGGGGGGGGGGGGGGGGGGCTCATTATGTCAGCCATGCATAGTCTGACAACAATGTAGCCTCCTTGATGCGCAACAGGACCCGAGAGGCTATTTTACTATCCAACAGGCTAATTTATACTTGCAAAGTATTAATTGACAATAAAGGACTGTGCAGGGACAGCAACTCGTAGCACAGTTGGGCAGAACAATAACTAAAGCAAGGCCAGTTATCTGTTGACCACGATGGGAACATTGAGTGTTTGCTGCTAGGGAGTACGGCTGTGCTGAGACATCATCTTCTTTATGCTAGCAGGCTAACGAGACGGAGACACTGAACATTAGCATGTAGGCGAAGAGACTGGGTTTTGGTTTATTTTATGCTAACACTGACCACTGTCTTACTCTCTGTCTCTGTCACTCTCGCTCTCTCTCTCTCTCCATCTCTCCCCGGTTTTAGGTGAGAAACGACCTGACCAACGAGCTGGAGAAGGCGGACATACAGATCGCAGACACAGAAAGTTTCTCCAACGACCCCTGTGTCAACGTCAAGAAACTAAAGGTGAGTGTCTCGGAGAGGACAATTCACTGGGAACAAAGGAGAAAAGAAACGACCATAAGGAAAAAGTAAATGACCTTGGAACCTATGAACTGAGTCATCACCAGTGTTCATGAATAATTATTGTTGTCACTAAGCTTAAATCAGTCCCAACTTTGAATTGCACGAAAAAACTAGGCTTAAATTAGTATTCAGTTATACAGGCCAAAAACAAATAATACATGACTTAACATTTAAATCCACATTTTGTATATAATTATTGTGATGTACTGTTAATTGGTTTTTTAACAATCCACTCCGTCACTGATTTGTTAAATAATGACTAGACAACCAGACAATCTTCTGAATATCTGCAGTTCATGGGGCTAAGGTTAAACATAACAACCTCAGCATTTGATTATTTGTTATAAACGTGTCAATTAATTTGTCATCAAACAGGACTCAAAGCTTGCTAACTGGCAATACAAAGCAGTTATCTGACCAACAAAATGTGACATCACCTACAGTAATTCATAAAAATTCCCTAAGTACTTTAGCGAATACTATGCTAAGTATTTTCTACTTCCCTCTGTATCTATGCATGACTGCCTCTAGCTAATCTCGGGCTCAAATTTCCTTGGACATTTCTATCTGCGATGATTTCATCCTAAACTAAAGCCCGGACATGAATTGATTTAGCAGTAGCTTTCATCACTGTGCAGTGTCCGTTCTGCATGAGTCTACAGTAACTCTAATGAGGATGCTTCTGGGGCTGGGGTGGCACAATAACCCCTGATGACCCGCGCTGTCTGATTTGATGCACATTGGACAGCATTTCAAGGGGAAATGCATGGCATAGACAATGGTGAAGCACACACACACACACACACCCACACACATACACACGCACACAGACACACACAGGCATACAAGCATGCATACACATACACACATGCATACACCCACTCACACACACACACACACACGTATACACAGAAGCGTGCATACACACACACACACACACTCATACACAGACATGCAATACTGACACGCACACACACGCATATTCCCGCGCATACACATACATGCAATACTGACACACACACACACACACACACACACACACCCACACACATGCACATACACACATACACACATAATACTGACACACACACACACACACACACACACACACTTACACCCACACCCACACATATGCACATACACATACACACATAATACTGACACACACACACACACAGGATTACACACACACACATGCATACACACACACACACGCAATACTGACACACACTCACGCACACACACAGAACTGCTTGGGTTCAGATATGTGACAGAAAGGCAGATGATACACATGCCTATTCCATACATATACCGACTCTTCCTTTGCTCTCACACACCCACTGATCCCTATGTTTACTTTTCCTTCCTTTTTCATCCCTCTCTACACCTCCCATCTGCACTCCCTCTTCCCTCTTCACTCCCTAATGCTCACCCTCCCCTCTCTTCCTCCTAGTCCCCTACTCTTTTCACCCATCTTTCTCCTCCTCCTCTTAGAAAAAGAGCACATAGAGAGAGAGAAAGAGAGAGGGGTGTGATGATGAAGGTGCAGCAGGCGGGGATGGGATAGAGAGAAGGCCAAGGACGAACAAACAATCTCTTGTGAAAGTGAAAGCAAGATGGGGCGAGAGTGGAGAGTTGAAATGCATGGGAAAGAGAGAGCCAGAGAGAGACAGGGAGATGATGTGAAACGGTGGGGAAGGGAGAGATAAGCCATTGTTCTTACAATACGTGTGTACAGCACACTGCGTGTGCACTGCTGACATTTTAAGCTGACACCCCTCTGCGCTGAGCAGTTATGAATATGCAAATGACTGCCATCCCTCCCAGGTCTTCTGAGTGGCGCTGGGAGGCGAGGGTTAGATCACGGGAGAGACTGCGACGCAGAGTTGGTTCCGAAGCCTTTACTTCATTCGTCCTATCGTTATTGTTGTTGTCTGGCATTTCATTTAGATGTGTGATTCACCAGGTAGACGTGAGGTATATACCAACTAGACGGTACAAACACACGCACACACACACGCATACACACATGTACACCCCAAGCACACACACATGCACACACACACACAAAAAACGGACACACTCACACAATTTTCCAAAAACCCCAACGTTCAAGGTTATAAAAACCACTCTCGTGGCTTTTTCTATAGGCGTAGCAGAGAATCACCTAAAGACAAATGACTTCCGTGGACATTCTCTTTACCACTTGGTCCACTCTGGACGGCCTATTATTGATGGCATCATCAGTCCAGCGGCTGCTGCTTTCCCAGTCTGCAGTGGGGTTACCTCCTCTTCTTTTCTGCTTCCCCCTTCAAACTGATGGAGCACCTCTGTTGGTCCAAATCCCCAAATAGCACGGAGCGATACGGAAAGGAGGGCTGAACATTGCAAACCTTGGCATCCTCCTTAAAGGCACAGGCCGCTGCAAACACCGACGTCAACAACACATACGGACAACATTTATGTTAAGTTGGTTTAAATAAAATGTGATTACATTTCTGTCTCTCTACCACAATCACTCTCTCTCTCTCTCTCTCTCTCTCTCTCTCTCTCTCTCTCTCTCTCTCTCTCTCTCTCTGTCTCTCTCTCTCTCTCTCTCTCTCTCTCTCTCTCTCTCTCTCTCTCTCTCTCTCTGTCTCTCTCTCTCTCTCTCTCTCTATCTATATCTTTAGCTTTCTCTCTGTATTTTTCTCTCTACCTAAATATCTCTTTCTATATCTGGCTTGCTCTCTCTCTCTATTTTTCGTGCTTTTTCTCTCTCTCTATCTCTAGAGTCAGAGTAGTCTGTAGTCCAAAGCCAAAAGCGGTTCTGCACCTCCGTCAATAATCTATAAATGACGATTTAAATGAATGGGCGACAGGGCCAGCTCAGTCTAATGCTTGTCACAGCATTAGGTCAGACAGGCACAGAAGAAGCCTGTTGTTTGTCGATGCTCCTATGAGAACAATGAAGAATGCATAACTTTTATGTTGGACTTGAATTATCACAGCAAGTATCAGAGTAATCAATAGGTATTATGCTGCACACTCTTAGAGTTAACTGTAGCGATCGATTCTTTTGTAATGTGCCAATCACAAGCATGCACACGCGCACACACACGCATGCACACCTATCTACAGGGACATGAACTCTGCACATTTGGGCCATGATTATATGGACCAGATGGGGGCTGTCTAGGAAAGAGCAACACATAAATAATACCACCACATGACCGTAAAACGCGTTAGGCGTGTAGGCGTGTTTGTGTGTACATTGAAATGCATTGGGGTGCTTTATCAATTAAGCTCACATCCCTCATGGATCTTAAATGTTATCATATTGGGCCAAACCATGATAACACATATCATTGGTTGTGTAAATCACCATAATGTATTTTTTATCTATATTCATTTGTTATTCCTGATATAAGATAAACAGCTGTTTATGAAGTCACATCTCTTCAATTCATCCTGATTCATCACAATAGTCTATTTAGCTCATTCAGCTATGTAGCTAGTATTATCAGACAGACGGACAGATAGCTAACCAACTAGCAAGCTGGCCATCTTTCTGTCCGTCGTCTGTTTAGCAGTATACTTGCTGGAATAGGAAGGCTTGGACTGCGTTTGGGTACTACATCAGGCCAATAGTACATCAGTCTAATAGCCTGAAGGCACCGGGGCCCAAATGACAGCCATTCCCTGTGATGGCTGGTCACATAGCGTATGGTGAAGACATGGGCACTGCCTAAGGGAGGCAGAATTTGAACTTTATCATAACGAAGGTTGTTTATTATATTACACGAATAAGCTCCTATGGTTGTGTGTAGGACACTAAAAACATATTTTAGTATATATATATATTTTTTGTGATTGTGTTACCACATTTTGTGAATCGTTTACCGTTTGCTTTACTAATATCAGGTCATACACTGAAGGATGACATCATTTATTTCATTACGTGATTTCATCATTCATTTGTAAAGGGGATTGTTTTAAATGTGAAACTTAAATTGTAAACTATCATATTTAACCGTTCCATAACTGAATCCACTGAAATCAATGCAAAAAAAAAGGCAATATCTCTCTGTCAGTGCAGAAAGAAAGAGAAGTGAAACAATCTCAACCATCTCCAAAATATATTAGTATAAGTACTGCTGTAAATGCTATGCTGTACAATACAATAATACATGGAGGTACAGTGTAGTGGTAATACTATACACCAGGTGTAACGTTTATTGTAGCCGATGGGAAAAGAACTACAACCAACCTTCCTGCCTCCATCTCTCAGTCTCGCTAGGCCACTGTCTTAATGTTCTACATGTCACTCCAGTCCTACCAAAGGCTGTTTGAAAAATAACCATTTTACGTTTACAATGGATGACTTCAATAAATCACCCCTCCATAAGTCAATAAAATAGTCCAAAAAACAAGATATTAATATTCAACACGATTTCTGATGAACAGTTGTTCACCCTATGACAGGCTTGCTATTGGCCTCGAGCCAGACAATTATTAATGGGACTCCATTTGCACTCCGACTCACCAGTGACCTGGTGAAGTCCTTCTCTTGATTGTCTGCTCCCGGCCACCGTACATCCAGCACTCAGTCAAAAGCTGAGCCTTCTGAGGATGTGGTCCCGCATGATGTCATTAGGATGGAGTGACTTAAAATACTTTTCACTCGTCTTGCACACATTATCCCCAGCCCTCTGCTGATTTGTAGATTCATCAAACCCATGTCGGGTTTATTGAGTTAGGCTTGTGTGTGTGTGTGTGTGTGTGCGTGTGTACACGTATACACGCATTCCAAACATACAACGATTTATAGGTTTAGAATACGTGTACATCATCATTGTGATAGCAACCCATTACTGAACCTACCAAACCAGATTTGCCTCGAAATAATGTGTTAGGAAACATCTCAATCTGAATCCTTTAACAAATGTGATTACGAACGTCATTACAGCATGCAAAGAGACCTGTGCACACTCCTTTTCCTGTTCACAAGGAAAGCTTGCTAGCTGACAGTAATGTCTCTGTTGTTGTGGATTGACAGTAGGGGGACCCCATATGGCCTCAGCCTCTACGAAGACCGCAAGTGAAATGGCTGGAGCTTACCCACATCTGTAGTGTTTGGTAACAGGTGACTTGAGAAGGGATATGCACGAGAGCCAAAGGCCTGTCTACCCGTCTTGCAGGTGTTTAGCATCAAGCATTAGTGGAAAAGCCATCTGAAGTCTTTCCGTATTGCAGATGAACACTTTTGTAATTGCCCTATTGTCTGAATCTTTCACACTAGCTGCATTGAGGACCACAGTACATTGCTTAACTCTAACCCTTTTAACTAACCCTGTTAAAAGTGTTGGCAACATTAGCGATTGGGAAATAAAATGTACATGGAGGGAAACAGCTGGCCATGTTTTTATGGGTGCAGAATTGTGTTCTACGGTGTTTTAGAGTTCCTTGCAGCTTTTGTCTAAAAGCAAATCAAAATGGCAACTTTTTTAATGAACACGTCACAGAACCCTCCTATTGCTTTGGTCATCAAACGCGTGAGTTTAGCGAAGTCCTAACGTTTTCCTGAAACATGTTGGCCAGTTTTGGTGACAATCACATTTGTGATTTCAATGCAACTTTGCCTTACAACCGCTACG
>JACYXH010000135.1:1051092-1101092 GCA_026745465.1 Lota lota | reverse complement strand
CTGTAACATTCAGTTCTCAATCTTCATAAACATTTCCGCATCATTTTCAGGAACTAAAGAAGTTATTTTTTATCATTAATAATAAAACAAAATAAAACAAAAGCAAACAACATGTACACGCCTTATTCATGTTCAGCTTTCATTTTAAATGTAAAAAAAAAATAGGAAATGGGGTTATCCTTGGGTTCAGCCAAAGAGCATAATCCCAAACGCTATAGCTGAGAGGCAGACAAAGTAAGTGAGTGACAAACGCCGTGTCTCCTGCAGACGCCCAAGGAGTACGAGCGGGAGTACCGACGCGAGCTCCAGCAGAAGGGCGTGGAGTCCAGCAAGTTCCACGGCTTCGCGTACGACGGCATCTGGGTGATCGCCAAGACCCTGACCCGCGTCATGGAGCTGCTGCGCATCAAGCAGCGGCACGAGAACCACAACTTCACCGTGGACGACCGCGAGGTGGGCCGCATGGTGCTGGACGTCATGAACGAGACCAACTTCAACGGCGTCACCGTAAGCCAGGGCAATGTGGGGTGTGTGGGCAGGGACGTGAGGGCAGGGACGTGAGGGCAGGGACGTGAGGGCAGGGACGTGAGGGCAGGGACGTGAGGGCAGGGACGTGAGGGCAGGGACGTGAGGGCAGGGACGTGAGGGCAGGGACGTGAGGGCAGGGACGTGAGGGCAGGGACGTGAGGGCAGGGACGTGAGGGCAGGGACGTGTGCGGTTGGGGCAATGCTTTGGAACGGTCCCTCTGTTCGATTTGGATGCAGTAGACACATGCTGTGTAGAACGTCGGAGAAAGAGACACGATTAGGACATTTACCAACGCGACCGACGAGTGAGGCTGAGAGCGATCAAAAGCATACAATCAAAATGTGAGACTCTACCAGAAAGTGCTGTGCCACAACCTAGTTTAAATAACAATTGGTGAGAGTGCAGAACAGCTATATAAGAATCAGCAACAAAAAAAAACATTATCTCATTATCTCTCATAATCACACAAACACAAAGACAAACAAACACACACACACACACACACACACACACACACACACACACACACACACACACAGACAGACATGCATTATGTTAGTACTCTAGTCACTCTGTCTTTAGGGGGGATTACTGTTAGTGTATTCACACAAGCGTGAATGCCATGTATGTGTATGCATGCAGTGCATACGCGGTGCATGCATCAGGACAACACTTAGAGGCTGGCCCATTAATTACTCTTCTCCAAGACCTGGGGGGGCCTCACATTGCCGAGAAGGTGTGTTAACAATCCTCGTCTCTATGGAGCCCAGAGAGATGTCATTTGAGGCTGCCGATGCACACCAATGCGTCCTAGATTGATCCTGGTGGCTATGCTAGCTGAAGGATGAGTATGTGTGTGTGTGTGTGTGTGTGTGTGTGTGCGTACGTGCATGTGCTTGTGTGTGTGTGTGTGTGTGTGTGTGTGTGTGTTGGCATGCGAGTGCGCACGTGTCTGTATGCATGTGTGCAAGTGTGTGTGAGTGTGTGTACGTGTGTGTGTGCCATTCCATTATTGGGGAACACAGACTTTACAACCCATATGCCTGCCTGTGGGTTGAGCAATATATTACATCATTGATCACGTTATTATATAAAGAAGTGCCCTACCATATATCAAGTGGAAAGGAAAAAGCTCCAGAAGGTGTTACAACAGCTAGGCCGATGCGTTAAAGAGCTGCCTTTTAAATCTTCAGACCCCCCCCCCCCCCCCACACACACACACACACACACACACACACACACTACTTTGCATCCTAAACAACTGGAAGGAAGGAGAGGAACAAGTCAATGTAGAGATTAAAAACAAGTTTGTATTTTGGGCGTTGTAGATAGTGTGGAGCAAGATAACCAGAGAAGAAAACATATCTGGGAGATAGGGAGTGAGAAGGCGTGGGGGGGGGGAGACTAGAGAGACAGGGAGAACGAGAGAGAGAGAGAGAAATACAGTAAATAAACGAAAGAAAGAAAGTCACAAAGAGATAAATTAAGGCAGGGGGGAAGAAAGAAAGAAAGAACGAAAAACCAATGAATAACAATACCAGCACAGGGAAAATTGGGTTGATTTGTTATCACTTGTTACTCGTTTTGACGCTTTTTGCTATATGTACTGTATGTGTGTGTGTGTGTTTGATTTGTGTGTGTGTGTGTGTGTGCATTGTTGTGTGTGTGTGTGTGCGCGCGTGCGTGTGTGTTTGTGTGTGTTGTTGCACTACTCCCGTACACCCGCCCAAGGGAGCATGGAGAAACCTGAGAGCTGCAGGGAGTCTTCCACACGGATGCTCCAGGGCTCAGGGGAGGGTGGAGGTGGAATAGCCCAGCCAGGGGAGATGGATGTGGGATGCGGCTGGATCTCTCTCCTCCCCCCCGCCCCCATACTACAGGGATATGAGTGAGGGGAAAGACAGCTGCTTTGTTGAAATCTGCAAACACACACACACCGTGTGGTGTCCTCTTTATAGTACGGCTATTGCTTGGTGGTGCCCCCAGTACACAGATGTAGCCTTTCTATTAGAAAAAGTACAGGATTTGCATGGAGATTTCAGTCCCTTTAGTCATTCGGTAGTTGAGTTCAGAACTGCCATGCTGCAGGTGCAGTGGGGTGCTTTGGCCGCTGTATCTCTGTAGGGCAAAGCCTTTTTTAAAGAAATATTTACAATGTAACAAGAATTAAAGTTGCCCAGCGGAATACAATTACACGTATTTATCAAAGGAAATTCAATTTTCTCATTCAGATTTCAGCCCACTGGGAAATAGCCAGTGTGAGCATACTGAATTATTTTTCATAGGACTATAGTAAGCAATCATGTGTGGTTTAAGAGAGTGGCATTTATGTTTTTTCAGCATATCTTTGGTACTTAAGTCTGAGATAAACCTATTATACCTGTTATTTTAGAGGATAACATTAAGATGAGATCAAAGGAACTCCTGATAATACTCCAAACACATGGAACACAAGCAAAGAACAAACCCACACACCCACACACGCACACACACACACACACACACACACACACACACACACACACACACACACACAACCAAGCAGAGGAACACATGACCAACACAAAGATACAGGGACACTTTTTCCATATATCTTTCTGGAAATGCTAAATTCTTATCAAAAGAGGCTAAGTTAGCAATCATCATGTTTTTGTATTCCTACCACATTAACTCAGACTCCAAGGAGGAGTTAAAAGGTATTCTTAGTTGTTTATTGCTGGTTTAAATGCATTTTATTTTGTGGGATACACACACAAACACCAACTGGTATGTATATGAAGAGCCAGACACATACAAACATATATGTATAGTCAAACACAGGTGCACAAACCCATGTTTGCACGCACACATGCACCCACACAAACCCCCCCACACACACACACACACGCACACACTTTGGCACACACACACTGGTCCCAGTGTGGCAGGAACAGTAGCAGCCACCTCAGTCCCAGTGTGGCGGTTGAAGGACTCCATGGTATTGATCTGGCTGCTGATGGGGTCTGGCGAGCAGAAGACCGACATCACCCCAGAGACAACTCCAGGGCATCTCACTCACACACACACACACACACACACACACACACACACACACACACACACACACCACCCACTCTGTACTGCACACTCACTTGTGGAGCGAATGGAAAGGGCGGCTTTGAGACAGTAGAATGGTATAAATTGTCTGCGTGTGTTGGTGTGCTTGTGAGACAGATGTGTGTGTGTGTGTGTGTGCGTGCGTGCGGGTGTGTGTGTGTGTGTGTGCGTGCGTGCGGATGTGTGTGTGTGTGAGAGACAGAGAGAAAGATAGATGTGTCTGTGTGTTTGTGTGTGCGTGTGTGGAAGAGAATGAGATAGCTGTCTGTGTATATGTGTGTGTGTGTGGGTGTCTGTGTGTGTGAACGTGTGAGAGAGAGAGAGATTGGTGTGTGTGTGATGATGATGATGTGTACATCCACATGTGACAGTAGGCTCTGCATCAAAACCATGACAGCCCCATTGGGTGTCTCACCTGTGGTCCCCAGAATGTCAGTGTGACACCTCACTTGACTCCCACAACCCTCACACACAGACACACAGACACACACATACACACAAACACACACACACACACACATGCATGCACCAACACACACTCAAACCCACACACATAATACACACACACACACATACATGTATGCACCAATACACACACACACACTCACAAACATGCATGCACCAACAGACTCACACTCACACACACACACACACACACACACACACACACCCAAAGAGGCCCTCCATGTCAATGAGAATTTGAATGTGGGCTAACGCCGTTGTAACAAACGACAGCTTTTACACACAAACCTTGGAGCTGTGGTTGAAGTGGTTCTCAAAATGTATCCTCCATAATTCATGCTTTAAAGAATTACTTTCCCAAGATGCAGAGTCCACTTATTCTCAATCACACTCATGTGATTATCTGTTAAGTTCATTATGTTCAACCTTGTCTGTCCGTTCGTCATTGCAATGAATGGCGTTCTATTATCCAAACCAATCCTTTGTGTTTCACGGTGAAAGTATTAAGGAAGGACGTCTGAGGGGGGTCTTCCTGTTGGGGCCCCTGGGGCACATTTATTATCCATCTTGTCAAATTAAGGGGGTGAAAAATGAAAATGGCTGTGATGTGCTCTGGATTGTACAGGACCAGGGAGTTGAAAGAGGAAATTATTCAAAATCATGACCATGATTAGGTCTACCAAAACTCCTAAAACAATGTTTGTATATTTATGAAACAACATTCACATTTGTTCCCTGCCAGGGACCCAACCCTGTTCAGCGAGTTGATAAACACTTACAATTTCCTGTAGGTTTCTAAAGACCTACATTTCTTGGTTGAAAAACCCACATTTGTGGTCCTTGTAAGTCATTTTCACTCCCTTGTGTCATTACACCCGAGATGGCCTGGCCCTGTTTACGCACACAGGTGTCCGGGAGGTAGGTCCGGGTCAGACACGGCTCAGGTGCACTGCATCGGCCCTCTTCCACCTGAACAATAATTGCATATTGCGAAAGAAATGAAAGAAAAAAAGAACAATGTGTAACAAAGGGAACTTGTGAGTACTGCCAAGTTCAGACTGACATTGAGGTGTGAAATTATTACCTGAGGGTGCGTTATACACAACCTGCCACGTCAAGACTAGTGCGCACACACGCATGCACGACAGCACACACAGACACACACACACACACACACGCAGACAGCTCGTATCCTTAACATCTTGTATTTCACCATAAGAATAATCATATTATGCATATAGGCACAACTGCTTTACTATTCATGCAAGTAGACACACACAGACGCACAAACACACATTCACATATTCAAACTTCAAAGATGCCACGCAAAAGCAGGGACTCAAATAAGGGGGCGGGATCCTGCCCTGACACTTCAAAGCTTGCCATCTTTTTGAAACAAAATTGGCTCTCCAGTCTCTTTTCCCATCTTCCCCTCTCAGCTGTGTTTAATCAGCCAATGCAAATACACAGCCTATCCACCGCTTTCCCTTTCTACTCTCTCTCCCTCCCTCCCACCCTCCCTCGCTCTCTCCTTTTCTCTCTCTCTGTCTCTCTCCATCCCTCCCACCCTCCCTCGCTCTCTCCTTTTCTCTCTCTCTGTCTCTCTCCATCCCTCCCACCCTCCCTCGCTCTCCTTTTCTCTCTCTCTGTCTCTCTCCATCCCTCCCACCCTCCCTCGCTCTCTCCTTTTCTCTCTCTGTCTCTCTCCATCCCTCCCACCCTCCCTCGCTCTCTCCTTTTCTCTCTCTCTGTCTCCATCCCTCCCACCCTCCCTCGCTCTCTCCTTTTCTCTCTCTCTCTGTGTCTGTTGATGTGCCCCGTGTGTGAAGTCGGATTTCACCTGTTTTCATAGGCTGTCAGCAATAAACAACCTTCGTTAAAAATTTCGCATGAACATACCAGAGGGACACAGAGCGAGAGAGAGTGAGAAAAATGAATAATATAAAAGTAATTTAGCGAGAAACACAGCGGCAGAGATACTTGCATCGTTGCCAGGAGCTGAACATTTGACCAAATAGAATTGCATTTTCTTTTTTATAATAAAAATATGGGACTGATTTGTGTTTAGCTTATTGAGTGGGGCCAGACACCTGTAAATTGCCTCTTTCCTGTGGAGTTCAAATAAAAAATAACAAATCTTTCTCTTTTATCTCTTCCATTTACTTTCAGGAGGCTGTTTGATGGGTAAATAAGCCTTTTAGGAAGGCATCAACTTTAGATGGATAAAATATATAACCCACAATATATGTGCCTAACTGAAAGACAGTAAGTTGTTGGGGCGTCTTACGTAGCCCCAAGATGCTAAGACTCCATCTTTAGGCAACAGATTCCGAAGTGCCGTCCGACCAAACAGTTAAAATTCACAGGACGACTGACACGCCATCATTATTACTTTTTGTTTACAAGGCATAAACAGGTGAATTTTGCCCACTTGAAGTCCAATAAGGAGCAATGTCCCAGAAGTCAGACACTACCCTTTGTTTAGCGTCAAAGTTTGTCCGCCAAGATTGGGGTCCTTTGCCAAGAAAGTGCTATTAGGCGGTGTAGGAAGCTTCCTTTCATCGTGTGCTGGAGTGTATTATTCAGTTCCCACTGTCTCCATTAGAACATTTTTTTTCCCCGTAATGATGACTGGATGTTATTTTTCTAGGGGGACTTAATAAGAAATCTACTTAAATAGATTTGTCCTCACAGTACTCGGAAACAAGCATAGTAGGTTTGAAAAAAATCTTGCTGGTGTGGAATGAACCTAAACTGCAGTGACTAGGATTATGTAATGGAAAATGTAATGGTGTCTGATGTTTATGTTGATCTTTTTTCCCTCTCTTCCTATCAGGGTCAAGTTATGTTCCGGAACGGGGAAAGGATGGGCACCATCAAATTTAACCAATTTCAAGGTACGCAGATCACAACCTCCACCTCTTCCCCCACACCCACCCACCCAGCCCCCCTTCCCACTAGCGCTCCTCTATAAAATCACTGATTTTACATATTCATCCTTCTCCATTTTGAATTGAGCTGTACACCAACCTGGGAAAAAACACAATGTCACTGGAACACTTGATATTTCTCAATTATGTCCCTCAGCAGACAAAGAACCGTGTAGTGACGTTCAGCTGTGTTTTTTTGTTTTGGTATAATAATCGATTGGCTGTGTTTGTATGCCCTTGGTGGTTCCGGACGCCATTGGATCCACACACACACACACAAACACACACACAAACACACACATACACACACACACACATCCACACACACACACACAAACACACAGACACAAACACACACACACACAAACACACACACACACACACACACACACACACAAAAACACACACACACACACAAACACACACAAACACACACACATCCACACACACACACACACACACACACACACACACCCACACACACTGTCTCCCACCGGAGGGAAGGAGTAACTGTAGTGCCGCTCTGGATCTAAGGGAGACCAGAGGGGCTGACCACTAACCCAGAGATAGCATCTCCATGCTGGGGCTTTCCCCCCTCCACCTCCCCCTACTCCCACACGCCTTCATGCAGTGGTGCTGTTCTGCCACGTCTTATCTCCCCCACTGCAGAGGTGCTCCTACTGCTGGCTTACATCACAGTCTGTGGGGATAAGGGAGGAGGAGGAGGAGGAGGAGGAGGGGGGAATGTTTTCTGTGTGTGTGTGCCTGTCAGAAATTGATATATACTACAACTCATAAGTTCCTTTATAGTTTATTTAGTGATGACACATGGGTATGTATAATTCTGATTGATAGTCCTTGTACAAACACGCTGTGTGTGTGTCTGTGTGCACGTGTATGTGTACGGGTGTGCGTTTGTGCCTTTGAATGTGTCATGTATGTGTGTGTTTCTGCGTTTGCATGTTTGTGCATTTGTGCACGTGTATGTGTGCCTTTTTGCACTCGTGTGAGTGTGAGTTTGTGCATGCGTTTGTGTGCATGCAACCCCCAAGCACACGCGTGCTTGGCTAGGAGGTGATGGAAGGGGCTGCACCATGTGAAGGAGCCTGACAGCTGTGGATAAGAGGCAGAGACAACCGTGGTGTGTGTGTGTGTGTGTGTGTGAGTGTGTGTGTGTGTGTGTGTATATGTGTGTGTACATGTGTGTGTATATGTGTGTGTATATGTGTGTGCTTGCATTTCTGTTTTTATTTTCGCGATGCAAGACAGAGAAATATTACTCCTGGTGCTCTTGCCCCAAGCATCGCCCTCACCTTCAGCAGCTTGTGAGATACACACCCGCTGGCCTTCTCCCACCTCGTCCACGACAGATGGTCAATGTTGTTGTTTTTTGGTCGATGTTGGTGTTTTTTGGGTCTTTTGCAATAGGCCTTGTACATCAGAGTGCATCATGGGATATTTGGTTGGCGATACTCCGCCATATTGAGAGGACTCAAGAGAGTTGTAGAATGAAAACTTTGTTTTGCCATGTCTCGCATGAGAAACACTGTGGCAGTTTCAAACACAACAATGTCTGCCCATAATGACGAATCATTTCACGATGAATGACTAAACAATGACCAACTCACATCCAATGCTCCTATACTCCCAAAATGGAGGCGCTCATTGCGATGTGAGGTTGTGATGTACAAGCCCTATTGGTCCAAAACACTCTTTATATTGAACTTCTTCCTCCCCTCCCCTCTTCCCCTCCCCCATCCTTAAAGCCAAGCATTTAAAGCTCAGGACATGTGAATACACCCAAGACCTGACCCCTGTTGACCTCAAACCTCCAACCACCTCCTCCACTATTACCTCCACCGGAGGATTACTATTCTGCTGAGCGCACAGAAGGGTGGGGTTAGGGGAGCTCTTGAGATTTTGGATGATGTCATCATGCAGGTCCTATTTTTCCCAACAGCAAAACAGATCAAAACTGTGGTGAAGAAAAGGTGGCAGTGGTGCAGGAAGAGGGATAAAGGAGTTGGGAAGAGATGGGGTGGGGGGGGGGGGGGGGGGTGGGGGGGGGGGGGGGGGTTATAGCTCTGCCGGCTCTCTCTCTCTCCTGTATATTTTAGAGGGCAGTCAACCTTATCCTCTGCTTCTCATCCTACACCCTGCCTCTTGTGTGTGTGTGTGTGTGTGTGTGTGTGTGTGTGTTTGTGTTAGTGTGTGTGATCTCCTCGCCTGTATACATAAGTGTACACACACAAACTCAGACACACAAACACACACACACACCCATATACACACACACATGCATGCACCAACACGCACACTCAAACACACATACACACACACACATACTATGCACACACACATACATGCATTCACACACACCCACACATACACACATGCACGCACCAACAGACTCTCTCTCACACACACACACACACACACACACACACACACACACCAAAAGAAGCCCTCCATGTCATTGAGAGTTTGAATGTGGGCTAATGCAGAACATCGTGTTCCACAACCAATGTCATTGTAACAAACGGCAGCACACAAACCTTGGATCTGCGGTTGAAGTGGTTCTCAATATTATAATATATATATATAATATATATAATATATTATTATATAGTATTCTCCATGATTCACGGTTAAAAAATATTAATTATCTTTACTTTCGTCCACGACAGTTAGTCGATGTTATTGTTTTTGGGGTCTTTTACTATCGGCCTTGTACATCAGAGTGCATCATGGGATATTTTATTGGCCATACTCAGCCATATTGAGAGGACTCAAGAGAGTTGTAGAACTGTAAAATCCTAAATCAACGTGAATATACCGTAACCTGGGCTAATGAAAACGTTGTTTTGCCATGTCTCGCATGAGAAACACTGTGTCAGTTTCAAACACAACAATGTCTCCCCATAATGACAATTCATTTCATGATGAATGACTAAACAATGACCAAAAAACTTTAAGTGTTAGTGTGTGTGAGAGAGTGTGTGTGTGTGTGTGTGTGCATGTAGTATACGTTTATAGGTTTTTATTTGTGTATGCATATGCATGTATGGGTTGCATTTATGGGTGTGTGTGGGTGGGTGTGTTTGTGTGTAAAAGCATAGTATTTACAAAAGGGTTTATAGTTTGAGTGCATTCATAACATGTCTGTGTGTTTGTATTTATGTGTGTGCAAGGTGTGTTGGTGTATTCAAGCCTAGTGAATATGCAGCTTTATGGTTTGTATATGGATGCAGTGCATGTATGCGTTGCTTTTGTAAGTGTGGGTGGCAGGGTGTAGGGTTGCGACAGCTTGGAAGATGGCAGAGGGGTGCTGACACCCCAACTGTCAACACCACCACTGGCGCCTCTGGGGTGTTGTAAACAGCCCGACACCACCACCACCACCACCACCACCACCACCACCAACAGTCACAGTTCAGTCCTGTCCACCCACTCTGGGCCAAACCAGCAGAGAGACAACACAGCCTAGTGCAGAATGTGAGGTGATAGCACCAATGGCATATGGTTTATTCCTTCACCTTCAATGACCCTCAAGGTCATTGAATGTGAGGGGGAAAAAAACTGTTGGATGTGAAGAAATAAAGGAGGAATGACCTTCGTCGTCAACGTAGAGGTCGACTCGCCAACTGGACACTTCTTAAAATCGTTGGTTTATTTGCTGCTGGTATTAATGGAGGAAGACTTTTCAGAGAGTGCCGTCCAACTCTAATCTAGCCGCTGATTCACTGGGCCATCTGAAGGCAGCTTAGCGTGAATAACCATATATATATATACAGTATGTACGGCTTCTCGGCTTTGGGCCCTCCAGACAGCGAGCTATATATGGTAGCAGTATATTTGGGTCACACCGGACATGCAGGTTTGCTCCATGCTCATTGGCCCATAATCAGCTTTGGATGTACAACTGTCAAGGTGATTAACGCAACAAACAGGCATGAAATGTCAATCACTAAGACCAGCCCCGTCTTGTCTGCCTAGTTGAGATGGCCCTCAGCATTCCCTCTGGGAGCTTAATTCCCTCATTAGCCCTAGAGATACAAGCAAAATTACAGTACTATAATAACAAAATAAATATACAAATATAATAATATATATGTAAGTATATATTTTTTATGTAATATGTATGTGTGTGTGTGGTTGATGGCTGGTTTCAGCAGCCTCGCCTGGCCTGAGTCAGACTGATTGGACTCTGGGGCTGGATGGGGCTGCACGCCTGTTGTGCATTGACTAATCAACGCGCACAGGTTAAACCAGCCATCACCACACACACTCGGGGAGAGCTCTCCTACATGGCAGCATGGGTCCCCATCTCATGTATCATTGTCAATCAAAACTCTACAATAAACCTGTTTCCAATATCACCACGATGTGTCCATGTTGTAGAGGAGCCCAGTAAAAGACACCTAGGTGGTGCGTTTTTATACAAATTCAGAAAACTGTCATCACTTTTCCCATTACTACAACCCATAATATTCGGTGCTTTTCGGAGCCTTCCATCCTAAATTGGGAATCGTATCAGTTGAGTGTGGAACGGTGGTGGTGCTGGGGAGAGGTAGCTGCTCTGGGATTCTGCAAGCTGATGCTATCTGTCTGTCTGTTTCATGTCAAGGACAATCCCAATGAGCAGTTCAATGGGCCAGTTGCATAGCAGTGATAAGAATCCGAGGTAGACAGAGAACGGCAAAGGGGAGAGAGAGCTAGAGAGAGAATAAAAGTGAAGGTTAGAGAGAGAGATCTTAGCGTGGATGTTACTAGCACAGAAAAATAGAATGAGACATATTTTCCCAGCATGTCATAAGCATCCATGTGTTCATAATCAGTTTGTTTAATAAGTTAATGAGTTACAGCAGGTTGACGTTTTTTAATGAACAAATATTACTTTCGTTCATGCTTCCTGAATATTAGCCACGAGCATCCCACTGCAGGTTTTGTCGTAAGGGAGGGAGGAATAGTGGTTGGAACGGGAGTCAGAAGAGACAGCTGTGCTTACATAAAGCTGTCATAAAGCACTGCTTTAAAATCCCTTTAGGGTTGCCTGGAAAGCCTTAAGTCAATACAGATCACATTACACACAACAAGGTACAATTGCATTTATTTGATGTGTTTCCACCTACATTCAATTTCTTTCTTTTTTTCGTGCTATTGTCACACATTGTTTCTGCTATGATTCATATATATTACGCTTTTGTTTATCCTCCTCACCTCTTAAGTGTCATTTTTATTATGTTTCCACCATTTCCTTTCAATTTCTCCTGCTTCATTGTATTGCTATTGTCTCTGTTTCTCTTTACAAACTTCTATCAGCAGTCGCAAGCAGGAATTCTGATGAATTGACCCGATGTATCGGACCCCAAAAAGCTCTCCAACTGAATCGAGTGTGATAAGGAGATATTGGGCTGTCGTTTAAGGGGACATTATTATGAAAATCTACCTCAGTGTCTTTTCCTGCTTGTTCTGGTTTGTTGTGCGCTCTTGTTGGTGCCCTTATGAACACACTGCTACCAAGGCTTAAACACCCTGAATACTATCGATATTGTTTTGTATATGACAGGCCTATATACTATTAGTGTTGCTGTACTGATTTTTGTGTGTGTGTGTGTGTGTGTGTGTGTGTGTGTGTATGTGTGTGTATGTGTGTATGTGTGTGTGTGTGTGTGTGTGTATGTGTGTGTGTGTGTGTGTGTGTGTGTGTGTATGTGTGTATGTGTGTGTGTGTGTGTGTGTATGTGTGCTTGCGTGTCCTCAGATGGCCATGAGGTGAAGGTGGGGGAGTACAATGCCATTGCTGACATACTGGACCTCATCAACAACTCCATCAGGTTCCAAGGTAGGTTGGGGGAGACAGAATTTGGAAGGCCTTATGTTTGTTTGTATGTGTGTGTGTGTGTGTGTGTGTGTGTGTGTGTGTGTGTGTGTGTGTGTGTGTGTGTGTGTTATGGACTGGTCTGTCACAACTCTCAGCATCTCTCGCTACTCTCCGCACTTGTGTAAGGAACATCTTCCCTTTGCTAAGTTTGCTACTTATAGGCATCTAAACATACCATACACACACACACACACCATACACATGTGTGCATACACACACACACACACACACACACACACACACTGTCTTTCTGATTGTGGATAGTGCCCCCACTCTCTCCATAGGATTCAGGGCACTCAGGAGCATTCTGCTTGGCTGAATTATTCAACCATGGCCGCTTTCACCCCATCCACCATGTGCTTGTGTTTACATACTGGGTAAAGTGATCAATGTACATCCCAACACGTCACCATCCCACCGACTTACACACACAAACACACCTCTGCCTCTCACTCCATCTTGCTTCCTTTCTGTCTGTTATGCTTTCCCTCTCTCTCTCTCTCTCTCTCTCTCTCTCTCTCTCTCTCTCTCTCTCTCTCTCTCTCTCTCTCTCTCTCTCTCTCTCTCTCTCTCTCTCTCTCTCTCTCTCTCTCTCTCTCCTCTCTCTCTCTCTCTCTCTCTCTCTCTCGTCTCTCTCGTCTCTCTCTCCTCTCTCTCTCCTCTCTCTCTCTCGCTCTCTCTCTCGCTCGTCTCTCTCTCTCTTCTCCTCTCAAGCTAAGTTCAGTAAGGCAATGTCACTGGAATCAATTAGCAATGCTAGCGGCCACAAGAGATAAGACAGCACAGTGATCCAGCGGTCAGGGCGGAAACACCAATACTTTGGCTTTTCACCTTAAAATTGATGAATGACGATGCTGCTGTTTCACACCTTCCTGGGGCCTGAAAAGGAAAATACAGCAAAGGCCAGTGTTTAACTTGCTCCACTGAAAAGAACATTAATATAAATAAAATAGTGTGTGGAAAGAGAAGGTAACTGAGTCTAAGAGAGACCAGAAATAAATAACGTTCTGACATTTTCCTTGACCCTTGGTGCATTTTGGAATCACATTTTCTGGTAGGCTGCATCCAGCGCCAATCAATCATAACCCCGCCCCCTGCCCCCTTCCCTTACTCATCTTATTACTCCTCTGACTTGCATTGAATTCAGATACATCTTGCTCAAGCATGCCTACATGTTGGACCTTTGGGATCAAACCTAGTGCCTTTTGGTTGGGAGTCGAACACCCTAGCCACTACAATAACCTGCCCCCTATCCACTGCACTATCCTACCTTCAAAGTCATAGTAATGATGATGATCATCATCATCATAACCATCGTCATCACCATTGTACACTATCAAATAATAACTGTTGTGTTGTGCTCTAGGGGTGGAGCCTCCCAAGGACCGCACGTTTGTGCGCCTGCAGCGGCGGCACATCAGCGTGCCGCTGTACAGCATCCTGTCCACCATCACCATACTGGGCATGCTAATGGCTGGGGCCTTCCTCTTCTTCAACATCAAGAACCGCAACCACAGGTCTGCACACACACTCACTCACGCACGCACCCACACACGCACACTCACTCACACGCACACTCACTCACTCACACGCACGCACACTCACTCACTCACACACACACTCACACTCACTCACACACTCACACGCACACTCACTCACTCACTCACTCACTCACACGCACACTCACTCACACACTCACTCACTCACATGCACACTCACACACACACTCACTCACACACTCACACGCACACTCACTCACTCACTCCCTCACTCACACGCACACTCACTCATACACTCACTCACTCACTCACACGCACACTCACTCACTCACTCACTCACACACACACTCACGCACGCACACTCACTCACTCACTCACTCACACGCACACTCACTCACTCACACACACACTCACACACACACGTTTTTAGTTTGAAAGCAGAGAAAAACGTGATAGGTGGGGGGTGTCTGGGTCTAAGATAAGATGTATGAGGGCCGTTGAGGGCCAAATAGCTTTCATTTGGACAGTGAGATGAAAACGTTTGGGTTCGATGTTCTCCACCATGTCGGCTATGATGATTTGAATTCTCTTCTCTTCTATTCTATCAAATAGTCTGTTTCTATCTCAGTCTTTTGGTTGCTAATCTACCCTTATCTCGTCTAGTCTGTTGTAGTCTATTCAGGTGTAGTCTATTGTAGTCTATTCAGGTCTAGTCTATTGTAGTCAGGTCTAGTCTATTGTAGTCTAGGCAGGTGTCCTCTAATTGAGGCTAGTCTATTGTAGTCTATTCTAGACCAATCTAGACTAGTCTAATCTGTTGTAGTCTTGTCTAATCTAGTCTAATTCACTATAGTCTACAGTATTCTTGTATATTACTATATCATTTATGTAGGTGTCCATATTTTTAATCAAGATGTCTAGTCCATTTGTCTATTGCAGTCTACTCTAGTCTTATATTATAATTAATATAGGAGCCAGGCTCCTGGAAAAATCCATTACCCCCAAACCAACATACAATGCAACATACAATGCACACTACAACAACCCATTTGATTATCTGCATTATATTCTGTATTTTGCACAGCATTTATTTATTTATTTTACAATTTTTGCACTACCACTGTGGCTGGTACCACTACCACTTGAACACATTGTTGTATTGATGTTGCTACTTATTATTATTATTAATTATTTTTTACATACTTTGTTATTGATCTTGTATTGATGCTGCTATATGACTGCCTAAGAATTTTACTCTTGCGTACTTGTACATTAAGATGTAATAAAAGCAACTCTGATTCTGATTCTCTGATTCTGATAATTAGTATCAAAATATCGAGTTCTCCTTGTTCTCCAGACTGATCAAGATACCTTAGTCCAGGTGTCTATTGTGGTCTACTCTAATCTAGTTGAATAGTTATTGTCATACTAATAAGTTCTCCTTGTTCTCCAGACTGATCAAGATGTCTAGTCCATTCATCTATTTGTTACCACTGTATTGTTGAATACTGGATCCTGCTTGGTCAATAACCTTCCAAGGCTGTGCAATATCTTTCAATAATGGGACACCTCCGCCTTTAAACAGTAAAACGGATCAATGCGCTACAAAACCAACATTAACAACAACGCTCACATAAAACCATCGACCAGATGTTTCCTTGACATCACAAAAACAATATGCTAAAAGCACCGTGGAAGAATCTTTTCATTTCAGCTGATTAAGCCTTTAAAAAGTCAATAACGTTACAGATGAAAGCAACTCATATCTAATCATTGTTGGTAACTGTGGTACCAGTGGAATAAACCACTCCGGGCTGTCCCATTATTGGAACACAGTGTACTTAGGCACTGGTTATAAAAAGAAATCCAATAACGGGACATCCCGTCGTGGTTTATTGCTGCGCTCTAATCTAGTATAATGATTAGGATTGTAAGTGTTCCTGTTTCACCAGACTGATCAAAATGTCCAGTCCGTACATGAACAACCTGATCATCCTGGGGGGAATGCTGTCCTATGCCTCCATCTTCCTCTTCGGCCTGGACGGCGGCTTCGTCTCCGACAAGGAGTTTGAAACTCTCTGCACGGTGAGTAAGACACTTTCATGGGAAAATCCAGTGGACTCCACAGTTATTTCCACAGCGTAGCATGCGATATTTCCTTTAATACCCTCACTATAACCGGATGACTGACGGTTCAAGACACCGTGAAAAGGGAAGAGAAGCGTTTAAAATTGTAGTTTAAAGTCATGTAGTTATTTAGAGTAGAGCACAGCTTGCTGTGTATGGGAAGAAGTGAGTAGCTTATACAGTACATATTTCCTTTTACTTTCAGTTTGGAAGTTGTATGTTTCAGTTGGCATGAGACTTCATTCACAGAGGGAGTGGATGCTGGTGACTGTAATATCATACAATATAATCATGTTCCACGAAGTGTGAAGACAGTTGCAGATAATTATCTGGGATGGAATCTCTCTCTCTCTCTCTCTCTCCCTCTCTCTCTCTCTCTCTCTCTCTCTCTCTCTCTCTCTCTCTCTCTCTCTCTCTCTCTCCCTCTCTCTCCCTCTCTCTCTCTCTTTCTCTTTCTTTGTCGTCCTCTCTCCCTCTCTCTCTCTCTTTCTCTCTCTCTCTCCCTCTCTCTCCCTCTCTCTCCCTCTCTCTCTCTCTTTCTCTTTCTTTGTCGTCCTCTCTCTCTCTCTCTCTCTCTCTCTCTCTCTCTCTCTCTCTCTCTCTCTCTCGGTCTGAGTGAAGCACATTAAGCTTCTCCCCAAGCCAGACCTGGAATGTGACTATTTCAGCTGCTGGATTAATTTAAGTTTTGATTTGAGTGATAACAGGTTTCCACTGAGATACCACCTTTCCAAAAATACACAAACACACACACACACACACACATATAAACAGACACACACACACACAAGCACAAATCTACAAACACACACACACAAACACTACCAAACACACACACATACACATACACACAGATGCATGCACATCCTTCCAAAAAAACACACACAGACACACACAAACACAAATCGAAGCACACACACACACGCACAAATCGACACACACACACACCAAAGCAGCATTATTCTGAGCACGTATGTGGCTGCCATCACCTAGCTAAAGCTCTGCAACAGTCAGAGCTGGTGCTGAGGCTGAGAGCCACACAGCTCCATCCTCCACCAATCAATATGCACCACACTTGCTCTGTAAATAGGTGCCTCTGTAATTGTTTTCTACCCTCCCTTTGCTCATCCCTCACACACCGGACACAAGGACTCACACACACACACACACACACACACACACACACACACACACACACACACACACACACGTACTGCGAACCCCCTCTGTTTTTCATTGCTTTGTAGATACCGGAGAGAATGAGACATAAAAGGAATAATGATGTAAGATGTAGGAGGATGTACGGGGGTATGCTATATGCATGTGTGCGCGCGCACACACACACATACGCACACACGCGCATGCATCCACGCACACACACACACACACACACACACACACACACACACACACACACACACAGAGCTGATGAATAAATTGGCTGAATCCCTGCTTCTACAGCACAGGTGTAGGTGGAAGATTTTGCCATTCATTTCATGAAGGCAGTCTCTATTTTTATAACAACAGCTCTCTATTTTTATAACAAACAATATTTCTAGTTAGCAAAGACATGAAAGGGTAAATGCTGATAACGTATCACAGCTGTTATTCTGAGTACTGTGGGACCAGAGTCTGTACTAAGTGTGTGTGTGTGTGTGTGTGTGTTTTGTCTTCAGGTTCGCACATGGATCCTCATCGTCGGCTACACCACGGCTTTTGGGGCCATGTTTGCCAAGACCTGGAGAGTGCACGCCATCTTCAAGAACGTGAAGATGAAGAAGAAGGTAGAACTAAATAATTAGTGTCCTTCATATGCAGTGACAAAGTGTTCTTGCATATTGACAGATTTGCTTTCATTGATATGGTTATATTGTGACACATCATTTCATATCGCTATTCCCAATATATTATGTGTATCACTTTCTTTATGTTTAGTCAATAAGCAGATGCCTATTATCCAAAAAAGAAATTTAACTGATGCGCAACCAAGTTTAAAAAAATACAGCAGAGCACCAGAGTAGCAACATGAATCAGTACGATAAGAAACACACGATTTCTACACCATGATGCATGTAACCTCTGTGCTGTTTTATATGATTCAGCAGAGGGGAGACACAGTCAGAGGTAGCCGTCAAAACATCCTCTTACCAAACATATGAGGAAGTATAAATTGAATCGTCTTCTGAACAAAATGAGCTTGCATAATAATTGGCCATTATAGTTCCCTCGCTTAGCTCGCTCTAAACCTTTTATTATTGCACCGCGTACATCTGCCGATGGCGGGGGAGAGAAAAAAACGAAAGGCCTTTGGAGACCTGGAGATGATGAGGAAGAAGAATTTAAAAGCTAATTGCATCTGTGTTGACAGTCTTCTGAGGGAGAAGGTTATGGTGTTTGTCAAAATGGCCGCTTAAACAGCATCTGGTCCAAACATGCGTTTGTTGTGCCAAGATACGGGCAGTCTGGGTATATCTTTTTTTGTATCGATTTGCTGTTTTATCCACACGTTCATGCGGCGTTTTACCCAGACAGCGGTCACAAATGGGTTTGCACTGAATTAAACATGGTGTCTTGTAGTTGTTTTTTTACCACTGTGCGTCAATTCGTTTACAGTTAGTGTCTGCCATGAGCAGAGAGCCCAAACAAACATTTTCAACAGTGCATATGTAGGTTGCTTCTTAACCCCCTTCTTCCTTCTTCCCCTTATCCCCAAATAAGTACGTGTTAACAATTTCCATTTAACAAATCTCATGTCACCTAATTAAACAGTTATGGTTAAGGTCATACACTTAAACCCTGTATTTTAGTTGTGTTGCATATTGCCTTTGTAGATGTATACATACTGAAACATGATATGAATGAAATGGAAATTGGCAGAGATCACACCATTCTCAATTTGGTTTCAATTAGCACATTTAAAGAGACAACTTCGCAAGTGCTTGATGTACTATTTGCTACTACATGCTGCGATTAGTTTCTGTGTCACACATGCAGGCATTATCACCTCATTAGGATAAATTGCTAAGTGCTGTTATAACAGTCAATTCATTCACCCCCCCCAAGTATTAAATGTGCCAAAACTATACGTGTAAACACAAGTGAGCACATTGCGAGAAATATTAGCCATTATCTGTGTTGTGATAAGTTTAATGGTATGTGTGACCTCTGACTGAAAAGGGATATAAATGTACAAAAATCACCCAACTGGATTCATCTCTTCATTAATGTAACTTTCTTTAGGTGTTCAAAGGGTTATCTCCTCTCTTTATCATTAGGATTCACTGCACGCACACATGCACATGGGCATGCACACACAAATTGTGTTGTTCGTTATATCAATAAGCTAAATGCTCAATGGATTCAATGATTTCATGGATTGTATTGGACTTTTAAAACACCATTTATCTAAAAGGCAGGTGTTTAGGGAGCACTGCTCCAACGATTGCCAAAGGCTAAAGAAATCAAGGCTCATTGTTGAAGGTTGTATCCGTTAAAGATTTCACTGGTTCAAAGCGTACGATAACTTTGCTGCCTGGTCTTGGTCGCTTACAGATAAGTGGACAGTAATATGGGTGCGACGCCTCACTCTTACTACCTAAACCCAACCATTACAAATAAATAAATCAAGAAGTGAACATTATTGTTCTCATGAACAAGGAACAATACCCATATTCAATTTTAGATCATTAAAAATATCCAAAACAATAGAAATACCACACAACTATCAAATAAGCGTGTCATACCATTTCCTTTTAAATCCAAGTTCAGCTTGCTATGCCCATATGCACACACCCGCGTCGTTTACGAAATCCCATCCCATTTCAAGATTCACTCCCCCTCACCCGTCACTCTCAGTTCTTCCTCTCTGGAAATAGCTGCTGAATAAACCACAATACATTCATTCAACACCATTGCACCTGACCAGTTATGTAAAGAAGTGCCTGGCAGTGTGTGTGTGTGTGTGTGTGTGTGTGTTTTTGTGTGTATTTGAGTGTGTGTTCGGTAACTTGCACTTTGGCCCGTCATATTTATAGTCGTATTCTTTGCGTAAAGTGGAGGAAGTGTGGGCGGCCTGGCAGCGATGGGGAGCGTGGGAAGAGAGGTAGGGGACAGAATAGTACAGAGGCACAACAACAACAAAAAAGAAAATGGCGGAAGAGTGAAGGTACTACTCAGGTTATGATGATATGTAGTTCTCAGCGGATCTCTAAACTAGAACTATGCGTACAACCCCCGCTGCCCCCTAAGATACGCAGGGGAATGGGATGGGTACGCAAAGGCAAATTAATAGACATTTTAGGTAAAGTACATTTTAGATAATGGACATTTTAATGCTATCGGTTGTGTGGGGCGAGGAGGGGTACGTGGTTTCAAGAGAATGTCTCGGGGAACCAGCAGCATTGTGGATGTAATGATAATAATAAACCTGGGAGGGAGCGGGTAAAAGAGGCTGCCAAAGCAGAAAATGGAGCAATGGTTGGAAAGGATGGGAACAAGAAAAAAAGGTACTACACAAAAGGAAAGTTACGAACACAATCTGTGAAAGACTCTCTTTTTGTATCTAGTTCTTCGATTTAGGCTTCAGCAAACCCGCCAAACTCTCAGATGTCCCAGAAAGCATTGCTTTGGTATTTTCAATAATTTACAGTCTTTTCAGCCAGGTAATCTACAGAGTAGCAAAACAGTCTTTTCTCCCCCTCCCTCCCTCCCTGAACTGAGTAGCTTTTCGGGGACCCTCATAGCCAATTATCTCTGTAACAAATGTCCCCCCATCTCGGCTCCATCCCCCCCTGCCTTACCGTTCGAGCAGAGATTAAACAAATGTTCTTTCCAAACGATCCCTTACGCTGAATGTATCGACCATTAAATCTTGAGACAGATTCCATGTTGGTTCAAGGCCAAAACTGTCAATGGTCATTCACTTCACACACACACACACACACCCTCACACACACACACCAAACACACACACACACACACACACACACACACACACACACACACACACCCTCACACACACACACACACACACACACACACACACACACACACACACACCCTCACACACACACACAACTTCACACACACACACACACACACACCCTTACACACATTGATTGATTTGACTGCCTTGGAGGAGGAAGAGTTACCGTTGATGCCTGTAACTTTATTTGCCTTCCTACCGAAGGGGGAATGAACAGCACTGTTAGTGATGGCTTTCTCAGACCGCGGGGCTAAAAGTCCATCCCTCACTCCTGCCTCCATCTGTCACCCCCCCCACCCACACACACCACCACCACCACCCTTAGCCTCCCACCCCCTCCCTCCTCCCTGCCTCACCAGCAGGTTCGATAAAATAGTTTTTATCTGCGCATCCGTCCCTATCATTTACTCGGGGCACAGATCTGACCGCCAAAGATGCCGACAGGGGCCACCTGTCCATTATCATCGTCTTCTGCTGATGAAGCACAGCCCCCTCCACCTCGCTCCGTCACACACCTTGCTAAGCTTTTATTTAATATTGTCACGGCAGCTAGAAGACAACAGTACACAGGCCTAAGCTGCCTAGCTTTAGCCTGCGTGTACACCGTGTACTGCATCTGTGCACAACAGGCACGGTCACTACAATACGGGTTATTTCCCAGAGCTCTTTGGATTCTCCGTCTCCTCAGATGGCCCCTAGTGTGTGTCCAAAATGCCTTGCCTGTTGCCCATGTGCGTCCACTGGCAAAGCCATCAAAAGACCTGCGATCAAAAGCCCTTCCTCTCCATGAATGCGGCGGCCGCAGACTTGAAGCCGTCCGCTGAGCGGACCGCGTGCTTTTCTCCAAACGTGTGGGTCACGCCTCCGTTTGGTGACCTTTGCTTTGATCCGTGGTCCCGGACAGTCAAACGCTGTTATAAATAAAGATCACACGACGCTTTCATCCTCACTAAAGTTCACCGTACAAAGGAGATGCCCGGTGATTGAAAGGGTTGATACTCGTTTGGTGTTTCATTTCCACCGTTCTCTGGCCACGCGGTTGCAAAATGGCGGTCGGTCGCTTAAGCATTGTTGCCAAAGCCAAAGGGGTCTCCTTGATCAGCGAATTAATTGTCCTCAATTAGCTGAAATTGATTGAGAGAGGCTCCTGTGCATTTTGATACATTTTGTCTCCAGAATAAGTGTACGATCGTATGTCAAATAAGTAACGAAATGTTTACTTGGAAGCTAATGAGAAAGCCTGTGAAGCCCTTTTCAACTGCCACTGTGTTGTTGTTCTCCTCCTCCAGATCATCAAGGACCAGAAGCTGTTGATCATCGTGGGTGGGATGCTGCTGATCGACTTGTGCATCCTTATTTGCTGGCAGATCGTGGACCCGCTCAAGAGGACTGTGGAGGAATACAGCTTGGAGGTCAGTGGGTGGTCATTGGACTGCAACAGGATCCCACGCGTTATTCCTTATCGACGCTGGCTTAGTAGGATTAATAATGCAGATCTCAAATATTGGGTCGGGAAGTTTATTTTCCTTACTACCCCCCCAAAAAGCGTCATCATTATTGGTTGTCATGCCAATGTACGCAAACCCGACCGGCGACGTTGTCATGGCAACACAGATTTGCGGCTGAGCGGTCTGTCTGCGAGGAGGCTGTGTGGACAGGAGCGTCAGGCGTGGTTGTTGGGCTGCTGGTTCTTTTTGGGATGGGAGCGGTCGCTGCCTCCTGTGCTCATCCCATTGGCGGGCGGTTGCCAGGTTTGATGTGAGACGTTGTTGGCAGGGCCGGCCGGAAAAGGGACTCGGAATCATTTTTCTGTCTGTATTGGGGAAGCAGCAACATTGGTCGTCGGGGTGCTGTGCTGTGATTGGTCGAGGTGGAACTCGACCAATCACAATAGGTCAGCCTTTAGCCGAGTTGTTCCCAGTTGGATGCAAGGGAGAACGGTTTGGCCGGAATAGTTTTTGGATTTGGATCTGTGTCTTTGGGTGACACATGACATATTTCCAAATAAGTGATATGCTGACAGAAGACTTTAGGGAATACAAACACTGAGTAATATGTGGCACATCCTGTTGAGTTGCATGCTGGGGCAAGACCTAGACAAAATAACACAAGTTGAAATATATCTTTGCCCCTGGGCAGGTTAATAATACATCCCAATTAAATGCACGAACAAGCTAAAAAATCCACTTTCCAACAATGAAGCGCACAGAAAAAGACGTGTGTGTGTGTGTGTGTGTGTGTGTGTGTGTGTGTGTGTGTGTGTGTGTGTGTGTGTGTGTGTGTGTGTGTGTGTGTGTGTGTGTGTGTGTGTGTGTGTGTGTGTGTGTGTGTGTGAGTGAGAGTGTGTGTGTGTGTGTGTGTGTGTGTGTGTGTGTGTGTGTGTGTGTGTGTGATGCGCCCCTCTTTCTCGTGAGCCACCCCAACAGCCACCCCTATTAGTGCTGTTCAATGGCGGTAAATGTATCTGGCTTTGATGAGAACACACAGACTGATCACGCTCAGCGGGGGTACACCTCTGAAGGAAGAGATACCCCCCCCCCCCCCCCCCCCCCCCCCAGTGAGCTGTCTTCCAAGGCTGGTGAACACCTCCAGAAAGGATGTGCACACGCCTCACTGCTCATATGTGACTCCTCAGGTCATTTGGATGGGAGCGAAATAGAGCTAGGGACATTTAGTATCATGATAATCATGGGGAATTTTACACAATATTGGTAAATACCCAGATTTGCTTATTAATAAATAAATAAATACCATTCTAAACAGTCTTGTTCAGGGTCATTACTTTGAAGAATATAAAAATGTTAAGTATGGTATCAGACTTTTTTTTTTCCTTCACTCGGATGTTTCAAACCTCCTATTTTGATCCATTTAAGGGCATGTCTTCTCGTACTAATCATTTAGACGGTAAACCTGGGTATTATAATAAGTTGATATCATTATTTCATAATTACAAAATGATTCAAAGACGACAAACGATAATACTGAATTATTGCCCAGGCCTAGAGCACAACAAATGAGGTTTGAAACATAGCGTTTATAATGGATGTAAAGAATAAATACGTTATCGCCTACTTGTTTTTTGTCGTTCTACTGGATAAGTTTGTTGTGCTGCTGTAATCGCTCAAGATAATTATCGTTTTGCTACATCAATGTCCCACTAGCTTGCTGCATGGGGAAGGACCATATACGGTCACATTCTATGAGGTCTTCAGCTCACTGAGTAACCTTGTGGGGGTGGAGGGTTATGAAGCCATGCTGCATTTACCCTTGAAAATAGGCATTTCCTTTCAGGGACACAACGGACGTCTTTCCTTTGTTGGAAACTCATTTTGCTCATTTTGCTTGGGTTTATATGTTTGTTTGCTTGCTTGCTGCCAACGTTCTGCGGAGCCTGGAAGCTGACAGTGTTTGCTCCTCATTTTGACTCGTCGGTGACTTCAGCAGGAGTCGTGTGTAAAACAGTGAGCTTCACAGAATCCAACGCCCTGGAAGTGGGTCAGGCAGTGAGGGGTTCTTTATTTTTGTCCAATGAAAACATTGCAGGGGGGGAGAGCTCTGGGGAGACACGATGATGCTGATGCGCCCAACGTTGCCAGACTTATTTACATACCAGTGCTGCTCTTGGCACACTCTAAAGGTATACTTAGCACATTTGTACAAGTCAAGACAAAAGCCCTGTTTTCCTTGCGATGATAGCCACATAAAAACCATATATTTTACTCTAAGTAGACTGATGGTGCAACGCAAGAGCATTGTGTCTCAGCGGCCTCGTGTTTCGCGGAGCTGGATCGGCATGGACGGCTCTCAGACTCTAAGCCGTGTGCCGGGGGAGTGTTTTGAATGTATCAGCCTCTCAGTGCATGAGGCTGGATCCCCCCCCCCCCCCCCCCCCCCCCCCCCCTTCCTCCGGGAGCCTGTATCTGAATGCCAGGGGCCATGAGTTTCACACGCCTGTCTTGCCTGCCAGGCTCCCAGCAGCATCACCACCACCACCACCTCCACCAGTGCATGAGAGCTCCTCCTTCTGGGGATGAGCTGGGGGGAACAGCAGCCCCCAGCCGGGAGCACCAAGGCCCCGGGGCCTTGCGAGGGGAAAGTAGGAGACGGAGAACCAGCACAGGCTCATCCTGTCTGGAAGTAGGAGGAGATGGGCTGAGAGCATTGCAAGGTGGATCACAGGGCGGGGGGGTCAGACTCAAGGGTGTTTTCCCATTGGCCTTTGGCCGTGCCAAGTCGTACCGTGCTGTGCTGATTTGTGTTTCCACTACGAGTTGAAACGCGCCGAGCTTTTGCAGAGCCGCGCCCGAGATGGACCCTCTCCGAGGTCGGGCCAAAGTGAGCCCGACCCCCCCCCTCCAAGGGGGCTGCGGTGACATCAGCCCTGGTGGCTGTTGGGAACGAGAAGTTTTCCCTCAAATTGTAAGGAATATAGACCGATGAAAATACAATTAACTGTGCATTCTTGTGTCTGAGACGCATCGCCATGCACGAAGAGTATGGTTAGAGTTCTCCCAAGCTTGATTCTTTATTATGCGTTCGTTCCTGTAACTATATAAGCCTAATTCAAAATGGTAATGAAGGTTTAGTTGGAAGCGCACCACTGTGATTTAAATATTCTCTCTAAAATAGCTTGTTGAAATTGGACACGTTTCTTTCTGATTAGTCTGTGTGTAAAGACATTTCACATTATTAGATCGCTGATATTTATATTCAACGTGTTTTTTGCCAAATATCAAGGACATTGTGCGGCAAATATGTGTGAAACATTGTCCAATGTGTAACCAAGACTAATCTGAAACTATCTGGCTCTCAATGAGCTATTGAGCTATTGAGACATTAGGAAAAGTGGGGAATGTTGAACGTCAAACTGAATTCATCATCGCGGGTCTTAAGCAACCCAACCCAAATATATTAAATGTTTCTTAAACGAATCAATCCCATGTTAAGGTAGGCTATAATATGAAACTAAATAGGCAATACAGGTCTGTGTGTTGTTGTGTCGTATCTCAAGACTAGCACGACATCAGCTAAAGACACACCTTCAACCAGGCAACCACGCTTGTAATGGAAATGCAAATCCCAGCTGGGCTGCCGTGCCGAGTGGAACCGTGTGGAGCCGGTAAAGTACAGTGGAAAAACACCATTAGTGGCGTAACAGAATAAGCATATACACGCTTTCACATTTCACAAGAGAAGTCCAACTTAAAGCGAGAGGGGTGGATGTGTAGCCTGGCTATTTAGTTATTCAGCAGATGTTTATATCCAAGGTCACTCACAGTGAATTCATTCAGCTCCATGTCATTAATGAGCAGTTAGGGGTTAGGCGTCTTGCTATAGGATGCCTACCGGTTGTGGATATGGATGGATAGAACCCAGAACCTCTCGGCTGGGACTTGAACATATACACACTAGCTAGCTAGTGGCTAGCTAGCCACTACATTATATTCCCACTATATCAAAATAAATAACTTCATAAAAAAGATAAATGAGATTGAAAGATAGCTGGCTCGCACCCTGGACCGATCGCCTGATTGATGGACGGATTGATCAGTGAGAAACGGGAGATTAAAAATGGTTACTGTAAGCAAAGTATTGATATTTCCCCATAGCGTTTTGAAAATCAATGCACGGTGAAAGATTCATTACACTTTCTCAAGCAAACAACGCGGACAGGTTGCCCAGAGAGAGAGAGAGAGAGATTGTGTGAAAGAGCAGGGTCGGCTGTCAGATGCTGCCACCTTTGGCAGAACACCTGTTCAACCCGTCGTATCAAGTCCCCCTATAGAGGATTCCTGTATTCCTTTTTTCCCTTGTGTGTAATTTACAACATCGGACACCAAAAACAACAGGCGCCGTGGATCAGACGGCTGGGTGTAGCTGGCTGCATTAAGCTAGCTGAGGTTTCTTTAATGGGGGGGTATGATAGTGGACCGGCTGACAAGGGGAGCTGGGTATGATTGTATCGTACCACAGAACCCTCAGTCCACCGGTGTGTAATGCGGTCCAGGTGGATAATCCACTGCTGGGATTTTTGCTATCGTCCTTCCCCCACCTTCAGTCTGTCTCAAACACCTCCTCTCTCTCTCTCTCTCTCTCTCTCTCTCTCTCTCTCTCTCTCTCTCTCTCTCTCTCTCTCTCTCTCTCTCTCTCTCTCTCTCTCTCTCTACACAAACACATACTCACGTACACATATACTGTCTTCCTCGCTCCACCTCTCTGTCTCTTTCCCACCACAACCACCCCCCACCCCCCACCCCCACCACCCCCACCCCCACCCTCGCCTTCTGCACCACTGCAGAGCATAACGTTGACCTTGGATCCTCTCTGGGGGCTGCGTCTTTCCACCTGGGGTCGGTGTGTGTTTGTGTGTGCGTGTGCTCGTGTGTGTCTGTGTGCTCGTGTGTGTGTGTGTGTTTGTGTGCGTGTGTGTGTGTGTTTGTGCGTATGTGTGTGTGTGCGCATGTGTGTGTGCGTGCGTGTGTGTGTGTGCGTGTGTGTGTGTGTGTTTGTGCGTATGTGTGTGTGTGTGTGTGTGTGTGTGTGTGTGTGTGTGTGTGTGAGGTGAGGCGGGTGTTACACCAGGTGTTATTGAAGTGTCACATGGAGAGGCGGCTCTTATTTCAGCTCCTGGGCTTGTTGTTGTTTAAAAGAAAAACGTCACACAAGAGGGATTCCCTTTATGGGCAACGCAGGGATTTATACCAAGAAGAAGAACAACTTAGTTTGCATACGTTTCTGTGTGTGTGTGTGTATGCGTCTGTGTGAGAGAGAAACTGTGTGTATGTGTGTGTGTGTGTGTGTGTGTGTGTGTGTGTGTTTGTGCTTGTGCTTGCATGTTTGCGTCCATGTCTTTTTTTGTGTGTGGCTGTGTGTGTGAGTGAGACTGTGTTGTGTGTGTGTGTTTGTGTGTGTGTGCTTGTGTGCGCTTGCAAGCATACGTGTGCCTGTGCATGTGTGTGTTTGTGACTGTGTGCGCGTGCGGGTATGTGTGCGTGTGTGTAGCTGTGAGAAACCGTGTGCGTGTGTGCGTCTGTTTGTGTTCATTTGCGTATGAATGGACCCAGATGCATTATAAATTGAGGTGATAAATGATAAATGATAAATGTTCATCCGAGAAGGAACCCAAGTCAATTGGGTCGTCTCTGCGTCGGTACACAAAAACTCATTGTAAATAAACATCACAAGCTCAACCTAATGAGCGACCGCCATTTCTGGCAGTCACTTTTAGCCTCACCAGGGAGAAAATGGACGAGAAAATATACTGCTCAAAAAAATAAAGGGAACACTTAAACAACACAATGTAACTCCAAGTGTTCCCTTTATTTTTTTGAGCAGTACATAATGCCTAACATTACATAAAACATAAAAGATGTCTGATTTGAAACCGTCCCAGAGGAGCAGAGGAGGAGCAGGGGGAGAGGAGCGATCGCCCACTGAGAATGTCTTTGAGTTACAAAAGCGTGGGGGAGAGGGCAGTGACCTCCTCACCCCCCCCTCCCCCGGCTCTGCGTAATGACTCCTATTCAAGCGGTTTTAATTACAGCATGCGGATGAAACGCCCTCTCGCCAGCGAATGACTCGCGACCTTGACACGTCTCCTCCCCCCCCCCTACTTAAACTGAGCCCCGGCGTTCTGATCCACACTTCAACCACTGCGCTTAAAAACCAACGCCGCTGAGTTGAATTCAATATAAAACTGCACATATAAAATGTCGAGCGTGGCTTAAAAGCTCCTTGACCCTGGCAGCTGAAAACAAAGAGAGGGGGAAGTAGGAGATGGACGACGCAACCCTCGTTTGAACCAAAGAGGACCAGCCCATCAGCTTACAGCCCTTTTTTACTTTCCTTTTCCCCAGGAAAATATCCCCCGCCTCCCTGTGTGTGTGAATCCCATGGGCCGAATGTATGGGATCATTGCATCATTATATATTTATCATTATACCTGTATCAAGTATTTTATTTAAAAGAGCACGCCCACACACACGGGCTGCAATAACCAAGCATCTTCAACGAGACAATGGGTGTATGGGATTCTTATAAGGAAACGTTCACATTGTGGGCAGTAACAACGATGGGAACCAGCGGTGAGGAGAGGGACTATCCTGGAGAGGTAAGGATTGGCCATGGATGAAGCCAGCCATGGCGGGAGAGGCCAAGTTAGGTTGCAATACACTATGGGGGGAAGTGGACACATGTGCAAGGATGCACGAAAAGTAGAGGAATCCACACAATAAAGAAGTCAGGAGCCTGGCTTGGCCTCAGTATCAGACTTTGTGCCTACAGTTGCAATTTGAATGCTAACTAGCTGTACACCTTTAAATTGGAGAGAAGAAGGGAGATATCTCTAGGTGCAAGGGTAACTCATACAGAGGCCTTTTAAATGAACTACTAGAAAGTAAACAAGGTTATATAATTTGATATTATTATTATTAAGATACATTCTTCCATGACACAGATCCACTTGTGGTTGGTTAATAAGTGTTTGTTAATGCCGTGGCTGCAGAAGCACCACCAGTGGCAGGACGGTACTGATGCTGCTGGGCACTTGGTACGGCTGAGGCCACTGCATCTCCGTCACGTGTTGCCTTGACGATGTACATGCACAGTGGAGTGTTTGTTGGGAGATTGCGTCTGTGCCTAGATTGTATGTGCGTGTTTATGCATTTGTGACCTTGTGAGACTGTGAGTGCGCGTGTGTGTCTCTCTCTCTATCTCTCTCTTTATCTCTCTCTTTATCTCTCTCTCCCTCTATATTTAATTCTCTCTCTCCCTCTCTCTCTCATCTTTCTCTCCCTCTATGTCTCCCTCTCTCCCTCTCTCTCTCTCTCTCTGGCGACTGTAGGTATTGTCTTTTGCGTAACGAAGGACAAACACAGTATAGGAGGGCTGATTAGCATTCTAGCAGATCCCCCTGCTGCAGAAGAACAACTCAACCCCCACTCTCTCTCCCTCTCCCCCTACTTTCGTCTTGTCTGTCTGTCTGTCTGTCTGTCTGTCTGTCTGTCTGTCTGTCTGTCTCTCTCTGTCTCTCTGTGTGTGTGTGTCTCTCTCTCTCTCTCTCTCTCTCTCTCTCTCTCTCTCTTCTCTCTCTCTCTCTCTCTCTCTCTCTCTCTCTCTCTCTCTCTCTCTCTCTCTCTCTCTCTCTCTCTCTCTCTCTCTCTCTCTCTCTCTCTCTCTCTCTCTCTCTCTCTCTCTCTCTCTCTCTCTGTCTCTCTCTCTCTTCCGTCATCCGCCACTGTGAAGCTGTTGCAAGCATTGGAAGGCAGCAGGCGGGCGAGCAACGAGCGAGCGGGCAGGCAGGCTGCAAAAAGAATATTGCAGTGTGATATTGCCATGGCAACGGCCACGGTTTCTGACACCCCATAACACGCAGAGTAGCACTGTTGATCCAGGCGGTTGAAAATGGAGAGAGAGAGAGAGAGAGAGAGAGAGAGAGGGATGGAGGGGGAGAGAGAGAGAGCAATGGGGCCATCACTTCAACATTGATGGTGATGCGGATGGGGACTTATACAACAGAGGAAAACTGGTTTTGGCTGCAGCACAACGTATGTACGTTATGCTGCATATGTTGTTCTCATATTCCCCCATTCTCATAGACATTCTTCCTTAAGCTCTGTTTCTCTGCCCCCCTACCCTCCACCCCAACCTGTCAACTTTGGGAAGCAGATGGAGAGAATGGGATGATGTGTGTGTGTGTGTGTGTGTGTGTGTGTGTGTGTGTGTGTGTGTGTGTGTGTGTGTGTGCGTGGCCCTGTAACTCATTCAGCCAGGTGACCACCAGCATGACTTCCTGTCTCCTTCCTTTTAATTGAATGGGGGTAAAATAACTCAGAAAAATAAGTTACAAGATGGTGTTTACAGCATGTATTTTATGTATTTTTCAATGATAAAATGTTTGACTATGATAATGTTCCTACATAATGCTATAATTATCACATCAATTTTTTTCTCGTCACATAGATTGCCAAACAATTATCCTCAACTTTTTTTCCAAGTTTCAATTAGGACGATGGGCAGTTGCCAGTAAAGAATCATGAATTTTCATGCCCACCTTTTAATTAAAGGAAAGACAAGAGGAGGAGGTTGTGGGAGACATAAGGAGGTGACAGCTGAGAGGGCAGTTTCATGCAGCTGTTGCTTGCTATTAATAGTTCCATCAGACCAGGTTGACAGGAAGACACCTGGCCCTACTTGTCCCCAACCCAACAGCATCCTCATTCCTCCGGTTCAACCCATTTAATACTGTTGCTGAGTCTATGCAGGCCAGGTCTGCCACCTGTTCCTTGTGCTCCACTCCTCCTCCTCCTCCTCCTGCTCCTCCTGCTCCTTCTCATCCTCCCTTTCCACCTCCTCTTCCTTCTCCTCCCTCCCCTCCTCTTGCTCTTCCTCCTCCTCTTCCTCCTCCTCTTCCTCCTCCCCCTCTTCCTCCTCCTCCTACTACTCCCTATCCTCCTCTGGCTCCTCCTCCTCCTACTCTTCCTCCTACTCCTCCTTATCCTTCTCTGGCTCCTCCTCTTCCTCCTCCTCCTACTCCTCCCTCTCCTCCTCCTCCTCTTCCTCCTCTTCGTCCCTTCCTGTCTCTCCTCTCTCTTCCTATCCCTCCTCCTCTTCCTCCTTGACATCTCTCTTCCTTTCTCTCCTCCTCCTCTTCCTCCTCCTCCTCTCTCTTCCTATCTCTCCTCCTCTTTCTCCTCCTCCTCTCCCTTCCTAGCTCTCCTCCTCCTCTTCCTCCTCTTCCTCCTCCTCCTCCTCCTCTTCGTCCCTTCCTGTCTCTCCTCCTCTCTCTTCCCATCCCTCCTTCTCCTCTTCCTCCTTGACATCTCTCTTCCTTTCTCTCCTCCTCCTCCTCTTCCTCCTCCTCCTCTCTCTTCCTATCTCTCCTCCTCTTTCTCCTCCTCCTCTCCCTTCCTAGCTCTCCTCCTCCTCTTCCTCCTCTTCCTCCTCCTCCTCCTCTTCCTCCTCTTCGTCCCTTCCTGTCTCTCCTCCTCTCTCTTCCCATCCCTCCTTCTCCTCTTCCTCCTTGACATCTCTCTTCCTTTCTCTCCTCCTCCTCCTCTTCCTCCTCCTCCTCTCTCTTCCTATCTCTCCTCCTCTTTCTCCTCCTCCTCTCCCTTCCTAGCTCTCCTCCTCCTCTTCCTCCTCTTCCTCCTCCTCCTCCTCTTCCTCCTCTCTCTCTTCCTATCTCTCCTCCTCTTTCTCCTCCTCCTCTCCCTTCCTAGCTCTCCTCCTCCTCTTCCTCCTCCTCCTCTCTCTTCCTATCTCTCCTCCTCTTTCTCCTCCTCCTCTCCCTTCCTAGCTCTCCTCCTCCTCTTCCTCCTCTTCCTCCTCCTCCTCTCTCTTCCTATCTCTCCTCCTATCCTTTTCCTCTCTGTCCCATTTGTTTTACCCGTTATTGACTTTTGCAATGAAAGTCATCTCTCTCTCCCAGCGTCCCACAGGAGTAAGGATCTGTTTACTGCTGTTTGCTCCCCCCCCGCCATCAGTGCACTTTGTGGCTGTCGCTCCTTTGCTGCATCCACCAGCTTTTTCATTTATTTGTTTTTATTTTATTTTTTAATTTGACTCCCGCTGGCAGCCCATCCATTTTCTATTCGGGGGGGGGGGGGGGGGGGCACCCTCTTTCTTATTCTGCACCTCCCTTGGATTTTTCACCCCCTTTTTGCTGCTCCTGCCGCTGTCTCTCTCGTCGTTTGGCTGGCTGCTCCTTCCTGCCTCCCACGGGAGCCCCCGCTGCAAAAACACAGATGAAGGATGGAGAGAGGAAAAGGAAAAAGAGCTGTGAGCTGGACCTGGAAGAATGTGTTTTAACTGGACCCCCTGTTCGGAACAGAACCCCCCCCCCCCTTCTCATCCTTTAATAGGCCTATGTGTTTTGTGCACGTGTTTATACACACAAGCAAACATACACGCATGCAGAAGCACAAAAGACCGGCGCACACACACATGCAAGCAGAAACGTACTTAAGCTGGCCAAGAAGGTATTCTACATGCAGGCCCAACCCATTTGGCTGAAGCGCCTATAGAAGCTATATGTAAAGGCAGCATGAACACCTTTCACAATGGCGCCGGTAATGCATTTCCGGAGCTTGCTCTCACCCAGGGCTTCCCACTGCGGTCCCCGGGAGCCACGTGCCTGAGAGAACACCACCTAGAGCACACAATGTTCTCCTTCTCCAGATCCCCCCCCCCCACATGACACCACCTGAAACATTTACTCCCTCTAATCAGCTCCCCCTGTCTCCTCGCTCAACGATTCAAGGTCATTTTCCCACTCAGGCTGAACTGAGAGAACAGAGCGCCACCCCATAATCTGGACCGTTTCACCATCCTTTTAAGGGGTGATTTGGAGGGTCTTTCAAACTGCAGCCACCTAGGGATCACCGTGTGCTGCGACGCTACGTCTGATCCTACGTCTCAATTGGACGTAGCCGATGTCGATGTTCCTGCAGGACGAGAAACGATGTCCTCTAAAGAGTTCTCCCTTGGGAGTGTTCACAGGGTGTGTGTGTGTGTGTGTGTGTGTGTTGGAGTGTGTGTGTGTGTGTGCGTGCGTATGTGGGCGCGTGTGTGTGCATGGGGGGGTATGGATGTGTGTGGGGGTGTGTGTGTGTGTGTGGGGGGGTATGGGATGAGTGTGTGGGTGTGTGTGTGTGTGGTGGGGGGGTGTGGGTGTGTGTGTGTGTGGTGGGTGGGTGTGTGTGTGTGTGTGTGTTGGAGTGTGTGTGTGTGTGTGTGCGTATGTGGGTGCGTGTGTGTGCATGGGGGGGTATGGATGTGTGTGTGTGTGTGTGTGGGGGGGTGGGTGTGTGTGTGTGTGGTGGGGGGGGGGGGTGGGGGGGTATGGGAAGTGTGTGTGGGTGTGTGTGTGTGTGTGTGTGTATGTGTGTGTGTGTGTGTGTTGGGGGGGTTGTGGGGGGGTATGGGATGTGTGTGTGGATGTGTGTGTGTGTGTGGTGGGGGGTTGGCGGGGAAGGGAGAGCAGTTATAAGGCTTTGAGGCACCTTTGTTAGTGCAGAGTTGGAGCGCTTGTGGAGATCAATGGCTGTTCAAAGTGAACTGGGTCGTTACTGGATAACCACCACCAGCACCACCCACCTAGGCTGTCTGTTTTCTTTCCCTCATCGACCACCCCAGGGAGGGAGGGAGAGTGTGTGTGTGGGGGGGGGGGGGCAGGGAGGAAGGGAGAGATGGATGGACAGAGGGGGGGAGAGATGGAGGGACAGAGGGAAAGATGGGAGAGAGATGGAGGGAGGGAGGGGGAGATGGAGGCAGGAAGAGATGGGAAGGAGGGAGGAAGGAGAGGTAGAGGGAGGGAGGGAGGGAGGAAGGGGGAGATGGAAGAAGGAGAGAGGGAGACAGAAAGTAAGGCGGGGGAGGGAGGGAGGAAGGGAGGGAGAGTCAAGATGGAGGAGAAGAGATGAAAACTCGGTATTAAACCCTCAGAATGAGGAATGAGAATGTAATTGTTGTGATGGGTGCTGCTTCAGAACGAGACAGTATATGCAAATGAGGAGGATATCATGCTATTTCTGTTAGTGTCTGAAGAATAGAAATAGCCTTTGTTTAAAGTAATAATACAGTGTGCATATCTGCGCTACGTGTGTCATTCCTTAACCCCATCCCTGATCGGACACGCTTTAAAGCCATCCCACCACGCAAACAGTCAAATCAACCAAGAAATGAATCCATTATGTAAGCGTGTGCCTTCGATATTTGCGCGGTTTTCCAGAACAGTCCCACGTGCGTGGGCGTGTGAGGAAAGGAACACGTATAACCTAGATATCTGGCTGACTCAAAGCAGACGGCGCTTTGCACAGAGTTTCATCAGTTTTTGCCGAGCATATTTGCACAGCAGGTTTCGCCGTACTTTGGCAATATAGTGGTATTTGCTTTGAGAGGGACAAGGGTGTGTGATGTGTGTGTGTGTTGATATATGTGTGTGTGTGTGTGTGTTCTGCGTGAATCTCACTCTGCGGGCTGCTTCCAGAGGTGCTGTGTTTGTTGACAGTCTAGCTGGTAAATTGGACATGCGGCTGTGCATGGCTGCGCTTGTTTAGGAGGAGAATCGGCGGAAGATGGAGTCACGCCACAATATTTACCACCCGCTGCTTACTCTCGGGCTAAAGTGCTGCTTGATCCCTATCGCGCCCGCTCGCCCTCGCGCGGCGCTCTCTCTCTCTCTCATTCTCTCTCTCTCTCTCTCTCTCTCTCAGATTCTCTCTCTCTCTCTCAGATTCTCTCTCTCCCACTCTCTCCTCTTCTTACTTCCATTCATTCGTACTTCAATCTCACCACCTGCCGTTCGCTCAGAATCTGTTCAAAGATTACATGTAAATAGTTAAGGCGCACACACACACACACACACACACACACACACACACCCTGATTTACCCCGTGCCCACCTTTCACTCTCGTTTTACCTTTCCCTTACCAACCCCAACTCCTCTTTCTCCTCCAGACTGCAGTTGCTAGGCAACAGCTGATTGAGCATGAGTGGTATGCAATTGACCAATTAGAAGTCTACCAAATGAAAAGTGGTGTCAAGAGTTCCTGCCGTTACTGCTAAACCTGTGGCCAGTGTTAGACGCTCTGTGTGTCTGTCTGCGTGTCCGTCCATCCATCTGTCCATTATTCCATTCCTTCTAATCTTTTTTGCATTACGCCCCCTACGCTTCTCTTTCTTGTCCTCCTTCGCTCACCTCAATACTCTCTGGCGCCCTCTCCTCCTCCCTGACCAGAGACCGCCTCTAACAGCAGCCCCATCCATCACACACACACATAGACGCACACACACAACAGCACACACACACATATGCACACGCCTACACATACACGCATACTCACACACACACACACACACACACACATACACACATACATGATGATGATGATGATGATTATAGTGATAATGATGATGATGATGAGGAGGAGGATGATGATGGTGATGATGATGATTTTTATAATGATCATGATAATGATGATGAGGAGGATGGGGATGATGATAGTGATAGTGATAGGGATGATAGTAATGATGATGATGAAGATGATTATGATGATAATGATGGTGATGGTGATGATAATGATGATGATATTAATGATGGTGATGTTGATGATGATGGTGTTGGTTACGATGAGGAGGATAATGATGTTGATGATGGTGATGTTGATGATGATGTGGATGGTGATAATGGTGATCATGTAAAGGTGTGTGAGGAGGAAGATGACAATGAAACATATCCATGCAACGGTATTGGACTGGAACAAATTCAGTGCATTAAAATTGGAAAGGAAAGTGTAAAAGAGGAACACTGCTAAACCACGGCATGTAGTGACGATAACCCATTTTACTCTCAACAAATTGTCTCCTACAAAATCGACCATTCAATTAATCAAATCAGTATCGCAGGTGCTGCCGGGTTGATGACCAATCTACAGTTGGCTGCTTTGCTCTACTTTAATTACTTTGTAGCGCGCCCCCACACGCGGTGACATGTGCGTGGGGCGCCACACGTGTGTCTGCAGGGGGGCAACCAAGGAACCTCCAGTCAGCACCTGGGAATGGCCAATTAGAAAGCAGGTTAATTACTCATCCCAGTCGCACTTGTAGGACACACAACACATAACACACACACACACACACACACACACACACACACACACACACACACACACACATACATTTCTTAGTCATAATTACAATGTCTGTCTCTGTCTCACAAGTGCTTATTTCTGTCTCTCTCTTCCAAACACACACACAGATACTCACAGTTTTAATTACAATGTCTGTCTCTCTTTAACACACACACACACACACACACATTCTTACACCAATTGGCATTGGGATGGCATTGGGGATCACAGAGGTCGGTGACCGAACACAGATATGAGATATGGCAGGGACAGACAGACAGCCGACGGACAGACAGAGAGACAGGACGGGTCTCCTCCACGACCGCATAAGACAGGGCTATGTGGAGGAGGTACGAGGGAGGGAGGGAGCGACTGAACGGTGCCAACACAAAAAAAGAGCAAGGCAGGAAAAGGGCAACACGTCTCCCGTTGTTGAGACGTCGGAATGGGAGGGGAACGGAGCGGAGAGGAAGACGGAAGGCAGACACAACGGAGGGAGCGAGATGTCTCACCGACGAAGACGTGGAGACAGGGGAAAGGGGAGATGGATGAAATACGAGCCCCCTCAGGGGGCGGGTGTATGGTGGGACATAGAGAGGGAGGGAGGGAGGGAGGGGACGTAGACAGAGAGGGAGAGAGAGGTATGGCCTAGAATAGAGGGGGAGAAAATTATGGGTATGGCGTGGAGGATAGGAAGGGAGAGAGAGAGGTATTGCGTTGGACAGAGAGAGCGAGAGAGCAAGGTCTAGTGTGGGATAGAGAGAGAGAAAGAGAGAGAGAGGGGGGTATGGTGTGGGGTAGAGAGAGGGAGAGAGAGAGAGAGAGAGAGAGAGAGGGGGTATGGTGTGGGGTAGAGAGAGGGAAAGAGAGAGAGAGAGAGAGAGAGAGAGGAGAGAGAGAGAGAGAGAGAGGGGGTATGGTGTGGGGTAGAGAGAGGGAAAGAGAGAGAGAGAGAGAGAGAGGGGGTATGGTGTGGGGTAGAGAGAGGGAGAGAGAGAGAGAGAGAGGGGGGTATGGTGTGGGGGTAGAGAGAGGGAGAGAGAGAGAGAGAGAGAGAGAGAGGGGGTATGGTGTGGGGTAGAGAGAGGGAAAGAGAGAGAGAGAGAGAGAGGGGGTATGGTGTGGGGTAGAGAGAGGGAGAGAGAGAGGGGGGGTATGGTGAGGGGTAGAGAGAGGGAGAGAGAGAGAGAGGGGGGTATGGTGTGGGGTAGAGAGAGGGAGAGAGAGAGAGAGAGAGAGGGGGGGTATGGTGAGGGGTAGAGAGAGGGAGAGAGAGAGAGAGGGGGGTATGGTGTGGGGTAGAGAGAGGGAGAGAGAGAGAGAGAGGGGGGGTATGGTGTGGGGTAGAGAGAGGGAGAGAGAGAGAGAGAGGGGGGTATGGTGTGGGGTAGAGAGAGGGAGAGAGAGAGAGAGAGGGGGGTATGGTGTGGGGTAGAGAGAGAGAGAGAGAGAGAGGGGGGTATGGTGGGGGTAGAGAGAGGGAGAGAGAGAGAGAGAGGGGGTATGGTGTGGGGTAGAGAGAGGGAGAGAGAGAGAGAGAGGGGTATAGGGACAGCCAGGTGTCACGCCAGTTCAGCGTCACCCGTCCTGGGGTGACATTGATTATCCCCGGGCCCCGTGGCACGAGGCCCCCCCGAGTGTGTCCGCGGGGAAGGTCAGATAATTAAACCCAACGCCATGGCGACAGCGCTGGCACCAAGCCAATCCACCTGCCTGCCTGCCTGCCATCTCACCCCCTCCCTCCCACCCTTCCCTCCCACACACAGACACACACACACACACACACACTCAAAAAGGCTGGGGAATCTGTAGTGACACGCGTGGGGACTTCATGCCTATCAAGTGTGTGTGCTTAGGGCGGTGGTACCTGAGGCGGCGTGCAGGCTAGTTCACCGCTGTCTGCTCTGGGATTTAATGACGGGTCTGTTCTGCAGTTTGGTCATGTGTGTCTGTGCCCGTGCACACATGTCTGATTGCCACTTTATTCTCCTGTAACCTGTGTGTGTGTGTGTGTGTGTGTGTGTGTGTGTGTGGATTACTACATGTCTGATGTCCCCTCACCTTCCCTTCCTCCTCCTCTTCATCAACCCGTGACTATGCTCACGTCATTTCCTCAGTTGTCTGCCAGCGCCTGCCGAAGGACCCACAGAGGCGTCGCTGGCAGTGCCCTGTTGAAAACGGTGGGATTGGATTTAAAGCGCAATGGATTTTCCACACACATTGATCTCGGCACAATGTGTGTGTTTTTTATGTTGTTTTGGTTTTTTGTGGCCCTGCCATCATGCCAGGGAGTCTTCGCAATGCTCTATCGCTGTTATTATTATTTGATTGTAATTTGGAAATGGTTAGAGACAGGAACACAGGAAGCAAAGTGTTCGGGGGTGGAGGTGGAGGTGGGCGGGGGGGGGGGCGGGTGTTCGTGGGGTGAAACGGCTGATTGGTCGGTCAGTGTTAGCATCAGAGGAGGGCGGTGATCCGGCGCTTTCTGAGTAAATATTCAAACCAACAGGTGTCTGAGATAAGCTGTCGCCACTTCTCATCTCCGTCATGCCTGCTAACACACACAGCTGCTCGTCGCTTGTTGTTGCTTTGATTCTGTGCGTCTGTCAGCCAAGGATTTGATGTCGCCCCGGGTGGCGAGGAAAATCCTTGTACCAACGGTGTGTTATCAATCAGAAAATGATTGCTGAAACTCAAAGTCCTCTTTTAATATGAGTTTGGACATCATGGGATGCCAAACGGCTATCCTTTCACGTTATTGTCAGTTAGTGTTGTTGTTATTGACAAGGCACCATGTAGCTAGCATTATCATTGCTAGCTAAAAGTTTATGCTTCAGTGTTCCAATACGCATTCCCTCTATGTCTATACTTTTACACTTCAGTTCACGCTAGTGCCCATGGGTTTGCTTTTTAGCTCAAACATATTGCTTTTACCTCCCTTTTTATTTCTCTTTCTCTCTCACGCTGTCTCTCTCTCCCTCTCTCTCTCTCTCACGCTATCTCTCTCTCTCTCACTCTCTCTCTCTCTCACGCTATCTCTCTCTCTCTCTCTCTCACGCTATCTCTCTCTCTTACTCTCACTCTTTTCTCATTATCTTCCTCTGTCTCTCCTCTTCTTCCGTGTTAGCATCCACCGCTGGCATCGGGGTAGCCTCAAGAGAGCCAGAGCAGAGCAGGGGGACAGAGATGATGAATGTCCTGGATCGATGCGCCCAGGTCGCTCAGGAAACACACCGGTGTTGGGTGGGCAGACTGGGGAGAGGTTGTAAACCATATCTGTTAGAACAGCGCGTCAGACACTTAGCTATCCTCCAGGATCACACAGCGCGACACGGTTGTTCCTCCTCTTCGCTCGCTCTCTATTGTAAATCTTCTTGTGTCCTCGGAGGGAAATTGCAAAGCACCCTGACGTTTAGGATCCAACGGTGTCCTCAGGGAAGGGTCTGCTTACTTTGATATATAACTCATTGCTGTTAGCATTTTGTAGCACATAATTAGCACAAACATTGCGAGGTGTCTTCTACGGCATTTAGCGTTACATGTAGCACGAAGTAAGCTAAGTGTACCCTAAAGCATACCATGTAATGCTTCGCATTAAGTTAGCTAAGTGGACGCTAAAGCATACAGAATAATGCTTAGCATGAAGTTAGCTAAGAGTACACTACAGCATACAGCGTAACCAACACCTTGCACAAAGTTAGCTACCAAACGAACACATTTACAACTTCATTGGCAAGTTATTTATATATATTTATTTTTTTTAATTCACAGCTCGTTATCATAATAGATCACGGCGAATGAGGAACACGCTGTCGCGTGTGAAATGGCTTGTTAAAGGCGGTGTTAAATTGTCTGACTGTTGTTTCACTGATGTGCGCTGCTTGCGCTACACGGTGTGGCGCAGTGGGCCTATCTCGGTACGAGACGTGAACGCCGATACACACCACCGCGGATACGCTCCGAGAGCTAGGCAGAAGAAGAGGTGTGAGGAGAGAGAGAGAGCGAGCGAGAGAGAGAGAGAGGGAGAGAGAGAGAGAGAGAGAGAGAGAGAGAGAGAGAGAGAGAGAGAGAGAGAGAGAGAGGGGGGGAGAGATAGAGAAAGAGAGAGAGAGAGAGGGAGAGAGAGAGAGAGAGAGAGCGAGAGAGTGAGAGAGAGAGAGAGAGAGAGAGAGAATTAAGAGAAAGCAAAAGCGCTGCAAATCAGATAGCGCTGAACCTGCCCGATCTTTTGTCGTTCGTGAATGTCAGCACGCGAGAATCGTGCTGAGAATCGCACGTGTGTGTGCATTTAATGTGCATGCTGGCTTAGACCGCCACACACACAAACACCCACTCACACACACACATAAACACACACACACACACACACACACACATACACAGACGGAGGTGTGTGAGTGTGTGTGTGTGTTTGAGGCTCCCCTCAACACCTCACACAGGACAGCCATCTGTCCTGTAATTAACCTCACTGACACGCAGAGCCCTGCGCTCCAAGGCACCAGCTTTCCCGCCCATTTACCGGTCACGTGACCTTGTTTACCTTCTAATGCGCCGGGGCTTGTGTTGAAGGGTTCGGAACGTTCGGAACGTCTGTCCGTCTACTTCTCTCTGTTTTGTCTGTCTTTTCATCACTCATTGTAGGTGCACAGGTGTACAACAAACAGGATGGCGTGGAATGACACTTTGTCTCTACTGTCAGTACCTTTCCCCACCTCTACTTGGATTCATTAGTCACTGTGAAGGCTCTGCTGGGCTGATAACACAGAGGGGCGGACTAGAGAGGTAGAGATAGAGAGAGAGAGAGAGAGAGAGAGAGAGAGAGAGGAGAGAGAGAGAGAGAGAGAGAGAGAGAGAGAGAGAGAGAGAGAGAGAGAGAGAGAGAGAGAGAGAGAGAGAGAGAGAGAGAGAGAGAGAGAGAGAGAGAGAGTGGGGGGGGGATGACAGGGGGAGAGAGAGTGAGGCAAAGAGTATATAGCAAGATAGCAACCAGAAGGGTCAGGCAAAGTCGAAGGGGACAGAGAGGGAGAGTGCAAGAGATAGTCTCAAGAAACAATGAGGGACTGGAAGAACAGGGAGGCTGTGTGTGCACGTGCAAATGTGTGTGTGTGCATGTGAGAAAAGTTATATTACAGTGTGAGCCGGCCAATTCCATGCTGAATTCCATTGTCATCTGTAAGACAATGGACCGTCATCACTGGTATTTCATACTCAGCGAGCATAGCAGTGCAGACTCTCCCTGCCTGTGGGTTATTACGATCCCTCGGCGTTGTGTGTGCGTGCATGTGCGTGTGTGCGGAAAGATTCAGTATCAGAATAGCTCAGACGTCACTGCTGCGGTATATATATACATGATATACAGTGCGTATTTACCGTTTCTGCAGTGGGGTGTCAGATTACTCAGCCGTCGCCCAGTGGGGGAAAATACTGCACTTCCTGCACATTCTTCCTCCAGTTTAACTTGTATCCCATTATCTACAGCCTGCTACATATCGATGTGTGTTGATACACATGTGAGACCGCTTGAATATGAGTATTTTGCCATTCCCCCTGGCCTCTCGAATGGAGAATAGAGATGTGTAGCAGAAAGCCTTTAAGGTGCAAAGGTTTTTGAGTGTCTCACATGCGGGAATTAATCGTTGTACCTTATTGCACTAGCTAATTTTAAAATGGACGTTGTGCTAATGGGTTGTTTTATTTGACCTGTTCGTGATTCATGGCACATCCCTGCACCTTATGGGTGCAGCCAGGCAGCCTAGAGTCCCCAACACAAACAGGCACAATGCATCCATATGAATGTGTATACACAGACAGTACATTCTGTACATACCATGTATATGTGTGTGTGTGTGTGTGTGTGTGTGTGTGTGTGTGTGTGTGTGTGTGTTTGTACAATTGGTTCCCCTGTGTGTCAAATTCTATGGATTTCTGCTCAGGGAAATCATACGCTAGTAGAGGATGATATTGAAACAGCTTTCGACGGGTCTGGTTGAGATGAGGGAATCGATGCGGTGGCTATAAAGAGAGGGAACAAGACGACAAATGAAGTGAGAGAGTGTGTGTGAAAGAGGAGTGTTCTGGCTGTTTTTGATTACGCCCATAACGGAAAAATGAAGTGGAGGATGAGGAGGCTGTACGACAGAGTGTTGCACTGCGTTGGTCTTTTATTAGGGGTCTAGTATATCATAACTATTACATAATGTGACAACATGTAACCATAAAAGGTGAAATATTATTCCTCCGAATTCACGGTGAGGTGTGTGTGTGTGATATTCTCACCCTGTGAGGGAGGATGCGGGACATAAATGGGACAGGCCCGGTTTGGATTAGACGAGGGACACAGAGAGATTTAGTCGGAGGACGTGTAGATGTTGAGTGCCTCGGTGTAATTAACATGGCTCCACTTTTAATCCGTCTGAACTCTTATCCTTCTGTCGTTAACACATTCGAGAGCGCGTACTTAAATGGCACGGCCTTCATTTATTCATTCAGGCCTTCCTTTCTTCATTTGATCAGTGCTTTCTCCCTTCTTCCGTTTGTTTACTTGTTCATTCATGTGTTTGCATGTGTATTTACTACCTTCTTTCCGTCCTCCCTTCCCTCATTCTTTCTTTACCTTTTTCCATAATTCTTTCATGTATGTCGCTGTGGCCTCCCTCCCTCCCTCCCTCCCTCCCTCCCTCCCTCCCTCCCTCCCTCCCTTCCTCCTCCTCCTCCTCATTATCAATCCCAGATCAGCCTGACTGGCAGGTTTGGAACTGCCCGGCGTGTAACAAAGAGATCATTATCTCTTCCGCCGTTTCCCCTAAGTCCACGTTCCCCAGGCCTCCACGGCCGTGTCCGGGACGCATGCCAACCCTGCAGTGTCCTCCGATGGCGGGCCTGCGTCCAAAGGAGGACATGGAACGCCTGATGGCCAGACCCGAGCAGCTGAGCACAGATAGCAGCCGCCATCTGACAGTACTAATCAACCTACTTTGGCTCTGCCAGCTCCGTTTGGTTGGAGAGTTGGCTTATTGCTCGGAGGATCTTCTCCTCCCCCTATCTGTGGATGGTGTCGTCGGTGCATGCCAGACTCTGTGTTCATCTAGTATACCTGCCTCTGCCTTCCCCCCCCCCCCCCCCCCCCTTACCATCCATGGTGCAGTTGGAGCAGAGGGGGAGGGGGGTCTGAATAGTATGGAAGGAGTACATTTTCCTTCAAATTGAACCCAATTCCAGCACATTTCCTCCCATCTTTATACATCTAAGTAGGAGGTGGAAGTGCTATAACAATGTCCCTGAGGGACATCCAGACGGGTGAAGGCGGTTGTCCTCAACATAAACCGACTGGCCTCCCTGTCACCCCCATTCATTCCTGGTGAGGCCCTGTTACCTTCCAGCACTGCATTTAACATGAGGCGCCCTGTTGCTGGTGGACACAGATGGCCATGACTCAAATCCCGGAGCTGATCATATTGACGACTACAGACGCTGGTGGGGGAATTACTGCAGGCAATGATTCGGCCGTTTATCGTATTATTGTATGTGTGTTTTGAAAGCTAAACAAACAACCCTAGAAACAGGTCTTCAATGTTGCTGTCTTTGTCATTCAAGATGGGGTTCTGTTTTCGTTACCACGTCGAATGATAGATATACAACTGCATCTGGCTATGTTATGGTAATGACAGCAGCGTACCGTTTAAATGCCACAAAGGAACAGACACAAAGGAACAAAATAAATTTGCTGTCGAATTATCCCACTCTCTCATGGTGTCCAACCGTTGCTGTGGGCCGCTAGGGCAGTTCCAACATCGTTTGGCTGCTGTATTTGTCCCCTTGCTAAATAAAGAAAAAAGTTGTTGTTGGCATTAGAGTCTTCATGGACGTGGACTGAAAGAGGAGTCAGTCTAGCATCAGTGTGGAGGTGCTGCAAGCAGTATCGGTTGCTAAGGAAATGTGTTGGTGAATGATATGGTATTCATTCAGCCGTAGCCTAAGAGTTTTTGGTATGTGTATTATTTGGGGTCTGGCTTAAGAGCCTCAAATCACACACACCACAACCCCAAACCAGCCTATGATTCAACTTGTATCGCTCTCTCTGCCATGATTGGTGCCCCCCCCCCCCCCCCCCCCCTACCTCATCACTCAGGGGGTTAAAATAAATGATTGGTTGTTGTCCTTGGGTAGGCGGGTGATTGCATACCCATGACAGCCACGGTAATTCACTACGGCACTCTTATGGATTTCCTGCCTGTTGACGCTGACAGAGTGCAGAGTTTTGTTCAGACACACAAACAGCCCAAACAAACTGGCCTGCCCTGCAATATCGTTATTATACGGTTTACTTCTGCATTGAATATTCTGCTATAAGGGAAACGGTAGAGAGAGAGAAGGAGAGCGAGCCAGGATCATGTGAAAATGAGGCCAGTATTTGTTTCTGCGCTTCTCCTTGGGCAACAGTATCTAGCCATAAGGTGCTGTGTTTGTCAGGGCCAAGTGTTAGCTAGGTAGAGAAGGGCCCTCTGGGGGCCTCTGACTCACCCTTGATTGTATGTGTGAGTGTGTGTTTGGGGGGGGGGGGGGGGGGGGGGGGGTTATGTGTATTAGTGTGTGTGTGTGTGTGTGTGTGTTTGTGTCTGTGTGTGAGTGTAATAGTGTGTGGGTGGGTGTGTATGTGTGTGTCTGGTGTGTGTGCCAGGCAGACCCTCTGAGGTGTTGGTGGGGGCTGTCACATTTGCCCCATGGCGTTGTGCGGCATTTTGTCAGATCCTGCAGGCAGCTATAGATGCTGCTATTCTCCTCTCTCTCTCTTTCTCTCTCTCTCACTCTTGCTTTCGCTCCCTCGCTCTCTTGCTCTCTCCTTTTCCTTCCCTCTCCCAATCTCTCTCTCTCTCATGGTCTTGCACTGTCTGCATAGGATGGGGTCACTGGCATGTGTGAAAGTACTGGTTCACAGTTGCAACTCCAGTGCATTGGCTGCGGTGTGTGTGTGTGTGTGTGTGTGTGTGTGTTAGTATTCATAACATACATGTATGTATGCTTGTGTGTTTGCGCACACTGTGTTTGCGTTTCCTAGCGAGCAAGACAACTCTAAAAAATAAAAACATCGGCGAAGACGATAATAATAGGGAACGAATGTTGCATCTGAATGCTATCTTGTTAATGTTGGAGTGTCTCCCTCCACCCCCCTCATACATAAACAGCACTAGCATGCTAGTGGGCTGCTTACACACATTACACTAACGTGGTGTATGCCTGTACATAACACAGCCAAGTAAGCAGCGAAAACACAGGGCGCCTAGCAACCAGGGGCCTCAAAGGACGCAATTACCGCCCCGGCTAGAAGGGATGGGGACAAGCTAGAGAGACCTAGAGACACATAGAGGGAAGAGAGAGAGAGACCTAAAGAGACACATAGAGGGAAGAGAGAGAGAGACCTAAAAGACACATAGAGGGAAGGAGGGAAGAGAGAGAGACCTAAAGAGACACATAGAGGGATGGAGGGAAGAGAGAGAGACCTAAAGAGACACATAGAGGGAAGAGAGAGAGAGAGACCTAAAGAGACACATAGAGGGATGGAGGGAAGAGAGAGAGACCTAGAGACACATAGAGGGAAGAGAGAGAGAGACCTAAAGAGACACATAGAGGGATGGAGGGAAGAGAGAGAGACCTAAAGAGACACATAGAGGGATGGAGGGAAGAGAGAGAGACCTAAAGAGACACATAGAGGGATGGAGGGAAGAGAGAGAGACCTAAAGAGACACATAGAGGGATGGAGGGAAGAGAGAGAGACCTAAAGAGACACATAGAGGGATGGAGGGGAAGAGAGAGAGACCTAAAGAGACACATAGAGGGAAGAGAGAGAGAGAGAGACCTAAAGAGACACATAGAGGGATGGAGGGAAGAGAGAGAGACCTAAAGAGACACATAGAGGGAAGAGAGAGAGAGAGACCTAAAGAGACACATAGAGGGATGGAGGGAAGAGAGAGAGAGACCTAAAGAGACACATAGAGGGAAGAGAGAGAGAGAGACCTAAAGAGACACATAGAGGGATGGAGGGAAGAGAGAGAGACCTAAAGAGACACATAGAGGGATGGAGGGAAGAGAGAGAGACCTAAAGAGACACATAGAGGGATGGAGGGAAGAGAGAGAGAGACCTAAAGAGACACATAGAGGGATGGAGGGAAGAGAGAGAGACCTAAAGAGACACATAGAGGGATGGAGGGAAGAGAGAGAGACCTAAAGAGACACATAGAGGGATGGAGGGAAGAGAGAGAGACCTAAAGAGACACATAGAGGGATGGAGGGAAGAGAGAGAGACCTAAAGAGACACATAGAGGGATGGAGGGAAGAGAGAGAGACCTAAAGAGACACATAGAGGGATGGAGGGAAGAGAGAGAGACCTAAAGAGACACATAGAGGGATGGAGGGAAGAGAGAGAGACCTAAAGAGACACATAGAGGGATGGAGGGAAGAGAGAGAGACCTAAAGAGACACATAGAGGGATGGAGGGAAGAGAGAGAGACCTAAAGAGACACATAGAGGGATGGAGGGAAGAGAGAGAGACCTAAAGAGACACATAGAGGGAAGAGAGAGAGACCTAAAGAGACACATAGAGGGATGGAGGGAAGAGAGAGAGACCTAAAGAGACACATAGAGGGATGGAGGGAAGAGAGAGAGAGACCTAAAGAGACACATAGAGGGATGGAGGGAAGAGAGAGAGAGACCTAAAGAGACACATAGAGGGATGGAGGGAAGAGAGAGAGACCTAAAGAGACACATAGAGGGATGGAGGGAAGAGAGAGAGACCTAAAGAGACACATAGAGGGATGGAGGGAAGAGAGAGAGACCTAAAGAGACACATAGAGGGAAGAGAGAGAGAGACCTAAAGAGACACATAGAGGGATGGAGGGAAGAGAGAGAGACCTAAAGAGACACATAGAGGGATGGAGGGAAGAGAGAGAGACCTAAAGAGACACATAGAGGGAAGAGAGAGAGAGAGACCTAAAGAGACACATAGAGGGATGGAGGGAAGAGAGAGAGACCTAAAGAGACACATAGAGGGATGGAGGGAAGAGAGAGAGACCTAAAGAGACACATAGAGGGAAGAGAGAGAGAGAGAGACCTAAAGAGACACATAGAGGGATGGAGGGAAGAGAGAGAGACCTAAAGAGACACATAGAGGGATGGAGGGAAGAGAGAGAGACCTAAAGAGACACATAGAGGGATGGAGGGAAGAGAGAGAGACCTAAAGAGACACATAGAGGGATGGAGGGAAGAGAGAGAGACCTAAAGAGACACATAGAGGGATGGAGGGAAGAGAGAGAGACCTAAAGAGACACATAGAGGGATGGAGGGAAGAGAGAGAGACCTAAAGAGACACATAGAGGGAAGAGAGAGAGACCTAAAGAGACACATAGAGGGATGGAGGGAAGAGAGAGAGACCTAAAGAGACACATAGAGGGATGGAGGGAAGAGAGAGAGACCTAAAGAGACACATAGAGGGAAGAGAGAGAGACCTAAAGAGACACATAGAGGGATGGAGGGAAGAGAGAGAGACCTAAAGAGACACATAGAGGGAAGAGAGAGAGAGAGACCTAAAGAGACACATAGAGGGATGGAGGGAAGAGAGAGAGAGACCTAAAGAGACACATAGAGGGATGGAGGGAAGAGAGAGAGAGACCTAAAGAGACACATAGAGGGATGGAGGGAAGAGAGAGAGACCTAAAGAGACACATAGAGGGATGGAGGGAAGAGAGAGAGAGACCTAAAGAGACACATAGAGGGATGGAGGGAAGAGAGAGAGAGACCTAAAGAGACACATAGAGGGAAGAGAGAGAGAGAGACCTAAAGAGACACATAGAGGGATGGAGGGAAGAGAGAGAGAGACCTAAAGAGACACATAGAGGGATGGAGGGAAGAGAGAGAGACCTAAAGAGACACATAGAGGGATGGAGGGAAGAGAGAGAGAGAGACCTAAAGAGGACACATAGAGGGATGGAGGGAAGAGAGAGAGACCTAAAGAGACACATAGAGGGATGGAGGGAAGAGAGAGAGACCTAAAGAGACACATAGAGGGATGGAGGGAAGAGAGAGAGACCTAAAGAGACACATAGAGGGATGGAGGGAAGAGAGAGAGACCTAAAGAGACACATAGAGGGATGGAGGGAAGAGAGAGAGACCTAAAGAGACACATAGAGGGATGGAGGGAAGAGAGAGAGACCTAAAGAGACACATAGAGGGATGGAGGGAAGAGAGAGAGACCTAAAGAGACACATAGAGGGATGGAGGGAAGAGAGAGAGACCTAAAGAGACACATAGAGGGGAAGAGAGAGAGAGAGACCTAAAGAGACACATAGAGGGATGGAGGGAAGAGAGAGAGACCTAAAGAGACACATAGAGGGATGGAGGGAAGAGAGAGAGACCTAAAGAGACACATAGAGGGATGGAGGGAAGAGAGAGAGACCTAAAGAGACACATAGAGGGATGGAGGGAAGAGAGAGAGACCTAAAGAGACACATAGAGGGATGGAGGGAAGAGAGAGAGACCTAAAGAGACACATAGAGGGATGGAGGGAAGAGAGAGAGACCTAAAGAGACACATAGAGGGATGGAGGGAAGAGAGAGAGACCTAAAGAGACACATAGAGGGATGGAGGGAAGAGAGAGAGACCTAAAGAGACACATAGAGGGATGGAGGGAAGAGAGAGAGACCTAAAGAGACACATAGAGGGAAGAGAGAGAGAGACCTAAAGAGACACATAGAGGGATGGAGGGAAGAGAGAGAGACCTAAAGAGACACATAGAGGGATGGAGGGAAGAGAGAGAGACCTAAAGAGACACATAGAGGGATGGAGGGAAGAGAGAGAGACCTAAAGAGAC
>JACYXH010000135.1:1028592-1046092 GCA_026745465.1 Lota lota | reverse complement strand
TTAAAACTGCTTTAGTGTTGGGGTGATTTTTCAAAGTTTAGTTCACTCTATTGGTTTGAGGTAACTCTACCCCCAAAATTTTAAAAAGCTCCATCTGCTTCATCCACCTGCACACACATAAAACACAAACAACACTCCTTGAGAAGCTCTGTTTATCTATAACACCACTAGTAGGCTGGAACGTCTGGGAAGAAAACACAATGCAGGCACCTTTATTTAAATGGTCTGTAAATCAATCAGACACCACAGTTCCGTGTGTCATCCCAGTGTCTTTAGCCTTCCTGCTCTTGGTTTTAGGATTTATTACGTTTTGTTGGAATTCTGTTCCTTCCACTTCTCGCTCCCATTCTCTCCCATTTTTCAATTTGATCGGGTGTTGAGAGAGAGAGAGAGAGAGAGAGAGGCAGGTAAGGTGTAACCTCCATTTATTTTGGGGTTCCTGAAGAAAATTCAAGTCCAAAGCACTATATCACAGCATTATCTTCTTGTTTAACAGCATTCTTAATGACAACTCATCTGTGAGTGTACAATCTAGCTTGGCAGGATGCTCCTGACCACGCTGGCAGCCCTACTGCTTCTCCTTTGGCTTTCCTTTGACCACCTTTACATGTATAGCATGTTCCCTTGTTCCTCCGAATAATACTACGCCCAAAAGAATCACTCCCACAGAAAGCAATGTGGTTCTGAAAAGCTCAGACTAAATTGACTATCTTCATTGACTTTCTGTCTCTGTCTCTGTCTCTGTCTCTGTCTCTGTCTCTCTGTCTTTGTCTCTCTCTCTCTGTCTCTGTCTCTGTCTCCGTCCCTCTCGCTCTCTCTCTCTCTCTCTCTCTCTCTCTCTCTCTCTCTCTCTCTCTCTCTCTCTCTCTCTCGCCCTCCCATCTCTCTCTCTCGCTCTCGCTCTCTCTCAAATCTCCTGTGTCGTAGTTGCCAGGGAGAATGATGGAGTGTGTCTCTGAGTGACTTCCTTGTTGCTACACACACTTGCATGCACAATATTACACACAATTAGATGGCAAAGCAAACATAGAACTGTATTTGCTCACTAATATATAATCAGCAAAACCTGCAAATTCATGCACAGGTACACACATACACACACATACACACATACAGTACATGCATACATACATACATACATACATACATACATACATACATACATACATACATACATACAAACATACAAACACACATCCGCACACATGTATATGCAGACACATACACACACATCTTACACATGTTTAGTGGCCATAGATGGCCGTGAATGAGGATTTAAATTCCTCTTCTCCAGTGTTTCATCTTTTTCTGTCTACCTCTCCATCACTCTACCTCCCTCTCTCTTCTACCTGTTGTCTACACTCCACTGCCCCCCTGCCCACCCACACATACACACTCAAACACACACACACACACACACACATACAGACACACATACACACACACACATACACAAACATGTGTACATGTTGTGGCAACTCGACTAGCATTCGGAACAAAGAAGCCGAGAAACCGCTGCGGTTAAATCCCAGACAGGGAATCTTTTATTTGAACCATTCAACAAATCAGATTAAACAACTTAGGTTCTTCCCGTACCGGGGTAAGTCCTTCGTATATCCCGCCTTCAGCCAGGGATTGGGGAATAGAGCTCGTCGGGTTTCCGTACGTCCTGCGTGCTCTTCCCCTTCGTCTCCGAGTATCGAGGGATCTCCTTCTCGTACCGCCGAGTGATCTCCTCCGTGTCGCTGGTGAGCGTTCTCTTTCTCGTACCGCCGAGTGAACTTCTGCTCATAACGCCGAGACTCCTCGTCTCGCGTCTCTTCCTGCGTCTCTCTTCCCGTAAGCCACGCCGAGCGCCGCTTATATCGGCGTCGGTCCAGGTGTCTCCCATTTCGTTGATTGCAGCCGATGACGAACTCCGGCGTGCAATCTTCCGGAGAGCGGTGGTAAACTCCACTTACCACCTCTCCCCTGAGCCGCCTGGGGCGCTGTCCTGTGGCCGGGTTGCCACAATGTCCCTTGGTCGCCCCTTGGAATTGTCCCTTGAAAGTGCCTTTTTCAAGGCACAATCCTGTAAGACATATTACCACAGTTCAAACAAAAAACAGCTCCTTTAATACCACCACTATTATCATGCCCCCCCTACACCCCCACCACCACCACCACCACCACCACCCCCACTACTAGCACCACCACCACCACCCCCACTACTAGCACCACCACCACCCCCACTACTAGCACCACCACCACCACCACCACCCCCACTACTAGCACCACCACAACCACCATGCCCCCCCTACACCCCCACCAACTACTACCAACACCACCACCACCACCACTACTAGCACCACTATCTGCACCACCACCACTACCACCACCACCACCACCACCACCACCACTACTAGCACCACTACAAGCACCACCACCACCACCACTACCACCACCACTACCACCACCACTACCACCACCACTACCACCACCACCACCACTACTAGCACCACCACCACCACCACCACCACCACCACCACCATGCCCCCCCTACACCCCCACCAACTACTACCAACACCACCACCACCCCCACTACTAGCACCACCACCAGCACCACTACCAGCACCACCACCACCACCACCACCACCACCACCACCACCACCACTACTAGCACCACTACCAGCACCATCACCACCACCACTACCACCACCACTACCACTACCAGCACCACCAGCACCACCACCACCACCACTACTAGCACCACTACCAGCACCATCACCACCACCACTACTAGCACCACTACCAGCACCATCACCACCACCACTACTAGCACCACCACCACCACTACTAGCACCACTATCAGCACCACCACCACTACCACCACCACCACCACTAGCACCACCACCACTACCACCACCACCACCACTAGCACCACCACCACCACTAGCACCACCACCACCACCACTACCAGCACCACCACCAGCACCACCACCACCACCACCACCACCACCACCACTACTAGCACCACCACCACCACCACCATCACCACCATCACCACTACTAGCACCACCACCACCACCACCACCACTACTAGCACCACTACAAGCACCACCACCACCACCACCACCACTACCACCACCACTACCACCACCACTACCACCACCACCACCACTAGCACCACCACCATTACTAGCACCACTACTACCACCACCACCACCACTAGCACCACCACCATTACTAGCACCACTACTAGCACCACCACCACCACTACTAGCACCACCACCACTATGAAAGATCATGAGAAGGGTGTGGAAAATGATGGAGCATCCGTTCGCTGCTACCCAGCCTTGTTGCCTGGCAACCCCAACCGACTCCCCCCCCCCCCCCCAGCCACAAATCAAAAGCTTCACTCTGACAGTCCTGAGCCACCACCGCCTGTGTTGTGGTGTCACAGAGGTCTGGTCCTCCTAATGTGAAGCTATTCCTCTTTTGTGTGGATTGCATCCTTTAAACATAGGCGATGTGAAGCAGAAAGTGTGCGACATGCACTCGTAGTATTGACCTCTAGCACAGAATGCATCACTCTTCATAGGCTCATCATTTGAAATGAACAAGGTGAGTGGTGTAGAGGAGCTCTCACTGGGGTCCACATTTAGACACATCTGCATGTGGATAAAAGTTGAGTTAATACCTATCTTTAGGCCTACAGCTCTCTCTCTCCCCATCTCCCTCTCTCTGTCTCTGTTTCCAGCTACGTCTTTCTCTCTCTCTCTCTCTCTCTCTCTCTCTCTCTCTCTCTCTCTCTCTCTCTCTCTCTCCCCATCTCCCTCTCTCCCCATCTCCCTCTCTCTGTCTCTGTTTCCAGCTACGTCTCTCTCTCTCTCTCTCTCTCTCTCTCTCTCTCTCTCTCTCTCTCTCTTTCTCTCTCTCTCTCTCTCTCGCTGTCTCTCTCTCTCCCCCCTTCTGTGTGTGTGTGTGTCTCTCTCTTAAGGACGGTAGCCATTGTGGCACATCCACGTCAATGATTCTCCATGTAGATGGATGCTGTCGCGTTGTCACACCGTCATCGCCGATCGTTAGGGGCCTCATCTGCTACCGATCACTCATGCTCGCCCTGCATCAAGATGGTGGCTCCATAGTAGAAAATAGATCCTTCCCATTTCATCGCCTGCCCCGCTTTCTGTCCTCCTCCTCCTCCTCCTCCTCCTCCTCCTCCTCCTCCACCTCCTCCACATGTGTAATGTGTTGGAGGGTGAAGAGAGTGGAAAAAGACGAGACGTTCTCGTCTTGCTTGGAAGGGGTTTGTTTCGTGAGGCGTTTTCAGACCTTTCCGAGTGTTTATTTGTGTCTACAGGTGGGAAACAAAATTAGACTCTGCATCTCTGAGTTATATAATATCATGGTGTAGCAGCTGTTAAGTTGTCTGAATGTGGGACACAGGGGTGTGTGTGTTTGTGTGTGTGTCTGTTTGGGTGTCTATGTGCGTCAATGGGGTGTGTGTGTGTGTGTGTGTGCATGTGTATATTGTTTAAGTGTGTATGTACGTTTGCATATGTGTGTTTGCATAAGTGTTGTGTATGTGTGAGTGTGTGTGTGTTTGCCTAAGTGTATATATGTTTGTGTGTGTGTGTGTGTGTGTGTATGAATGTGTGTGTGTATGTGTGTGTGTGTATGTGTATGTGTGTGTGTGTGTGTGTGTTTCCCTAAGTGTATATATGTTTGTGTGTGTGTGTGTATGTGTGTGTGTGTGTATGTGTGTGTGTGTGTATGTGTGTGTGTGTGTGTGTGTGTTTGTGAGTGATAGATAACTGCACACATCATTCTAAGGAACGTCTTATAGGAGACAACTTGAAGAAGTTGGTTAGCAGGAGAGTTTTCTCCCAGAAAGCATGTGGAGAACGGATGAGCTCAGCACTTGGACGTTCCCCAATACAAAGAGAGCCATGGGTTGTAAAGTTGTGCTTCAGTGGCGTTTTAGGGTTATTCAATAATGTTATGGACTGGGAGGTCCTTTGTTGGCGTCAGCATCGCTGGTAACTAAGGTTTTAGAGAACAATAAAGAACCTCTGAGGGCTTATTTTGTAAAGATATCAAAGTGTGTGTGTGTGGAGGGGGGGTTGTCTTTGTCTTTGTCTGTGTGTGTGTCTTTGTCTGTGTGTGTGTGTGTGTGTGTGTGTGTGTGTGTGTGTGTGTGTGTGCGTGTGTGTGTGCATGTGTGTGTGTGTGTGTGGGTGTGTACGTGCGTTTGCGTTTGTTTGGGTGAGAATATACAGAAGTCGGGAGCATGTGTGTTTACTAATGTCATTATGTGGTGTTTGTGTTTGCGTGTGTGTATGTGTGCGCGTGCATGCGCTTGCATCACCTACAGCTGCATAAGAATGCACACCATGAGTCTAGCACTTACTAAAAAATATATATATATTATTACATATGATATCTTTCTACTGAAGAAGCTTTGCTTTGCTGAGTTCAACCTTTAGGGATAATGCCACCGTCTCCAAGTCTCATTCTATATATATATCTTCCATTAGCGGCCGGGCATAGCAACATGCATGTAGCGGCCGTATCATTTCCCCCTCTCTACCTTAAGTGTCCTGGCGGTTGATTTATAGATACGTCCACAGCCATAACCTTTCTTACATGTTTTCATTAAAGCCCCTATGATAACCCAGCCTAATCTGAAGAGGGAGGGTGAGGGAGAGCGAGGGAGGGCGAGGGAGGCAGGGAGCAATAAAGGGAAGTGACACGGGGAGGTGATTCCAGTGGCTGCTTTATATTTCTGCCACAGGTGCTAATTTAGCCTGTAATTCACCTGTGACACCAACGCAACCGCGGAGGGGAGTGGAAATGGGTCAACTGAAATGAGAAAGAGAGAGAGAGGGAGAGGGAGAGATGGAGGGCTGATTGAGAGAAGAGGGATGGACGAATGATGGAGAGAGAAGGATGTAGGGATGAGAGAGTGAGAGGGATGGAGGGGAGAAAGAGAGAGAATGAGAGAAAGGGGGTTGAGGGGTGATAGAGTGAGAGATGGAGGGATGATAGAGAGAGAGAGAGAGCAAGAGAGAGAGAGAGATGGAGGGTTGCTAGAGAGAGAGAGGGATGATAGAGAGAGAGAAAAAGTGAGCGTGAGAGATGGAGGGATGGGGAGAGAAGGAAGGCTGGACATGCTGAAGATGGAGGGAGAGAGAAGGAGGCAGGAATGGAGGATTTGTAAATCAACTTAATGAAGAAACGTCATTAGCCCGGGCCGTTAACAACCTTAAGCCGCAATTATTGCAAGTTCTACTGACTTTGAAGGGGCCTCCAGGGGCCCCGGAGTGGAGGAAGTGGGGGTTGGTGGTCCACTGTTTGATTACACCGTTTGGAATGTTTGATCACCGACGGCACAAGAGAGTTTTCTAGAACCCTCCGGACGCGTCGCTTGTGCCTCAGTGGTGACCACAAGGACCTGTGTAGAAAGAACATGTGACCGGATGAGCCAATGAGTTCATTCATGTTTTCAATGATGCACTGTTTCTCTCTGGGAATATAGACACAGCTGGGCATATGCTGAACAGTTGTACTTACCTATTTCTTCCCGTTTTCCTTCCTGTGTGTGTGTGTGTGTGTGTGTGTGTGTGTGTGTGTGTGTGTGTGTGTGTGGGTGTGTGTGTGTGTGTGTGTCTGTGTGTCTGTGTGTGTCTGTGTGTGAGTGCAGGCTGATCCGCAGGGCCGAGACATCGCCATCCGTCCCTTCTTGGAACACTGTGAGAACACACACATGACCATTTGGCTGGGCATCGTCTATGCCTACAAGGGACTGCTCATGGTAAGAGAGAGAGAGACCGAGTGTGTGTGTGTGTGTGTGTGTGTGTGTGTGTGTGTGTGTGTCTTTGTGAGAAAGAGAGGATGGGGTAGGAGGACAGAATGTTAGGGCCCCACATGTAGATATGGACATGCACTCTCAAGTGGAGCGTGTGGCAATATAGCACCTGCTGTGGCTTTATGGTTTGTTTTATTTTTGTGACATAAAACATACCTCCACCTGGAATATCTTAATCTCCTCTGTTCCTGGGTAATAAGGTGGAAAAACACAACAACACAAGACAATACTGGAGAGAAGGGAATTGATTTTTTTGGGGTTGAAATAACAACGAGGGAGAGAGAGAGCGACCGAGGGAGGGAATACAAAAAGAGAGAAAGTAGCGCACGGAGTGATAGACTCGAACATCACTCTACCTAACCGCCCCTGACACTGAGATCGACAGCACTGCTGACTCATCAGCACTCTGACACAGGCGTATAGGCGCACACACACACACACACACACACACACACACACACACACACACACAATGACACGCACACCACAGACCTGTTATTCCATGATGACAGCCCCATGTCATTTTGCCGGTTGTCATTTGATTACGGTCCCGGGCATAAGCAAAGCATGGCCTTATCTAGCTCATGTGCTAAATTATTCAGCGGGCTGAGCAGCCTCATAGTACCGCGGCACTGGACTGGAGGATGTTCACAGGAAGCAATCAACTCTCAACTCTCTCTCTCTCTCTCTCTGGCTGAATAAACCTTTCATGAGCTGGGGTAAAATATGTCCCCCCCCCCCGGCCCCCCCCCGTACACTGGGTTCCTCTGGTTTATTGGGTTCATGGATTGTCCGACCTGATTTCTTTACATTCAATTTATTTAGCTGACGCTTTTGTCCAAAGCGACTTACAATATGTGCATTCAACAATGAAGATATAACCCAGAGTGCAAGAAACATCAGAGAACATACAATTGAGCAAATAAGCATACGGCTTTAAGTGCTTCAATATAGAAACAAGAGATGGATTATTTATTTATTTATAAAAATAGAAATAATCATGGGCCAAGATGCAGTCTGGACAGCCTGTGGCCAAGAAGGGTCTCAGCTGTCCTGACGTCAGTAGGGAGCTCGTTGCACCATTGTGGAGTGAGGACAGCAAACCATCGGGATTGGGGTGAGCGTAGTGGACATGCTAGGGTTTGAGTCTGAGTCTCGTGAGTCTGCAGGAGCGGGTGGTCGCACCGATGTTGGCAGTGAAGGACAGCTGGTCATCCAGGGTCACACCCAGGTGCCGTCCGAGTCGCAGGCACCGCAGAGGTGTCGATATTGATTTGTGATAAAATCGCGATCAGGTTTTTGTTTGAGTCTTATGTTTCCAGTCACAATTATACCCAAACAAACAGAATACTAAAAGGTGAACATTCTCTCTATTAAACTCTATAACTCAATCAATGTAATGCAATATTAGCGTACCGAAGCTGAGTTCAGCAGTAGCAAAACGAAACCCTTTCATAACGCCCTAATGTTGTGTGGTACCTGGGATAAAGGACACGCATTTCTACAGCGTTTAGTTCTATTGCCTATATTTATTGAACCCAAGTAGCACATCAACACAGGGACCAAGAGAGTGTAGCAGTGCTTAAGCTCTTTGACATCCAGCCGAAAGGTACTGGTTTTGATCCCCAGAATCCACAGCCTGACTGTAAGCCTCCTTGAGCAAGTGGCGAACCCACTATCTGCTCCTTAAGGACAAGCATCCTCACTGCACCATCGCTCCTCCTCTCTTCTCCCAGCTGTTCGGCTGCTTCTTGGCCTGGGAGACGCGCAACGTCAGCATCCCAGCGCTGAACGACAGCAAGTACATCGGCATGAGCGTGTACAACGTGGGCATCATGTGCATCATCGGCGCCGCCGTGTCCTTCCTGACCCGCGACCAGCCCAACGTGCAGTTCTGCATCGTGGCGCTGGTCATCATCTTCTGCAGCACCATCACCCTCTGCCTGGTGTTCGTACCCAAGGTCAGACCCCGCCGCTGTGTGTGTGTGTGTGTGTGTGTTGTGTGTGTGTGTGTGTGTGTGTGTGTGTGTGTGTGTGTGAATATATTGTGCGTGTGTGTGCACTAAAGTATGTTTGTACTATGTATGTTTGTACTAGCGCAGAGTGATAAGTTATGGAAACTAACTGAAAAGGCTGCAGTGCTTCGGCAGAATCTTACACCAATGCCCGCCCTTTTCAGTTCATCACCATGAGAACCAACCCGGACGCAGCCACGCAGAACCGGAGGTTAAAGTTCACCCAGAACCAGAAGAAGGAGGACTCCAAGACGTCCACCTCCGTCACCTCCGTCAACCAGGCCAACACCTCCCGCCTGGACGGCCTTCAAACTGACAACCATCGCCTCCGAATGAGGATTACAGAGGTCTGTTTCAATACCCACTCCCCCCCTTTCCCACAATCCTTTGCTGCAGTTATAAAAAAAAAAAAAACGTTTCATTCACAGTGAATGTTTCATTCACTCTCTTTTTTTCATTTTCTATATCTTTGTCTTGTAGAGGTCAGGCCTAACCGTCTTCTGGACATTTCCTTTTTATAACCAACCGATTTCCTTTCCTAACTTTAGCTTGTGTAGCTTAGTGTTTGGCTCTCCCCTAACGGTATGTAAACAGATGCTTCTGCTTCGTGGAAGCGAACTTGGGGAAAAGAACCCCTGTCAATGTCACCCAAACAGATATCAACCCAGCTGACATTAAAGGGAAACAGGCAGGGGTTCCAAGGCTGTGTTCAGGTTTTATTCAGATCTCTTCCGCGACCGAGTGCTCACATCGTCCCTGCGTTTCTACCGCCTTTTGATCACAGCCAGTTCTGTCTTGGACGACATTCTTGAAGGACGAGTGTAGAGAGCAACATAGAGAAATACTGCCTTTTGGGGGGGAAAGCATTGGAACACGCACTACATTCATTGCTGCGTTACATTTTCCTACACACGCGTTTGTGAAGATGAAAACATCCAGATGTGACATTGAGCAGCTAGGAATACTGAGGAAACATTCCAGTGGTGAACGGTGCCTCCATTCCTTCATATCCAGACTTTGTGTTTTATTCCTCCTCTCTCTCCCTCCAGCTGGACAAGGAGCTGGAGGAGGTGACCATGCAGCTGCAGGACACCCCAGAGAAGACCCCCTACACCAAGCAGAACCACTACCCTGACGCCAACAACATCCTCAGCATACGCAACTTCACCGACGGCAAAGGTACGACGCTGGTGCAACGCTGGTGCAACCAGCACAGGTCACACTACAAACATGGATTGCTGTTATGATGTTAGCCAAACTGGCGTTGTATGGGGAAATATTCCACGGTGCTAGTTTAACCGTTGAACTGTCCGTGACCACGGATCTATGTTAATAACAACGGTCCCATGAAGGAATTCCTTATGGTTGTTTGATTGTAGAACAACGGGTTTACACTCAAAGCAAGGTACCGAAAAGCTTTTGGATTTGGTGTTAGAACCGAAGCCAAGGGAGTGGTATTGAGAACACCATGGGGGTCCATCTGCTGTCACGGCCCCTCTGGTGCACATTACTCAGACCCACTCTTTTTGGGCTACAGAGAAGCAGTGATGTGGTGGTGGTGGTTATGTGATGAAGGTGATGTTGTGATGGTGGTGGGGGTGATGTGGTGGGGTGCATAAGGTGGAGGTGATGTGGTGTTGTTGGGATAAGGTGGCGGTGGCGGTGGTGATGATGTGGTGAAGGTGATGTTGTGATGGTGGTTATTGAGGTGGTGTGGTGGTGATTGTGGTGGTGATTGTGGTGATTGTGGTGATTGTGCTGGTGGTTGTGGTGATTGTGCTGGTGATTGTGGTGATTGTGCTGGTGATTGTGCTGGTGATTGTGGTGATTGTGGTGGTGATTGTGGTGATTGTGCTGGTGATTGTGGTGATTGTGCTGGTGTTGATGGTGATGATGTGGTGATTGTGGTGGTGTTGATGGTGACGATGTGGTGATTGTGGTGGTGTTGATGGTGACGATGTGGTGATTGTGGTGGTGTTGATGGTGATGATGTGGTGGTGATGTAGTGGTGATGTAGTACACAATGTTCTCAGGGATTGTCTAATGGCTATGTTTGAGAGTCAGAAATGATTATTTTTTTAAAAAGGAGGGCGAGAGAGACAGAGAGTGAGTCAAACAGCTGCATTCGGCGTGCTGACGATCGGAAGCAGAGCGTGTCTGGATGGTAAGAGAGGGCTTCCTCTCTGTCTGCGAGCATCGGCGGTTATGCAACGAAACGGCTGTCCCTTAATGAGGGTCCCTCAATATGCAACGTGCCTCTTTGTCTCTGGTAAACGGTTTGAACACACACACACGTGCACACAGGCACTTAAGCACACAAACACACACACACATGTGCACACACTTGCGCACACATCTCTGCACACACATGCAAACACTGGTGAATACACACACACACACATTTGCACATGTACACATCTGTGCACACGTCTGGCCATGCCTATGCATGCAAAAAGACACACAAACTCACACACGTGTACGCACACACACATGCGCGTGAACGCATGCGTTTCATAATAAAGAGAAGCATCTGCATATGATGGCCTGCATTCATAATTATTTTAAAGGGGTTCATAGGGGTTATAATTAATACGAACTCTCACACAGATTGAAATGGAATAAGACATCGCTGTCCTTTCATTGGCTTGCAAACCCACTCTTTCAGAAAAGAAGGGGAGGAAAAAGTCACCACAAAGTTTCTTCATTAAGAACCAACTGTCAGACTATTGTCAGATCAGAGTAGGAGTTGGAGGCCCTGAGGTGAGGTCATACTTACCGGGCAGAGAATTCAACAGATCGGAACAAACACAGAAACTGGATTGAGCATGGACATTTATGCTCAGAGGCGTTGGTCAGAGGACAGTGTCTCCTCTCTTCAAGCATGTTTTGACTACACATGTTTTCAATGTTTTTATGATGCTGGTGATGACATTAATGAACTATACGATACTGTCTCGACATATCATCATTTTTTGTGTCGACTCGGTCATCCCAACTAAAATTGTTGTTACTTATTACTTACAAAATGACAAGCTTTGGGTAACAAAAGAGCTTGAATCAGTTATAAATAAAAAGAAACAGATCTATTATACTGGCGATCCTCTGGAGAAAAAGGCTGTCTCCAGAGAAGTGCGAAATTAAATAAGGAAGGCTGAAACGAAATATAGGGAAAAGATAGAAATCCTGGCCAGGGATTAAAACAATGGCCTGCATTAATCAATGTGTAAATGAGACTAAACAATCCATCAATGTAAATGGGGTGGATGATTCTAATTTACCTAACACTTTTAACTCATTATTCTCTCTTTCCAAAAGGTTTGAGTTCTCTGAAAATGTCTCCATGCTGAGAGGGTCACCTCAGAATGATATTGTGATATCTCAGTGTCACAGCTCTATTTGAGAGGGTGAACATAAGAAAGGCTGCTGGTCCTGATGCCATCTGTGGGTGCACTGTGCTGACCAGTTTAATGAGGCTTTCAATAAACTCTTCCAGATGTGTGCCGAAATTCGCCAGACACCTACAATCTGGAAAACATCGACAATAACACCCATCCCAAAAAGCCAAATGGAACAAAATGATTTTCGACCTATTGCGCTCACATCCCGTGTCATGAACAATGTTGAGAAGATTTTAAAAGATGTGATTGTCTCCCTCATTGATGGCAAATTGGACCCCTTGCAGTTTGCTTACCAAGCTGGTAAAGGTATGGAGGATGCAAAGGCCTTCATTCTCCACAGTATGTATAAGCACTGAGACTTTTATTCGCTGATTTCTCTTCGGCCTTTAACAGGATGCAGCCTCGTATACTGATTGAGTGACTTGCTTCTTATTTTAAATGACCAGATCAGCATTTAGGTGTTGCTTTTAGATTTTCTAACGGATAGAATCCAGAATGTTTTGGTGAACGGACATATGTCCAACACCAAGGTCTCAAATGTGGGGTCACCCCAGGGTTGTGTCCCTCCTGCTTTATTACTGTGGACGTCTGAAGAGGGCAGCCACTTTGTGAACTTCTCTGACGACACCGCCCTCTCGTTTCTTCTCCAGGGTTCGGAGTCAGATCATGGTTGTGCCCTACCTGCCTTCGTCAAATGGTGTGACGATAACTTCCTTGACCTTAATGTGTCAAATACGAAGGAATTAATTATTGATTTCAGGCAAAAATAGTAAAAGATCAAAACCCAGCATTATACAGGGCGAGGGCGTTGGAATTAGTGACACATAAGTATCTAGGAACAGTGTTCGACTCTAAACTCAAATTTGATGTAAACACAGAATCGGTTGTCAAGCGTGGACAACAAATAATTCACTTATTGCGGAAGCTTAACTCTTTTCATGTCTGTGACACTATCCTCATTCATTGAAAGTCTTCTAACGTTTTCATTTATTTGTTGGTTTAACGGGTTGCCTGGGAAGGACAAGAATAGCTTAAATGGCATCGTCAAAGTATGCTCCAAGATAATGGGAGCCCAGCAAGGAGACTTGTGCTCCCTCTGGGAGAAACGGGGGGGCCCAGAAAGCAAAAATAATTATCAGCCAATCGGACCAACCGCTACTCTAAGTCCTTCATTTCTTCCGCTATCAGGCTGTTGTTACACGCAGACAGTAGTCATTTTAAATAACTGTTACATTCCTTTAAAAAAACTCTTTTTTTAACAATCGTCTGTATTGATTTTATAAGGTAAATTAATATTTACCTATTCTTAAAACAGCCACACTAAACATCAAGAAGAACATACGCAGGCCTGAATAACAGACCTTAAATTCACGTGAACAAAGTCGTAGTAGGCGGACATATTGATCCTCTACTTGTCCTAGGGAGTCTTTCTTTAAGTGGCCCTGCTGTAAACAATGTGTGGGGTCGTACAGCGCGCTGCAGTCCTCTACCCTCGACGATCAGCCTCTTCCATGATGGCACGTTGAAACTAGCCAGAGAATGCGACGTTAACAAGAGGTGCAAAGTCTGCGGAGGGACAGAGGGTCGGCAGAGAAACACATTTCTTTTTTGCTGGGGGCCTATATTACTACAGTCACTACATTGTATATGATAGGGCGTCACGATCCCTACGGTGGGATAATGACGCCCTCCAACACCGGGACTACAATGCAATTGTAGTCCCGGTGTAGTATTGTCCCTATATATATCCCTATAATATAGTCCCTATATATACAATTGTATGCAGGAATGCAAATTTGACCTGTGAGGCATTTTTCCCCCTGCAATATGCAACTACAACTACTAATCTATAAATGATTGAATTAATTGACATGCACACATGTGTACTTGCTTCGAGGCTACGCGACGCTTGTGTGCCCGGTCTAGCAGAGGTAAAATGACGTGGGGCTACACGGTCACAGGCTTTTGTTTTTCTTTATATCAGAGGCACGCTCCCACGTCAGTAATGGCAAACACCAACCTTTCAGGTCGTTATGGGAATATAACCGCAGGTCTGTTAACCTTCCATAAGTGCTCAAAGAACAGGCTCTGATCTGTTTATGGATGACAGTTATCATTACCATCATCATCTTCATCATTATCGTCATTGTCGTCATCTCCAGCTGTTAACCACGACCATCAGTATTCATGAGGGATCTGGTCTAAATGTGTTGGAGACCATGAATGAGTGAGTGGGACGCGGTGTCAACAGCGATTACGATCACTGACCAAGGGCTGAGAAGCGACGCTACTCTCTCTCTATCTATCTTTCATTCTTGATCTCTCTTTCACACCGTATATATATCTTTCCGTCTGTGTGAATGTGTTCTAGTAGAACCGAGAAACAACAAAGCTTTGCCCCCTTGTGTCTTTGTGTCCCAACTCAGGCCAGAGTTGGGATCCCTGGTTGGCTTCAGTTAGCCTGAGTTAGCCAGCCCAGTGCTAGCTTGAGTTAGCTAGAAGTAGCATGAGTTAGCTATAGTTAGGTGCTGTGAAGTTTCACATTGTTGTTTTTCGAATCACAGGGCTTGCCTGGATTTTACATTGCGTCTTTGTCTCTGCAATTTTGAGTCGATTCTTCGTAAGAGTTGTCACATTTTGAATGTGTATTTCTTACGGCACAGCCCCCTCCCCCTACACCCCCCACCCCACCCCATCCATTTTGCCTCAGACAGGAGACGCGAGATGACCTTTAAAAATACCAATTTGTATTCAAACACTCAACAAACTTTTCTTTGAGGTATTCTGTATATTTTAATCCTCTTAAAAAAGTTCCAAATGTTAGTTGATAGACACAGATGTATACGCTACATCTGACTCCAAGACGAGAGGTGTGTATAAATATCTACAGCAGAGCTTTTAACACAGCTCGCAGAGGTACACGGTTCGGCTTTTTCCTAAAAGAACACGGAGCACCAGCCTTTTTTTTGGTTCTAGAATAGCTTTATGGCGCTGAACCGACCAATGAGGGAGGAGGGTTCCCACGAATGCGATCGTGAATCAGGTCAGAGGAAAGTCTAGCGTCTGAGAAATCAGGGACACGTGTAGAGAGAGAGAGAGAGAGATAGAGAGATGGAGAGACCGAGAGAGAGAGAGAGAGAGATAGAGAGACCGAGAGAGAGAGAGAGATAGAGAGGGAGAGAGAGAGAGATAGAGAGACCGAGGGAGAGAGATAGAGAGGCAGAGAGAGAGATAGAGAGATAGAGACCGAGAGAGAGAGAAAGAGAGGCAGAGAGAGAGAGACCGAGAGAGAGAGAAAGAGAGACCGAGAGAGAGAGATAGAGAGACCGAGAGAGAGAGATAGAGAGGCAGAGAGAGAGATAGAGAGACCGAGAGAGAGAGATAGAGAGGCAGAGAGAGAGATAGAGAGATAGAGACCGAGAGAGAGAGAAAGAGAGGCAGAGAGAGAGAGAGAGAAACGGGAGATGCTGATTTCCCTTCTCCAGGTGGCGTTCTGCAAGAGTGATAAGGTTGTTTACCGCGGTCCTGATCGCGTTTTCTCCTCGCCGTCTCCCACGGTGACATCTGAGGAGAGCAGAAATCATGTTATGGAGTTATTTTGGCCTTGCTGCCCTCCTGTAGCTCTAGACATGGAGAGAGAGAGAGAGAGAGAGAGAGAGAGAGAGAGAGAGAGAGAGACGTTCCTATCGCTGTCCTTCCATCCATTATTTTATATTTTCTTTAGTTTTCTCTTATTCTTTTCTTTCTCATGCTGATCTCCCTTTCTCTCTCTCTGTGATTGTGATTTTCTCTCCAGATTCCATCAGACCCTGGTTATTTTTATGAGCTCTTTAAATAGCTCATTGGTTTAAGAGAGGATTCATTTATAAAACGTTTAGCATCTTTCAAAACAGCAGAGACTTCTGGCCAAAACATCTCACTAATCTGTATTATTGGTGACAGTAGTTACTCTACAGCTGCCTCTTAGGGCGCCACCAGTGTTGTGGCGCTTTAACAAATGGTTGCAACGCCCAGGCTGGTTCTGATTTGTGATGTCGGCGCGTGTCTCTCTCTCTCTCCTCCCGCAGACGGGGAGAAGTCAATCCTGAAGAACCACCTGGAGCAGAAGCCCCAGGCGCAGTGGGGGTCCGTGGATCCTTCCAGAATAAACAGGGGGCCTCTGGAGGATATCAACTCACCCGAACAGTAAGTTCTTCCTGTCTGGCCCCTGTGCCACCCCCCCCCCCCCCCCTTCCCCGTTGCCTTCTCTTCTCTTCTTTTTTTGTCTTCTCTTCCCTCCCCTTCTCTTCCTTCCTCTTCTCCTTCTCCTTCTCCTTCTCCTTCTCCTTCTCCTCTCCTCTCCTCTCCTCTCCTCTCCTCTCCTTCTCTCCACTCCTCTCCCCTCTCCTCTCTCTCTCCTCTCCTCCCCTCTCCCCTCTCTCCTCTCTTTCTCTCCACATCTCTCCCCTCTCTCCTCTCCTCTCCTCTCCTCTCCTCTCCACTCCACTCCTCTCCCCTCTCCTCTCTCTCTCCTCTCCTCCCCTCTCTCCTCTCTTTCTCTCCACTTCTCTCCCCTCTTCTCTTTTCCTCTTCTCTCCTCTCTTTTCCTCTCCTAGACCTACCAAACACCTCTATCTTGGCAGCTTTCCTCATCAGTGTAGACGACGTCACATGTTTTGTAACAACCAGCAGCACTGAGAGGCAGTTGCTCTGGCAACCAAGCTCTCACAGAGAAAAGGACCAGGTTTTTTTTTAAGGCCTAGCACATTCCTCGCCCAAACTCGGATGCAATCGGCATCACCACATATGTAACATCTTAAGCCTGACAGGACATGCACAAATACACACACATTTCGCGCGTGCACACACACACGCGCGCGCGCATGTACATACATGAAGACATCTGTACGGACTATGGATGCATGTCCCTTGTTTGCACGTTAGAGGCTTTATTAAGAGGCCTTATTAAGAGGCCTTATTAAGAGGCCTTATTAAGAGGCTGTTGTGTCGAACGTGACCAAAGCATTCTGGATGGATGGAGATCTATGTGCGCCCAATAACGACCTGCGCTCGCTGATTATTCACGAGGCAGCGCAGTGCAGCGGCTGTGGCGAAGGAATGTCAACTTCATCAACAGGAGTGTGGGTGGGGGGGGGGGGGGGGGGGGGGGGGGGGGGGCAGGGCTTCATGCATCATTGAGAGCCCCTCTTTCCTGCACTCATTTAACGGGAAGCTGAAAGGAAGAAAAAGCAGGAAAA
>JACYXH010000135.1:991092-1023592 GCA_026745465.1 Lota lota | reverse complement strand
GGTCGTCCGTCCGTCCCCGGGCTGATTCTGATCAGCGATGCGACCGCCAAGACGGGTTGGATTCAAACGCTTGATGCTAAATTGCCTGATATGAAAAGGGGCGATGACTCCCAACATCACAGCCTGGGGGAGACACGTCCTGGCCCGACTGTGTAGCTCCAAGACGGCGACGCGGACGCCGTCTCTGATGGCGAAAAAACCCAGACACATGGGGGCGGGGGAAAAAGAAAAAAACACACCTGGCACCTCGGTAACTGTTGCTATGGAAATGCTATTCCTGTAGAGCTGAACCAAGGGCCCTGTTGAGGACGCACCACGCAGAAGGCCGCGGACGTTGTGTTGTCATTTCTTTGTGAAGCCGTTCTAACACGGGAGTACTCTAAATAAGAGGAGAAAAAAAAGAGAAAACCTTTCAACGAGAGTCTGTACAGGTCTGTTTTTTTTCCGATTTCAGTTTCACCATTGGTGTCTTGGTTTTTAGTTTAATGGCGTTTGTTGAGCGCTGTGCCTGTTGTCTTATAACGTAGCCTGCCGTAGGCCCACAGTACACAATAGGGTGGTTTTAGGCGCTAAGTAAGCTACAACATCGGCTACACATTTGTAAATGAAACGACTTGTCATAGATATATTTTCATTCTACGCCTCAATGCATGGGGGACGGTGGGGTGGGGGTGGGGGGGTGGGGGAGGATGAGAAACTCGGCGAAGGCCCCAACCAACTCAAAGTTAAGAGTGGACTTCCTCCCGCAGCTGCTGTCTATAAAAAAAGATATATACCAGTCAGCCAATAGAAGCCTTCACACTCCGTGAAGTCCGGCCGGCGGCGAATAACCCAGAGCTTGCCCGAGACCAGAAACTGCTACGGGACAAATGGAGGAGGACGTCCGCTGAGAGCACCTCCTCTATTCCCACCTCCTGCAGTGCACACAGGGGCGGCGCTGCGAGGAGACCCAGCCAACCAGAGAGAGCCGTGACAGGGGTCCTTGACCAATGAGTGGTGAGCCTCTCCCGTGGCGGTCGGGGTGTTTCTTCTGGGGAAGAAAATTACACATTTTCTATATTACATTCTATGTGATTGTGTACAATTTGCTGATACCCTATTGAAGGTTGTCCATATATGGAATAGTTGGTATTTGGCTTTCTCAAGATGGCATGAAAATAAAATGTATAATTCACATAGAAGTACCTCTGTTTTTGCAACTGCCGGGAAAATTGTTTCATTCTGGATGCCAACGATAGACTTAGATTTTCTGGGTAAACGCAGCGTTAAGGTTTTTATCAAAACACGTTTTTCCATACCGACAATCCAAATGAATAAGAGCAAGATGTGATGTATGTCGCTACGGATCAGCAGTTTGCCAGGGCAATAACATGAAGGTGTTAGCGTGGTGAGATCTACTCATGAAAAACAGCTCTTATGGCATCTCTAAGTCCCAGCCTTTCTGTTATTTGGCTAATCCATGAGGCAACGGGGATTCATTGGTTATTTAATTTAAAATTACAGGTATGCCAAATTATTATTTATTTTTGATTTATTTGGAAGAAAATAAAATATATCAGTAAATATCAGTGATATAAAAATATATAAAATATAGATCTAATGCAATGGTGGTAGATCAAGGGCTTCTAACTTGCGGTAATAAATAGCATCATGCCGAAAGTTTGGGATTTTAAGATGAAGTTTTACTGCTCTGGCTTTTTCTTCCTCCTCAGTTTAAAAAGAATATAACTTATGAGAGCATATGACTTATGAGAAAAATCTATAATATTTATCAAGTGGAACAAAACTAAGTTTTTTTTTTTGTCCGTTGCATATGTGGTATCCCATCAAACGTTGCTTCATTTATGAATTTTAAAAGCCAAAATATATATGTATAAATAAATAAACGCAAAACGTTTCAGAGGGGCAATAATTTAATATACCAGAAAGTTATATCTATCTATCTATAGCTATCTATCTATCTATATATCTATATCTAAATATATACTGCTCAAAAAAATAAAGGGAACACTTAAACAACACAATGTAACTCCAAGTGTTCCCTTTATTTTTTTGAGCAGTATATATATATGTAGATATGTGTAGATATATATAGCTATCTATATATATACATACATAGAGAGAGAGAGAGAGAGAGAGAGAGAGAGAGAGAGAGAGAGAGACAGACAGACAGACAGACAGACAGACAGACAGACACTCGTTTACATATATATAGGAAATATCAACACTTACAAATAAACCACAATGATACTTGGGAGTCGTGTTTTATTTACAGTATCTGTAACTATGTTCTGTACAGATAAAAGTATAGACATGAAAAAGTTGTATAAAATAAGTATCACATGATTTATGGGAGCCATTTGGTTGTTATGGGGTGGTGGGTGGTTGGGGTTGGGGCGGTCGGGGGGGGTGATGTTCTTTAATTGTCTGAATGTTATGGACAGCCTTTGCTTTTCACATCATTGTTCAATAAAGTGAGACTAAAACGAACGGCAGGCTTGTTTTGTGGATGGCTAACTGCATGTTGTGGTGCTTTCATCCCTGCGACTATGGAGCTCAGCTGCCCCTACACTTTCTGTAACAGGAAAGTACAAATACAGCACAATAATGTTATTGCACAACTAACACATTTAACACCAAATGTTTGCACCGAGATCCACCTTGCCAGCAGAGCCCGTTGTGATGATGGCTGCCTTTTGGCCCCGAGCTTAATGTATTCATCGAGCTGAACGCTACACCCACTGACACATGAATGAATGGGAGAACGCGAGCAATGCATTATGATCTGTTTCAAGAGTCCTTTCAGGTGTCGCACAAACAAAGGAACGCCAAACTACAGTGACACAATCGAATTCATGAATAATGCAGTGTGCTGGGTTTTAACAAGACAAAACAACACACACTCCAAACGGGCTTTAAAAAAAAATCTTCCTCTCTTTTAGAATTGCTCTTTTCAGTTAAGGCTTTTTTTTTAGTTTTAGATAAAGCTTCGGTCACCGTCCATAAGAAATGTATAAGGCCTAACTGTAAAACGGTGGACTAATGCAAGTATCTGATACAGCGGGGACAGGTACGCTACATTGGCCCCCCAAAAGGCGTACAAGTGTGTGAAGGCCGGTAGGGTAGGGGGAAGAGAGAGAATACATTTGTAATGAAAAGTCTGTACGGTCGCACGACGAACAATAGAAGTGTTTTGAGGGAGCCGAGCATCAAACAAGAGAGCAAGGCGGGTGGTGGGAAGAGAGTGAGAGAGAGAGAGAGAGAGTGTGTGGGTGTGGATGTGTGTGCGCACACGCATGCACTCTCGTCTTGTACGTCATTTTACTTTCAAATATTTAGCATGTCACAGCAAGACACGATTGCTTCGGGGGCTGCTGTCCCACACGAAGGCGAAGTGGGACAGGTCACTCTGTGCGCATGTACAGCCATCCTACTGTTAAAAGAGATTACATACACCTCATATAGGGCAAGAAATAGCTTTAAATATGTGTGGGGCTTGCCAGACCAGCGGCTCAAGTGCTCCACTCCCAGTGGAAAGCTAGCATCCTACTGATGACCATGATGACCAGCCCCAACCTGTTCCCCACAAGAACTGCACCTGCATTGACTGTACGTGTTCCTCAATGATTCCTTAATTAGTTCAAGAGATACTATGTAACTTGGCACATTAGTGCGCTCTGGCCAGAGTAACCAAAACAAAACATGTAGTGAAACATCACCGTGCTTGCCTACTTTTCTTTTCACTCCTACATTTTCTATTCTGTGATTCCTAGACCTTGCATTTCTATTATTAAACATAATTCGTGCCTAAAACCTAACCCTAAAACGAAACCCAAATACGAAAAAAATAAAAACATTACCCTAAAACCAATATCCAAAGCAGAAATGAAACCCTAACCCTAAAACAAAGCCCTATCCCTAGGGCTCGACTGTATATACTGTCGTGTCAACATCAGCATCACGATAACTTATGTTATATCAATGTACAAAAAACAATACAAAAACAATGAAGTCATGGTGTTGAGTGAACGCGGTGAGATGACGCTAGCGTTTGCCATTGTGAATGGAAGCTCTGCGATTTTAGGGGTTTGATGGATCACCTTCCATAAATTATGATGGCAGCGTTTCCCAGCTGAATTAAACAGTCGACGATGCTCAGCCCAACCCTTAGCAATCTCTGTCATGTTGCTAATATGGAATGAAGTGCAGCCAACCCAGTTAAGCATCAGTTCGAATGCAATGTTCAAACACAAAGTGGAAAAGTATAATCATTACATCGTGGGATGTTAAATTGACGATGTAAAATCAGAGCTGGCTGATGTATGATGATCATTGTCACCAAAAGCAATTTCCTCCACGTCTGCAAACAGTCTCCTAAAGGGTTGCACATGGCTTGGGTTGACAGATGCCTTGTTACATACATGGCCATGCGATTATAAGGTGAGTTATAGCCTATACTTAGCCCTCCTACGGGGAGATTTATGTCTGACATATAATGATGTCACACTCGGCTAGACCCACAGTAAATCCAAGTCCTCTTGTCCTTGAGAATTCTGCTTAGGTCCCGTACTGTGCCTTTGATAATACACAGCTATGTTGTTCAGTATTGTGTTGGTTTTCCTCCATATTTCCCGATGGGCACTCATGTGTTACTTTGCGTAAAACCCATTATTGGATTTTGTGTTGTAAGAATAGATCTTGTGTGTGACATGACGTAACACATTGAATTCAAATAATCTAAAAGTCGGCGAAAGAGATTTATTAAATCAGCCGGCGCATGGATATCAAAACATATTTGTACTTTTCTTGGCAAAACATTAAAGTGATTCAATACAAGGTATAACACAGTATAATATATGTTCCAACCAATTAGGCAGTCGAGCTGGATTATCTGATCCATAGACAACACACGATACACGATACTAACACGATTGATGAGTAGGTTAGTTGGTACAATTGCATTGGTTAACCCACCTGAAGATGCCACCTGTGCACGGAATAACATGTTGGTGTAAAGAAGAAAATCCAGGTGAAACGTTTGGATTGTGAATGAACAAGAGCTGGGGGTCAAACCCAAGGTCATGGTGTTTCCCATGGGGTGGGGGGGGGGGGGGGGGTCACACACACAAACGGATACAAAAAGGCCCACACCCCATGTCCTGCTTAAAACGATCCACTGCCCGTACATCTGCTCAGACGGTCGGGGGGGTGGGGGGGGGGGGGGGGCACCAAACCCAAGGTCATGGTGTTTCCCATGGGGGGGGGGGGCACCCACGGGGGGGCTCTTTCCTGCACCCACGGGGGGGCACCCACCCCCCCCCCCCCCCCAGCTCCGTTACGTCGTTAGCTTCACGCTAAAGAGCGTGGCGGTTGACATTGAAGACTTTGACAGCGTGGTCGGCGCCGGCGCTGGCCAGCTGGAACCAGGAGCGCTCCTCTTCACCCGCTCCGCCCGCCTCTGGCCCGGCCGGGCTGGCAGTGCCGGGGTTCTGCTGCCCGGCCCGGCCCGCCCTGGGCCTCCAGCGCAGCCTCTTCACCGTCAGCGTGTGGCTTTGTCTGAGGGGTCGTGCGTTGTCAAGGGAAACGGTTTCAGCCTGCACTGGCACTTTTCCTCTGCCGCTATTTACTCCTTAAAAAAAAAAAACAACACACAAACCCTGAACTAGACCGGTTCTCAAGAATAAAAACGCGCCCATTCAACGAGTCAATCCATTCAGGGGATTCATCTCTATGAATCGTTTTTTGTTCCGGTCCACTTTTGGAAATCTCAGACGTCGTCTGAAAGTGATATAGCTAAAGTTGTAAATATATCATTTTCAGACGTCGATATAGCTACAACTGTAGCTACAACTCAAGCTACTAGAGGCTGCTATTTGGAAAACGTACATAGTGCTGGTTTAACAAAGGACTCTTACGTGGCGGTGGTGGTGTGGGGTAAATCAAACCAGCATACTAATACAGATTCACCAAGAAACTAGACAAACTGACAGGCAGAAAGATGCTGACACCTCCTAGTACACACACACACATTCCTCACTTCAACTGATGACTCACAAAGCACAGCCACTTAGGACGTAGCACCCTGAGATACACACACACACGCACACACACACAAACGGATACAAAAAGGCCCACAAAATAACCTGTTGATTGCACTTCTGGCAGAGTGCTGCTCTGTAAAGGCCAGCCGTTCTGCTGCTCCACCCTCAGTGTATGGGGCCTGTTCCTTCAGCCATTAGGGATAATAGGGCGTCTACAAGCTAAAGAAAGGGCCGCAAGCTAAGACACTACCTGTGGTACTGCTACGGATCAGGATCCCTGGCCGTCTCTTCCAGATTCTAGTTGTACAGTACCTGATGAACCCCATCAGATACATCAGAGTCGCACTCTGAATCAGGGTGTGTGTGTGTGTGTGTGTGTGTGTGTGTGTGTGTGTGTGTGTGTGTGTGTGTGTGTGTGTGTGTGTGTGTGTGTGTGTGTGTGTGTGTGTGTGTGTGTGTGTGTGTGTGTGTGTGTGTGTGTGTGTGTGTGTGTGTGAGTGCGTGTGTGAGTGCGTGTGTGAGTGAGAGAATGTGGTTTTTGAAGGATACACGACGTCTGTTTCTGCACATTTAGTCCAGTCGTGCAGTCCGGCTGGTTCCTGGTGAGGGTTCCACTTGTACAGGAGGATCCTTCCACTGTCCAAGCCCACCGCCATCAAGTAGCTGGAGCGAGAGAGACACACGCATACACTCATTTACCTCAAATCACATATGATTCACTGCATTTCAAGAACACTCCTACACTACCGTGTTCAATGTGCAATCTGAATCCACAATTACAAAATAATGTGATACAAACCTAAAAGAAAAAAAATCGTTATTAATATTTATTTTTGATTCTATATGGCATAGTTAGTAAAAAAAAAGTAGCATTTTGTTTCACACAAAACACAGCTTTCCCCATGAATTTGTTAGCCTTTAGATGTGAAGAGTCTCTGGAATGTTTGTCTGGGGGGGTGTAAAATGGTGGTGAACAGCCGAGGGGAGATGACTCTGCGCCGTCGGTATTTGAGACGATGTAAGCGTGTCTGTGCGGTGTGTCGGATACAGATATCATGGTGAATCTGGCCCAGTGCCACTTGGCACCATTACATAGATCTTGAGTTACCATCGGTTATACACAGAGCCCGCACAATTCAGTTGACATTCTTGGGGGTCCAGCACTATGTTACAGCAGATCAAAGCTTGCTACCATCAGACTTTAGATATCAATCTAAAGTCTGATGGTCAAGTCTGATTTATGAGACTAGTGTCAACACTTTAACACATTTACAGTTGAGAGACAAGGGCCAATGGGTGGTGACCTCAATCATGAGGACATTTCAAATCAAGCTATCAGTTGTTACTGGTGCTTCTGATGCCACCAAAGGTAGCTCGGTGTTGACCTGCTATCGGAGCAGAGTTCAGGGCAGAAGGCCACGGCGGTGGCAGAGTCGCCGACGTCCAATATGGAGGAGCAGTGGTGGACCTCTGGAGGAGGGTCCCCAGAATCCCCCAATACACACGGTCCCCACACGATCACCTAGACACACACACACACACACACTAAATCAATAACCTAAGAAGTGCCATGCAGGCAGGCGAGACAGAATTTGCTTAGTAATCAGAAAGCGATGTGTCGAAACACATTTGAGTTGAGCTGGACTGGGCAAATAGAAAGTGCTAATTTTTTGGGGGAAAAGCTGAGCTCAGCACATAACTACCTTCTTATCCCGACTGGACGTGACAAAGTACTTGCTGTCCGGGCTCCAGTCACACGACCAGATGATCCGACTGTGCACCGCAGTGTCCTTGTCTGTGTGTGTGTACATGGAGAACTGGGGCTCTAGGCGGAGACAACACACACACACACACACACACACACACACACACACACACACACACACACACACACACACACACACACACACACACACACACACACACACACACACACACACACACACACACACACACACACACACACACACACACACACACACACACAATATATTCTCATTTCAAGGGCTGAGATTTATTCGGCCTTCTCGCGTTTTGACACATTCACCTTTAAACTGCGGCGAGACATTAAGGGGAAAAGGGGGAAGCGGGGGGGGGGGGGGGGGGGGGGGGGGGGGGGGGGGGGAACACACGGATCAAAGTCCCAGGGGAACGACAGCACTCTCTGCACCAAGAAGACAAATGTATGGACCGACACGTCACAGAGCCTCATTCAGCCCCCCTCCAGTCTGCAACCCCCCCCCCTGAGATCAGTCACTTCTGGTTTATGGCCCTGCTGGGGCCGCTGGGGCCGCTGGGGCCGGCCTGAATCACTGCTAGACGGCTGGCAACTGTCGCTCCGCAGGTCTCTAGGGGGGAGGTGTGCACGCACAATGGAGTCCGTGTTGTGTACCGACAGGTCCGTGAGAGTGCAGCGCTGGCGTCACAGAGGATGGATCTCAGCCGTAAGCCCCAGGTTAAGAGAGCTGAGCGGGGGATAGTGAAATGCCACCTCTCCTGGCTCTTCTTACATCAACAAGCAGACACAGAGTGGCGACTGCAAGGTGAGCGAAGCTGCGTTAAATACATCCCTCTGGCCCAATCCACCAGGGTTCTCCTCGTTATGACTTCCGATCCCAACGATCCCGGGCCATGATGTGAATGAACACTCCACGCCGCACTGCGTCCAATCGCGGTTGTATTCCTTCACTAGGCTACAAGGGTGGTTAATGGGGGCAGAGAAATTTGTTCTGAGTAAATCACCCTAAACAAAGCTGTCACGGAGGAACACTGTTTCGCTGTTCTTCCGTGACCTGACATCCATTGTCCCTGATTTACCAAACCTCCTCTGTATCCTAATGGACTTACTGAGTGAGAGGCTAACGTCTCTGTACAGTGGTGTACCCCTGGCTCAGGCTTTCCCAACCTCCAAATGAGTGGATGTTTAGTTAGTGTATCTAAAATGCAGCCAAGGAGAGAGAGAGAGAGAGAGAGAGAGAGAGAGAGAGAGAAAGAAAGAGAGAAAGAGAGAAAGAAAGAAAGAAAGAAAGAAAGAACGAACGAGAAAAAGAAAGAGAAGAAGAAAGAAAGAAAGAAAGAGAAAAAGAAAGAATGAAAGAAAGAAAAAGAACGAACGACCGAACGAACGAAAGAAAGAAAGAAAATCCCAACAAGAAGGAAGAACAGAGACAGTTTTATCATCTCTGACTGCATTTAACCTTCCTTGGCCTTTGCTGTGTGTGTGTGTGTGAGTGTGTGTGTGTGAGTGTGTGTGTGTGAGTGTGTGCTCCCAACAGCAGCCCTGAGTGATTTAACAGCCAACCACAACAGACGCGACCCCTTCAACAAACACTGTGTGCTCCTCCAGCTCCCCCTCTCCCCCCTACTCCTCCATCCCCCCACCACCCCCAGGGATACAACCCTGCAGATCCCCCCCAAATAATTATGTAGTGCGCCATTTGAATTTCTTATTTCCCCTCACTTGCTTGTCCTGGCAACATGGTTATTGGCTGAGGGACTATACGATCACTACGATATGTTGACTTAGGAGTCTCTGGTCAGGAGCCTTGCGAGGGGCGTAGCAGACTTGCTGCTCTTTGTTCAACGACAGTTGGTATTACTGCACACACACACACACACACACACACACACACACACACACACACACACACACACACACACACACACACACACACACACACACACACACACACACCATGATCAGCACTCCACCACAGAGATGCATGACCTCCCGCTGCATGGAATGAATACGGGAGAGACCGTTATTAAGAGAATTACTGCTAATTATGAAGATTCCCCTGACGTGTCAACAGACACATTTCTTTAGCAGACAAAAGTCAAGCAGATGTAACGCAAAGATTTGGGAAGGGCGGGGGGGGGGGGGGGGGGGGGAGGACATGTGACACTGATAAAACAAAATACCTATCAGAGCGACAGAATTCTTCCATTTCCTTTTCCCCTTCACTCACCTGCATTGTCCGGTGTGGGCGGGTCCCGTCTCCACAGGGACCAGGTGCGGTCGCGGGACACGGCCAACAGCAGCTGGGCATCGGGGGAGAAGGCCATCTGGGTGACGGTGAGGGCGTGGCAGGGCAGCGCCTGCAGCTGGCGCCAGGAGGCGGAGCTCCACAGCATCACGGCTGCGTGCTCCGCCTTGGACGCCTGAAGACACATACCATAATACATTAATGAATAATGAATAATGAATAATGTCTGGCCAAGATGGAGCAGGGCTGTATTTACCAAACAAATTCGCAATCTTTAATACATTTTGGATTGTTGTTTTACTTTATCTATTCACTCAACCTTACGCCAAGCTCACACTTCAGGACTTTTCAATCTTTACAAAATCCCAACCCGAGGAGAGCAGCTCATATCTAATGAAAAACACGACATTATTACTGCCACCGTATTGGCAATCTATACTATGTCTACAATATCTATAACCTAAGCTCTATAATAATATCTATAATCTATATCAATGGATGATCGCCTCTCTCCCTCTTATATAGAGAGAAAGAGAGAGAGCCATAGCTCCATCTGCAGTAAAGATGAGTGAACAGAGGGTCTCACAAAGTGAGAAGTGAGCCCCCAGTGTGCAGGAGTAATCTGGAGGTGAGGGACTCTGTTCACGAGGGATGGGGTTGAGCCAATCAAACAGGGATAGAGGAGGAAGGGGGACCAGACACTGAGGAATAAAGGATGGCTGAAGGAAAGATGAGAGGAGGGGAGGGGGTGGGGAGAGGCATGGAGGAGGGAGAGATCAGACAGACAGCAGAGAGAAAAAAAAAAAGAGTGTCAGCGATGTGGACTGAATACGAGCAGTGCGGAATGAGTGCCACCGCACCATTAATCTCTGACAGCAACCACTTGTGTGTGTGTGTGTGTGTGTGTGTGTGTGTGTGTGTGTGTGTGTGTGTGTGTGTGTGTGTGTGTGTGTGTGTGTGTGTATCTCTGGGGCAACACAAATCAAGGTCAGGGCAGCCTGTCTTGCAAAGCCCTGCTGCAGAAATCCCCATTCCTTATCATTCGTGTGTGTGTGTGTGTGTGTGTGTGTGTGTGTGTGTGTGTGTGTGTGTGTGTGTGTGTGTGTGTGTGTGTGTGTGTGTGTGTGTGTGTGTGTGTGTGTGTGTGTGTGTGTGTGTGTGTGCGTGCCTGTGTGCGTGTGTGTGTGTGCTGTGTGTGTGTGTGCGTGTGCGCGTGTGCGCCTGTGTGTGTGTCCGACCTTGCACGCGGAGGCCACCACCGTGTTGGCGCTGTCTGACGCCAGACAGTACATCTCAAAGCCGTGTCCGTACCTGTTGCAGAGAGCACAGGTATCACAGGTATCACAGGTAGCACAGGTAGCACAGGTAGCACAGGTAGCACAGGTAGCACAGGTAGCACAGGTATCACTGGTAGCACAGGTAGCACAGGTAGCACAGGTAGCACAGGTAGCACAGGTAGCACAGGTAGCACAGGTATCGTATCATAAGAGATGTCCCCTGCACAATGTCCCAGACAGGATGGTGGGGTTGGAAGGGAAACCAAGGCTTAACATTAACTCTTTGTTAAGCTCTGGTTGGTGGTATCACTCCAGCCCAATGTTTAAACCAGTTTAACTGACCTTTTACACCATATCATTATATTATCTTATTTAGCTGATGCTTTTATCCAAAGCAATTTACAACAAGTGCATTCAACCATGAAGATACAACTGCTTCAAAGTTTTCGAAAGAGAACGTTTTTAAATATATTTATTTTTCTCTCTGAACAGATGAGTTTTCGGCCCGTGACGGAAGATGTGTAGGGTGTCCGCTTTCCTGTCAGCAGGGACCTTGTTCCCCCGTTGTGGAGCGAGGACAGCAAACAACCTGGATTTTGTCGCGCAGCAGCTGGGGTCCCCTCGCAGTGAGGACGTAGCACACCATATGGCAGTCGTAGAGCGTAGTGGACGGGCTGGGGTGTGTGGTTTGACCACGTCCCGGATGTAGGATGGACCTGAGCCGTTCGCAGCACGGTAGGCAAGTAACGGGGACTTGGGATTCAGCAGCCACCAGTAGCCAGTGCAGGGTGGGGAGGAGCTGTGTAGTGTGGGAGAACTTGGGTAGGTTGAAGACCAGTCGGGCCTGCCGCATTCTGGATGAGCTGCAGAGGACGATGGCACATGCAGGCAGAACAGCCAGAAGGGACTGGCAGTAGTCTAGACGTAAGATGACAAAAGCCTGGGCCAAAACCTGGTTGGCCCTCTGGGTGAGGAACGGATTTATCCTCCTGATGTTGTACAGCATGAGTCTGCAGAGCGGGTGGTGTTGGCAGTGAAGGACAGCTGGTCATCCAGGGTCACACCCAGGTGCATTGCCGTCCGAGTCACAGGCACCACAGCGGTGTCAGTATAGATGGAGAGGTGGTGAACGCGCGATGCCTTGCCTGGAAGGAAGAGCAGCTCAGGTTGAGCTTCAGGCAGTGTGGCCACATCCACTGAGAGATGTCGGGATTATTAGTATCGCGCAGCCACCATGTTGGTGTGATGTCGTAGCAAAACAATTACTGCAAAACACGCCAATGGGTTTAAATTCACTAATATTTTTAGTTGAGCTGTTTTGTAATTTGGTTTCTAGCAATACAATAATCAATAATCAAAATCCATATAAAATGAAACCCCTTACTCAGCAATGGTAGTAGGCCTACTCGTTCTTCTTTGACCCTTTTCCTTTCTTTACAAAATCTCTCAAACCCAGATTGATCGTCTTAACATTTCAAATATTACTGCACGTTATTCAAACGTTGTCGAACCGGGACCAAAAGAGGGACCAGACCCCACACTTTAAGGGCCGCGCCTTCAGACGAAAGCCTTGCACTAAACTGTATCTCCGCGTGACCGTAGGCCACCGGAAGGACCGGAACTCCGGGTGATCACAGGAGCCGGTGTGAAATCACAAACACTCATGGACGCGAAGGAGCGCTGCTTCTCCCCGTGACAGAGATGAATGATGGAGCCGGGGCTTTATCCCGACAAGCTAATTACGCTCAGCTGGCTGACCGTCACCTTGTTGTCGGCGGGAAAATGGGCGAGGAAATTACATCGCCTGTGCCGCAATTCAACAGTGACAAGCCTGCCCGGAATATGAGACCGCTTCCAACTGGCTGTGTCCAGGCATACCACAGGACAGCCTGATGGGGGAACATTATATATATATATATATATATATATATATATATATGCCACGATTTTAATAATACCGCTGATATTTGGCCACTAATTAGAAGCAAAATATTTATGGTAGCTTGTTGCAAAACATTTTTGAGATAATGTATTTTTGGTTTATTTATTTGCGATTAAATACCACCCCCCCCCACACACACACACACACACAAACATTAATAATGGACCTGCTAAATGCTTTATTAGCCGCAATAATATAATCTATGAAGGGGGCTTGTGGAACAGAAGGAATCTTAATTCTGATTGGCTTGTGGTGTGGTGAAAAGGAGTGAGCCTTCAGGAGGCCTCATCCATCTCTCCAACACACAACACACACGTGTGCTTGAAGACCTTGGGAGGCAGATGAAAAGACTAATTGCGCGTGTGCGCCTCGTTGTGGAGTGATATGGGCGCCCCTCATGTTGACTTGATGCCATTAAACGTGAATGAGGGGAGAGAGACACGAGCCGAGCGGGTGAGAATGTCGATGCCGGGGCTTGTTAACATCTACCTCGTCTCGTTAACACATTCCACACGCTTCACTCAGCTCTGTGTCGACGCTGCACGCATGCGCATCACCACAATGAACCCCCATAGAGGAGGTTTGAAACATTTGAATAAATAATGGTTTTAAATGAAAGCAAATTGACACTCACAGCTTTTGAACTTCGGGCCAAAGGGTGTTCTGGAGGAGGTGGTCCTCTGGTGGAGGCTCTGGTAACACACACACACACACACACACACACACACACACACATCAGTTTTTACCATAACCACCATATATGACACAAGCTGCAATCCAACAGGGTTGAGATTTTCTATCTACAATTCCTCTTTCCATCTCCCCATGCCCATATTAGGAAATGCGGTTAAGGGCTGAGCAGATTTAGCAAAGAGAAAAATAAGAAAATGACAGACATGGAAGCCATGACTGAAAAAGGAAAAAGGAGAAATGTGGATGAGATAAAATTAGAGCTCATGCACTCCATGGAGGAACATGATTGATCGCCTGGAGACAATGTTCCCTCATAACCATAAAACAGCTCCTGTTAGGATTTAGCTCACACCCAAATCCTCCCTCAACTCACAGCTTTATACACAAAAAAAGGGTATTCTGAAACAACGGCAGCTTTATATCCTATTGTAAACACCCGCTGGCTTTCAGCAGACAATCCCCACTGCCGACCAGACTGTGTTACAAGATGTTTTACCACCCTGCTGCAAATTATTGAAAGGCGTACTTTGCCCTGTCGTTAAGGCCATCGACTCACCGTTTCACTAATCATACCTTCCCCCTTGTCTAACCGCCGGCGAGAGACACTGGGAAAGGAGTGGAAATCTGCAGTGAACAAACAACAGCGGCGCAGACGTGCTTCATCGCGATATCAGAAATGCCCCGGGGTCATCCGCACTTCAACTTCTGCAATCACATAACGCCACTGTTTCTAATTAGCATTGCGGATTAAAATGGCTTCCTGATGGTGGCCCTCTTTACTGTCGGCAACCCGCTACCTCGTTTGAACCAATCAAAAACCAGCTCTCAGATGCACTCACTCCTCCATCTACCCCCCACCCCCAGCGATTGGTCATCATGCCCACCACTTGTCTCTGGGTAAACATTAATCCTAGGCACTCCCCCCCCCCCCCCCCCCCCCCCCCCCATGTCCTCATACTCTCTCCGATTAAATTCATCTTCCTCATATCCCTCCCTGCCAGACATGAATAATACATGTACATATGTAAAGATGGTCTTCTAAACAGCAGGAGTACCCTGATTCGGACTCCGTCCCTGGTGTCGCTCATTGCAGCGTGTCCCGGTATAATCGATATAGGCCGGGTAAGACGAGTGGCAGCGAATTGATGGATTTGAAATGAGACAGCTGGAAGGCAATGTTTCATTTTCTCCAATCTTTCCACTTCAATGGCCAGAACAACAACAACAACAACAACTGTGAAATAGATCAGAAAATGTTTTTTACTCTCCTGAAGTGACCTCAAGTGGACCGACAAATAGGGACGTGAAAGTCTTTTGAGTCATCCTTCATTTGTGATCACTAGATCATGCTGGTTAAGGTACTGGGTTTGATCTCAGCCGCCTACCTGTAGGTAACCTTGACCTCTACTCAAGGTTATCTCTAACCTCAAGTCGCTTTGGATAAAAGTGCATGCTAAATGACTCAAGATTAATCAATAGTAAAATGGAAGCATGTCCTATTAGCTTGAATGAAGGCCTCTCGACATGTCTGCCGTTTCTCCCACGTCGAACCTTCAGCCTTCCATGTTTGCCATTTGTTGGCCGATGTTAAGAGTGACGTAGAATCTCAACCGTGCCACATAACAGAAGCCCCACGGCCACCGACCTGACGCATCGGAAACCCAGGAACGGATTCCGATGGGATTCCGTTCCTCTCACTGACTGACGGTTTCACTGGGCATCGCTGCCTCGAAGGCCGAAATATTCATGGTCATATATACCCTTCACTGTTCATCTGTCCCCTCCAACCCCGCTCCCTCTACCCCCCCTTGTCTCTTCCACTTTGCCCGCCGCCTGTCCGTGCTGCTGGCAGTGACCCCAGCAGCGTGGCCGCTCCCTGGCCCTCCACAGCAGCAACAAAGGAGCGAGAACATAGACTAAGAACCAGCTGTCCTTCTGACCGCACAGCACTGTCTCTTGGAGGAATACACCACGACAAGGAGATGGAAAGGCTGGGGCGTGCGGCCCTGCCATGTCTAGGATGGCTCCGAAGGGAGAGGCTCGTCTGGGCTGTGGAGAGAGGCAGAGGGTAATGGAGAAAGGGAGATATATGGAGCGGAGTGTGCCCCGAGGTGATTCACAGTTTGCCGTCTGCACCATGACGAGTTGACGCCAGTTGAAGGATGGGTGCAGGGGAATTGGTGAGTGGGCCGGTCGACGCATTAAACGTTTTCTACAAGGCTCCTTGGGTTCAAGCTTCGACCGGTCCCTATAAGCGCATGTATTTGTATCATGAAAACGCTCCCTCAACTCCCAGTTTCATACAGAAAGAACAGCTATTCTGAAACATCTTCAGCTTTATCTCCTACTGTAAACCCCGAAGCATTAACTGTTTTCTATAGCTTTCAACTTTGTCCGGTCCCTTAAAGCTTGTGTCCGTACTGACTCATTGTACTCCCTTTGCATCATTTGTTTGCATGCGTGGTATGGAACGTACCAGTGAGGTTCAGAGGGTGAAAGTATGTCTCTCGATACTGGTCAGAAACACAGCTCAGCTGCTCCTGTTGCTCGCTGACCTTTTGAGCAAGGTCACCTGTAAAAAAAATAAATAAAAAAATAACGTTTTTGTGGATTCGAGCCGTACTTTAATGACTCTGTGGACGTAATTATGGAGCAGAGAGACAACTTCTGCTGTGACCCTGAGTACCGAGTTGCTCTGGCAGCGCTCACCTTGAAACACAGCCTTGTTGGAAAGGCCTAAGGCAGGCGTGCTCGCTCCCTCTGGAAGATCTGCCGCGTCCTGGGGAACCAATGCACGCAACACACGCATGAAAAGATCCCAAATTTGCAAGCTGCAAAACGTTGGCGATATGACTGTGCCGCGTGCGCCACAAACGTTGTAACACTCACGCCGGACGCCAACAGTTTATCGAGGGACGCGCCGGAGATGTTGGCGAAGTTCTCCACGAAGTTGCGAGGGGCGCGGAACACTCGCAGGACCTTCTCGTCGGCGCCCGACACGAACTGGAAGCGTCCGACCGTCGCCAGACACTGCATGTCGTAGCCGTGGATCTGGGGGCGGGAAATCTCATGCCAGCTGGTCTGCCGAGGAAGAACGGGAGCGAATGGGGGTGGGAAAATCTGAGATGAACCTTCCCGTTTTAGCTCCTTATTGAGAAGGGTAGACACTGCATTCTGAACAATGTGGTGGAACCAATGAGGAGGTGGAGAACACCTGAACAACAGGACATGTCACCTCACTCCACTTCTACACACCAGCTTCAACCTGGCTGGGTCCACAGGTTCCAACCAGCGTGTTTCTAACCAGTTTGGACCTGATCGGACCCCAGCTTTACCTGGTTGGGTCAACAGGTTCCAACCAGCGTGTTTCTAACCAGTTTGGACCTGATCGGACCCCCAGCTTTACCTGGTTGGGTCAACAGGTTCCAACCAGTGTGTTTCTAACCAGTTTGGACCTGATCGGACCCCCAGCTTTACCTGCGTCCCGTCTTTCTGCTTCCAGGGGGTCAGCAGCCTGGTGGTCTGGTCTGAGCCCACGCTCAGCAGGTACTCCCCCTCGGGGTCCCAGCTCAGGTCCTGGACGGCGTTGAAGTGGCCTGACATCACCACGCCCGGACTCCACTCCCCCTGCGGGTATATGACATGCAATGGCCATTTGTATTTTCCACCATTTACGCAGAAGGGTAATTATACTCCAAAATAAATGTATACTGAATTACATTTGTAAACACAGGATACTCTGTATGTTCTGTACGTTGTTTGCCTGTAAAACATTTCTGAAACTGTTCGGCTACAAAGCTTGTGCCAACGTACTAGTAATCAAGAGGACTACAAACCAGCTACAAAAGTTCAACAGTGGGGACGCGATGAAGTCCAAAACCCTGGCTGCACCTGGGAGGGTGGGGCGTACCTCTCTGTCCTGGCGCTTGCACCAGAGATGCAGTGCGCCGTGGAAGGCGTGGGCCACGATCATGGAGCCGTCGGGGCCCATCTGGCAGCCGTAGAAGCCCAGAGTGTTGCCGCCAACCTCCCCTACGCGCACCTGGCGTGACAAGAGAAGGAGGAGGAAGGAGATCATCAATCAGCTCCTCTATTTGGGTGTCTGCAGTCAGGTGACACGGGGCCTCAAGATGACAGAAGCTCTGGATGAAAGCGAAGGTGATTCACCCCTTCCTGGTAGCGCATGACTATGCATGACTTCTCAAGTACACAGGGTGGGTGAGGTGGAGGTACGGGCAGGCTTGTTGGTTTCCAGAGTAGCCGATTCAAAAGATACACTTCATCTTGCTTGTATTTTCAGTTGGAGAAAATCATCAGAAATTGAGTGTGCCACATTCTTGTCGGGTAACTTTCCAAACCTGCACTCATAGACCACACTCAGAAACGTGAGGCAGGATGTCAATGTTAATTGAAAGACTTTTCTTAAAAATTTATATCAAAGATTATTTGTGTAACAACTGGCCTACATACAGATGGAAATCTGACAAAGCCAAGTCAGAAGACACAGTGCCCACTAGCAACGGATGGGAAGTTGGTGGGCTTATAACACGTTGGAGTTGGAGTGTACCATATCATATTAAACTAATATCTAAACATGGAAGGAAAAAAATTACACAAAGGAAGAAAGACAGAAAATACAAAAGGGCAAGGCCCGGGGATTCACACAAATTGGATTTGGTTGAGAGACTGTGACCCTTGCAAAGGTTCAAAACCATAGAGCAGAACTCCTCCCATGCCTCTTTGTCTAAATGATGAGCGGTTTGACATCCAATCCATTTCAAATGTAATGTAGAGGAGATCTCTGTACAGGTCACAACAATGCAACACAAAAAAACATTATAGTGGGAAAGAAAAAGTTAATTTCATTTTTCATTTTAAACCGATAGCCGCGGCACAATCGTCCCCGGAGAGTGGCAGCGTGCTGCCTCAGCAACGCCTTGGCCAGCTATAGCCGCCTCGTATCGCGCCGACATCTCTACTTAGACTGCACGCCACACACCAAAGTTGGCTCACAGCAAAACAGGGGAGTGTTACAGAGGAGAAATGCAGCAATGTGCTGGCTACACATTCAATGTCTTTTAAAACGTAACGTGCGACAGGTTAGCCGAGTGATGCACGTTCAGTGGAAGGTTGCAGGATAGTGTGGCTGTGGTGGGTAGGGTGTTTAACTGGCCGCCGCACTAGGTTAGATCCCCGAGGTCTGCAGCACACCTGTAAAATGCCTAATCCCTACTTTCTCCTAAAAATGACGTGCATCTGAATTCACTGTCGCTTTGGATAAAAGCATCTGCTCAATAACTAAAAAGAAAGTTGGAGGTGAACATAGTCTTAGTGTTTGAAGTAAAGAAATATTGTTTTCTAATGTTTAACTAACACACACACACACACGTCTACATTAATCTGTATCTAGTCTAAACAACATGGCGTTACAAGGGCATACATACACAGCAAGCCACACATAGACACCAGTGACAGATCCATCCATCCTGGATGGATTAAGCGAGGTGGGTACACCCCTGATTACCAGACAGGTCTTTATATAAAAGAGAGCCAACAGGCTGGTCATCGACGACCTTGAAGATAATGTCTTTCTGGGGCTACAACACAGCAGAACTAACGGCTGCAATAAAGGCAACGCCTTCAGTGTGTGGGACACACACACACACACACACACACACACACACACACACACACACACACACACACACACACACACACACACACACACACACACACACACACACACACACACACACACACACACACACACACACACACACACACACACAGAGACAGAGAGAGAGCAGAATTGTGATGGAAAGAGAGTGCGAGAAAGCGAGACAACATTAAACAGATTCCAATCACATGGGTCTGCCGTAAATCACACACCCAAAAAAAGGAAAAGTACCTCCAAATATACAATAAAATCCTCATCCGTCTTGCTGAGGAGGAACAATGTGGAACATTTCCCTCTGCCCCCCCCCCCCCCCCCCCCCCCCCCCGTCCTTCGTGGAGGGAGTTAGGTGGGGGCGGACCATATTTCATCTTATTATCCCTGAGGAAGAGAGATGCTGGGAGTTCAAACAAGGCGTGGATGGAGCTCCACCAGGAGCGATCGACCAGAGGGATGACTGGATACCTTTTTTCCCCTCGTGTGGCAATCAGCCGGGCTAGACGCCGAGATATCTTAACAATACACATGCACTGTGGTGTGGATGATGGGCTTATTAGTTTAGCATTCAAAACGACTTCCGATCCACTCCAATGCTCTTGCGTTTCCCACTGATTGTGGTTTATGAGTTGGCACACATTATCTGCCAGAGGGAGTTTTTGCGACTTGGCTGAGGTCCACGAGAAATCTGAAAATAGGTTACACGCACACACACACACACACACACACACACACACACACACACACACACACACACACATGCCCACACACATGCCCACAAACACACGCACACAGTCACACTTCCTGTGAGCATTGTGGTGGCGGCCCAGTGTGGTCAGTGTGGCGTGTTAATTACCAGTGTGTCTTGTTAGCAAGACCGCGTTTTTACACAGCGGTGGTCCAGTGCCCCCCTACTGCTAACCCTCTCTTACTGAGCCCCCCCCAATTACTCTAGTCATCAATGTGGGGTGCGGGTGGGGATACCAGGCACTTCTGTGAATAGCCTGCTAATTAAGACACACACACACGCGGCTGGTCACCCCCCCCCCCCCCCCACACACACACACCCCCAGCACCACTGGAAACATGGCCAGTGCCCCTCAACGTGGTCACATGATTGAAACTGGACGCCGGCAAGGAATTAAGACGAAGAGAGCTTTTGAGTGGACGTCGACGTGTGTGTGTGTGTACAGAGATTTCGACACGTTCCTTTGTACACAGCGGAACTGGATGTTCAAAAGGAGAGAGAGAGAGAGAGAGAGAGAGAGAGAGAGAGAGAGAGAGAGAGAGAGAGAGAGAGAGAGAGAGAGAGAGAGAGACAGAGACAGAGACAGAGACAGAGACAGAGACAGAGACAGAGACAGAGACAGAGAGAGAGAGAGAGAGAGAGAGAGAGAGAGAGAGAGAGAGAGAGAGAGAGCGAGAGAGACAGAGACAGAGAGAGAGAGAGAGAGAGAGAGAGAGATAGAGAGAGACATAAACTTACATACTATGCTCTTTCAGTCAACAAAAATATTATTCGTGTATCCCTTTTATTTTCTCTCTCATAAATGTGCATGGGCTTACGTAGCTCTCCGCCCCTCTCCATGTCGCACCAGCCGTCATTCATTGACGTGCGTGGGTAGACACAGATGTATAGCACGGGCCCAGTTCCCATGGCCTGTCACCATGGCACTGAAAAGGTGCCCACCACCATGAGGTGAGAACTTCATGAAACACTTTTCGGTGGGTAAGCATACCTGCATAATGTGTGACGTCGGCTTGCATAAGCAATTTCAAATTGATCGATTCAAGTTGTGCACGCAGCATGCATTCAGGCAAATATACATACGTCAGCAACATTTTTCAAAAAAGGTGTATCCCAGAAGTATTTGTGTCAATTATGGCAAGGGAGAGAAAGTGCAAAGTAATCTGAAGTACTGCAATAGCAATATATATATATGCCGTTGCTTTTTCCCCATGTGGAATAAAATCAAATGAAATGAGAAAACTGTGGGGCAGATGGTCAAAATAAACGGCCCTTTTTTCCTTCTCTTTGCCATCCACACTTAGCCGTGAGCTGGTACAGCAGCTGCTAGCGGCTCAGAGAGGGAGAGACAGAGATGGGATGAAGGGATGAGACTCAAGGAGAATGAGGAGATGGAGATAACGGAAAATACACTTTGAGCCAGGGAATATGAAGACAACAGAAGACCAAGAAAAGGTGTAAATAGTATGAAGAGGGAAACAACTATGCAAGGAGCCAAACAGAAAGAGAAAGTATTAACTGAAAACCTTGACAAACAACCAATGCGCGCTCTCTCTCTCTCTCTCTCTCTCTCTCTCTCTCTCTCTCTCTCTCTCTCTCTCTCTCTCTCTCTCTCTCTCTCTCTCTCTCTCTCTCTCTCTCTCTCTCTCTCTCTCTCTCTCTCTCTCTCTCTCTCTCTCTCTCTCTCTCTCTCTCTCTCTCTCTCCTCTCTCTCTCTCTCTCTCTCTCTCTCTCTCTCTCTCTCTCTCTCTCTCTCTCTCATATGATGCTGGTGAAGCTGACAAGAGGGAGGGAGAGAGACAGACAGAAACAGAGAAAGACACAGAGACAGAGAGATATGGCAATGTAAACCCTTTGAATTGAATTGATATGAGAGAGATAAATGAGATATGAGAGCTATGAGAGAGATAAATATGAGAGATGAGCGAGATATGAATATGAGAGAGATAAATGAGAGATATGAAAGAAAGAGATGAGAGAGATGAGTGTGAGAGAGCGAGAAGAGCTAGTGCAAGAGAGAGACAGAAAAAATAGAGAGAGACTGCAAGAGAAAGAGAGCGAGAGACAGCCGAGTCAGCGAGAGGGTGGTGGGTGCCAGCCTGCTCGCCAGGCTGACTGATAGGAGGGGAGATGGGGGTGGACAACCTCGGCGTGTCTAAACTCACGGCACGCCACCTCGTCTTCACTGTCCGTCACCCGCTGCTCAAGACGCCTCAATGTCGGCACAGAGGCCGGCTGACAACTATGGGCGGGAATACAGGGAACGCGCAAAGAGAACTGTACACCACGTCAAAAACAGCTTCCAGAGAGGTCAGTAGAAACGGGGGGTTTCCAACCACCCCCCGTTTCCAACCCGTCCTTTGAGCACCATGTCATTCCCTCCCACCTTCCTGTCCGTCTTCACGGTGTGCTCCATAAAAGGCGCAGAAATGACAGATCTCTTGCAAGCTTTAGATAAACGTGTATGTCTGTTGACGTACATCCACGCTTGTCCATCAGCGGAGTACTGACCTGCTCTACCCAGACCCCCGACCCCTCCTCGGGCGCCCAGAGGATCATGGTCTTGTCCATGGAGGCGGAAAGCAGGCTGAGAGGCTGTTGCAGCTGGCCGCCTGTAGAGGGAGACAGTGGGTAAATACAATTATTCATAATGACGCAGGGGGAGACAGAGAGTCAAACTTTTCACTGCAAGGTGAGAAATGTCATCAATCACTTCTGCCAACTACTTCCACTCTTATTTTCTACAACATTTAAATACATCAAACAATTAAAATAATGCAATTCCTATTTCTAGATATCCTTTCAGGAATCACCTAAAATTGGCACAACTAAAGCTGTGATGCAATATTTTGCAAGTATTTGCAAAATATATATCCAAGTATATATCCACTTGATTTAGAGGGCAACCCCCTTAAGCAATTAATTCCTGAAAATGCATGCCAACATTGCTTTGAATGAACATGTTTTTGTAAGCATGTTGACATGTTGCCAATTAGTTAAAAAAGCAATCAGTTGGTTTAAATAATGAGCAGCACTCCAGCTTCCCAAACACTCGCCACTCCTTTCATTCTTTCCCCTTCACACATTTTAATCACCCTACCTTCATATCGTGGAGGCTGCCAATGGACTCCATAGACCCAGTTCTCGTGGCCAGAGAGGACTGTCTCCAGGGACACGGCGAACACTAAGAGAACCAGAGTCCAGAGATTACAATGTCAGTCCATTTAATGAGACGCTGGCAACCAGAGGTGGGCTATTCAGGCTTTTGACAGAAAGTAATGATGATTCAATTAGGATGTATTGTTAGCACAGGGGGATTTATGTACTGTAGTCTTTTTTATTTTTCTCATGGAAGTGTATGCTCATGCACACACACACACACACTTGGCTCCAATAAAGCCAAACAATGAGCACAGTTCTTCAGTGAGTTGATTGCCGGGCCCTTGGGAGTAACGGGCACCCGGTCCACTCACCTCTCTCCTTCACTTCAAAAACGTCCTCTTTCATTCTGATGATGGTGTGATTGTCCTCTGAGCGGCCATCGCTGCCAGGCCCCTCACGCAGGCGCCACATCCGGATCAGACAGTCCTGGGCACAGCTGGCTAATAGCAGCTCCTCATCTGCCGAGAGAGAGAGAGAGAGAGAGAGAGAGAGAGAGAGAGAGAGAGAGAGAGAGAGAGAGAGAGAGAGAGAGAGAGAGAGAGAGAGAGAGAGAGAGAGAGAGAGAGAGAGAGAGAGAGAGAGAGAGAGAGAGAGAGAGAGAGAGAGAGAGAGAGAGAGAGAGAGAGAGAGAGAGAGAGAGAGAGAGAGAGAGAGAGAGAGAGAGAGAGAGAGAGAGAGAGAGAGAGAGAACCCTCTTGTATGAGCAACCCAATTACCTCGCAACTGATTATATTTTTGGCTGTTTCTGTGTTTGTTTGTTTTGTGGACGGTCCAAATGGCTGTACCTCGCCAAGGCGAATTCCTATATGACTCAATCCATGGGCAATATTAGGAATTCCGCTTCTTATCTTTGTCCCCGTTCTTTGTACTTGCGTTTCATTGTTTTGTTGTTGCAATTAAATTTAAAGACCATAATTTTGATACAAGTGAGTGGATATCGCCATCCACATAAAATCAGTTACAACGATCTTAGATAAAGTAAATCACATAATTACAGTCCAAATATGAAATAGGATATCCTGCTGCTTTCAAATAGTGGGTTGAAATCAGGAGAAGGATGGTTTGCTAATATGGTATGTGGACAATATGAAGGTTTCTGACATTAACTTTAAAGAGTCTTCCACAAGGACACGAGGTCCATCATCAGAGTAGAAAGAGGGCGTGTGTTTGTTATTCCTCTGTGGAAGGCTTTCAAATTAAGTGTCTGTCTCTCCCCTGCGTGTTAGCTGGCTAGTGCCGACTAGGTCAGAGACCGCGAGTAGGATGTGGACGCGGGCAAAAAGCTGTAATCAAGGACATGAAACAGCTCTAATGTCACACGAGAGCAGTAATGAAATGGCATTGCCGATGGTGACATAGTTAGCAGGGCCTGGATTAAAGTCATGCTACTTTATGTCTGAGAATACATAATTAAGAAAACATTATTATTATTATTTAATTGGTGTTATCTCTCTTTTCTGAATGCTGATCATCTTAATAACTATTTTGACATGAAATATCATTGTAACTGCAATGAACCTATTACGTAATTGACTAGTTCATTTGGTAATGAATACAAATCAAAGAGATAAAAAAGGACAGGATTGTTGTTGTTTCCTTCAGACGGCCAAGACGTAATGGTAAAATGTATTTCTATAGCTTATTTTCCTATGGTTCTCACGTATGGACGCCCACTCCAGCCCTCGCACCCAGTCCTCATGCCCCTGTAGTGACATCACCTTAGTGAGCTGAAAAACAACAAAGAAAATAAAAATGAGAGTGAGAAAGTGGAAGAAGTTTCGTATTTTGTTTGCGGTTATGACACATCAACTCTCCTGTGTGCCAGAGAACTTCACTACCTGTCCTTTGAACAGCACATACAGGTGGACCAGGGAGTCGTCGCCCCCACAGGCCAGTATAGGAACTGCAGCAAGAGAGTGAACAGCATGATCAGTCCTGAATTAGCAGCACTCAGGCAACATGAGACATTGAGAAGTAAGAACACATTTTAAATTTGACATTCAGCTATGGGAAATAAAGGAGCTGGTCGAATTGCAATGGATTATACGAGAGGGCGGCTGCAAGCGTGTGTGTGTGTCTGAGTGTTTGAATAAAAGAGATAGAGCATGCATGTGTGTTTGAGAGAGAGAGAGAAGAGAAAATGAGAGAAAGACAGATACAGACAGACAGAGAGAGAGAGAGAGAGAGAGAGTGACACACACACGTGTGTGTGTGTGTGTGTGTGTGTGTGTGTGTGTGTGTGTGTGTGTGTGTGTGTGTGTGTGTGTGTGTGTGTGTGTGTGTGTGTGTGTGTGTGTGTGTGTGTGTGTGTGTGTGTGTGTGTGTGTGTGGCGCTCGCTGAAGGCTTACTTCTGCTGCCTGGCAACAGCACCAGAGACACATCCATCATGAAGCCGCTGCCAAATGATAAAGTATGGAGGCACTCCGCTGAGGAAGACGCGTGCATGTAGAATTAGTGACCTACACAGCGCCGCAAGTCACTTTGTGAAGACCAGAGAGATTCTATACCAAATCCATTCAATACTTTTATGGACAAGTGGGACGCATTTTAAACATTGGGGGATTGAATAGGGACAGAAAGCATCATAAAATAGAGAGAGGTATGTAGGTGCTTAACCCAATCAGAGCACATGATTCACTGATTAGTACAACTGTGCCAGTGGTGACACACACACACACACACACACACACACACACACACACACACACACACACACACACACACCTCGCTATGCACAGATGTTGGACAAAATGTGGTAGCAAAGGTACATTGGACCATACATGGCCTAAAAGCAGTTATCAGTCATTTTGAAACAAGTAGACAGTAATGCAGTACCAGTCAGTAACTACTCCTGAACCTTCAACGCCTGAATGTATCCTGCATTTCTAGATGTCTCTTTAAAATACTTTTCAGCAGCATGAAAGTCCTGCCTCACTCTAGAAAAACATTTGTTGCAAAAAGTAATAGAATAACACAATTTACAAGACATGTCAGTTGTCCCTAAATCATAGATAGAACACACACCTTTTTAGTACTATGAACACACTTACACACACACACACACACACACACACACACACACACACACACACACACACACACACACACACACACACACACACACACACACACACACACACACACACACACACACTGCTCTTCACCAAACTAACAATATGTCTCCAACCTCTGGCGCCCTCCACGAGCCATAGTCTGACAGTGGAGTCTGATGCAGCTGAAGCCACCAGGATCTGAGTTGAGTCCTCCAGGTAGATGGCATCCACAGCGGATACTGGACCAGTATGGCCAACGCACTCCACAGACTGGCTGAACTGTAGATGGGAGAATAAGTAATTCTATTAAAGTAGGGAAATAAAAGCCAAGTGTATTTTCAAGACTATATAGTGAGATAGCAAATGGCTTTTTATTTTCTTCTTTTGACTAACGTTTTCATCTTCAGCAGCCCACACAATGAGTCTGTTGTCTGAGCCTCCTGAGACAAGGTGACGTTCAGGACCTGTATTAGAAGTAAGTTTATTATTTTTGTGTCAGCAAGTGTCTTTCAGTGCCTGGAAAATGCTATCAAAATAACTAAATAAAATTCTAAGAACAACATTCAAACCATGTACCCAAAGGACAAATCCAGACAGATTAGTATGCACTCACTGACAGAACATCATGTCCTCCCATTGTAAACAAAGAAGAGCACGACTCACCACTGTCATCTCTGTAAACCCACTGGACTGAGTTGACTCTGCCTCGGTGTCCATTTAATACAGCAACGACGTTTCTTTTCTAGAAACACACGTATTAAGCCAGGCCAATTAGTCACTTAATGAAAGCATAACACTCGTGTTACACTACAGTCACGATACTGGTGCCACTGTCCAACCTGTCAGGCTAAGCGAATGTTATTTCTGTATTATTCAACTACCTGTGGACTGTACAATGCCACTGAGTTACACGTCCCAAAGGCAATAATGCCTCCGCGACCCCATGAAAGAACATTTGGGGTCCTATTTGCACAGCATGCAACATAACATGTTTGTATCACGGGTGCCGCCATCTTGCAAACAACACTTGTGGCATTACCGTAAGTATGGATGTACGAGAGCCCATCTGGGAGAAAATACCGCTATTTTCGATTGGTGATTATGAGTCTTGTGCTAACATCTTTATTTATTCTTCTGCTAGTATTTCTTCTAGTACTGGTATTATTTTTGATAATATTTAAGAAAACGTTGACAAAACGTCGGCTGCCAACTTAAACTTCTAGTCAGTGTAATATTAATGCCCATACAGTAGATGGCAGACGCCAGCAAGAAAGTAGATGGCAGACGCCGATCACATTAAACTTGGAAATATTTAGACGCAACGTTGGTATATCTCGCTGACTTTTAGTTGTATCCCAGTTGAAACTTCATTTTGGCTCATCATCATCACAATGTGTGATACCCCCCAGCAAAACCATCCACCCCCATCCCTTACACACACGCGTGCACACCCGCGCGCGCACACACACACCCACACGCGCACACACACGCGCGCGCGCAAACGCACGTTGCACATGCTACTGTGAAAAGTGATTATGCTATTATCATGCTACAACAAATTGCCGCACAGCCATCGGCCCAGGTTACTGGCAGAGACAGAAAGAGAGAGAAGGAGAGAACTGGCAGTTTGATGAATCATAACTTTCACTCTGGATTAGATGTAACTCCTCTTTGTTGTTGTCTCTCTGTCTCATGCCTGCGGTTTTGAGATTCATCTGCCACAGTGAGCTCTGTTCAAATTTCTCGGGAAGCGTGCAGGTGAAAAAGCTCATCCGCAACACCTGCCAAAAACCTTTCCACAATCCCCACGCACATTTAACCAAGGCTTTGTGAGTTCCCCCCACAGCATCTGATTCATTAGTTAAAATCATCCAGCCCTGGTGGGTATAATGTGGAGGGAGATGTTGTGTTTGTCAGGCAGATGGTGTGCCCGGAAAAAAAAAGTTGTATGATTCTTTGTGGGAGCTGTGCTTGACAATACATTGTCATTGATGTGATGTAAGAGACGTCATTAGTATTCACATTGCATTGACATTAAACCACCCATACATGCAGACAGAGCATGCAGTAACTATGCTTCATAGGGAGAACATTATTCTGATGGATGCAATGGAAGCACAAATAGGTCCCCGGCTATTATCTTCCGGTAATGCTGAACATGTTGGGGCAACAATCCATGCCAATACATCTTTATCCAAGAGAAGACCAACATGGGCCTACCCAGTGAAGAAAAAGTAGTAGTAGTAGTAGTAGTAGTAGTAGTAGTAATTATTGTGTAGTCTACTATTAAGTCACTTAGCAGATGCTTTAACCAAAGCGATGTCATTAACAAGCAGGCTTTTTCTTTCATCTTGCACAAATATGCTTACAAGTAATTTCCACACTGACACCGTAAACGTTGAATTCAATGTAAATGAACGTGAATCATGCAACATGAATGCTGTTGACAGAGTGGTAGGGGGATGAAGATTTACGTCGGTCCTCTGGTGTACTCAGAGCTGTCTTCCTCTGTGTCTCTCACTGTTGGCGGTCAGCGTGGACCAGCGGACCCCCATGGTGGCAGATGGTGCAGGGAAACACTTCAACCAATGGACTGGGAGCTGCTCCTCTCAGCTGGAGAGCATTCACAGGTTAATGCCTGTCAATGTAGTGATGGTCTTATCATATCATAATAGTGTAAATGAACTATCATTGAAAATAAAATCAACAATCAATAGGTCTATGCAAATTAATTTGGTGAAATACACTTCCTGTCTGAATAAACTGCCAATCTATACAGAATCACAATTTGCAACTCTAATTTCTCTAATTGAGACATAGCTGTGAGTAATTTAGCAGTAAGGGTTTTATGTCAAAGGAATCCACATTCAAATGTTTTCGTGTCTGTGTGTGTATCTTTACTTGCTCATTCGAGTGTAAGCCTGTATTCCCTGGATTCTGTGCTTGATTAACGTTGGATTTCCATAAACACACACACACACACACACACACACACACACACACAGGTAGCATACAGTCTGTGTAGACGGCAGTGTTTGTATGCACAGTGTCATCTGTATCTGCATGAAGCCCATCTGACAGATGGTACAGTGGCAGATACGAGACGAAGGAAACCTCAGTAATGAGAGTATGCAGTATAGGCTGCCCATGGTTATGTAACAAGGGGAACAGGGACGCCAAAGGGAGCGTCTGCTGTCCTCGTGGCACACCGGTGGGGTTTTGTGTACATGCAATTAAATGAGCCTCGCCCCTGAGGGGGGTTGATCTGATTGGCTGACTGGCAGATGACAGACCAAGAGACAAACGGAAAGACAGACAGGCAAGCAGGCAGGCGCACAGACACAGAACGACAGATAGAGGGAGACACACAGACAAAGGGATAGGCAGGCAGGCAGACAAACAGACAGACATACAGAAAAACAGAGACACTCACATACACACACACTATACACACACACACACACACACACACACACACACTGACATACAGATAGACAGACGGGCTAACAGACGCATACAGAGACAGACATACATACAGACACTGCACCCTCAGTCTTGTTGTTTTGGTTTGTTTTTATATTTTTCCATGTACTCCGTTGAGCAGGCATGGGCTTGTAGCCGTATTCCTGACTGGCATCTAAATCAACATCCACATCTGTGTACCTGACTGCCGGGCACTATACTAACACGAGACACTAACTATACCAAAAATAAACAAGAATTTGATAAATAGTGTCTGTGAAAACCATCTAGCCATCTCTATACTAGCTAGGTTTGCAAACTGGGCTGACAACAGACGTAAAAGTGGTTGGTTTGTGTATAGAACAGCCGTGCACGTAGACACACAGCAATCCTAACCTTAAATTCTTCCCTGCGTGTCCACATCACCGCAGGATACGACTGAGTCTGCTCGTTTCATCTGACAGTGCACAAAATTGCCGTCTCTTCATAAGCTTTACATTCGGCTCAGCAATTTCTGTACAAAAATGTGTGGAGACACAGGAAAAGAGAGAGAGAGAGACTGACAGCAAGAGAGAGAGGGAGAGAAAAGGAGAGGAAGAGAGAGATGAGAGCCAAACAGCTATGGAGAAAGATATAAAATGAATGAGAATGAGAGTCACACAGCTGTGAAGAGAGAGAGAGAAAGAGAAAGTGAGAGAGAGACAGAAAGAGAGAGAGAAAGAAAAAGAGAGACAGATAGAGAGAATAAGGAGGGGGATGGAGAGAGAGAGAGAGAGAGAGAGATTTCTGTGACAGAAGCAGATAGGCCTACTGGTATAACAATCACCCCAGAGCCTATATAAGCATTTCTGATGAGGAACACTTACTATGGGAATCAGAATACACTTGTGTCAGGTCTCCATGTATACTGTCATCGCTGAATGGGTCGGCAAAGATAAACAGTCAGCAAATGACGGCATCTTAAGACTTTGAATGGAACACTAAAACAAACACAGTATTGTTTGCTCACACCGGGAAAGAACATTTAATTTCCACAAACTCTACTTTCTATTTCGGCTGGTGACAGAGCTTTCGAAGAAACCGTTTCCGTAAAACAATGCTCAACTTTTTTACGCCCATTGTTCTCGTTCTCCATGGTTTCCTGTCAGGAATTGAGGCCATCTAGCGTCAGTCAATACGCAGCGGAAGAGGAGAAAACACACCCCCTCCATTGGCGCCTTGCTATCATCAAAAGCAGGTTAATAAATACTACCACATGAGGAATATATGCTATTTAATAAGCGCATAAGTAGTTCATTACAGAAATGCCCCGTGGCAGAGCAACTGAAGCAAATAATAAATAATACATGATCTTTCTGTAATAATAACAAAGGTGACATATAGGATGGCACTTGTCCTTTCTAACTCCCCCTGATTCACTGTGTGTGTGTGTGTGTGTGTGTGTGTGTGTGTGTGTGTGTGTGTGTGTGTGTGTGTGTGTGTGTGTGTGTGTGTGTGTGTGTGTGTGTGTGTGCTTGCGTATGTGTGGCCGTGCGTGATGCGTGCATGCTTACGTGATGCATGCGTTTGTGTGTGTGTGTGTGTGTGTGTGTGTGTGTGTGTGTGTGTACGTGTACGTGTACGTGTGTGTGTACGTGTGTGTGTGCAATCCGTGGGAACAGAAACATAGTGTTAAGAGTATTAAATCAACACAGAGGCAGAGGCTGTGAGTGACAGACCTGCACCCATACACAGTTTCACATTTACTCAGTTCACACATACAGCTAAATCCACCACTGCTTACACTGCCAGCTGCAACAGTTAACAGTTGAAGGAGCGTCACAGAAAGTGTTCAATATGAAATGTGACGGTAGCAAATTATGTAAAGAATAAATTGCTATCAGCCATCTGGTGTGATAGTAATACTAAAGTGTTGCTCACCACTTGTCATCCACTGGCTGCGTTTGTAAAGATACGTAGAGCTGTCAGTAAGTGATGCACATTCTGGGTTTGGCAGCAAACAAGTGTGTGTGTGTGTGTGTGTGTGTGTGTGTGTGTGTGGGGGGGGTGATATGAATAGACACAGTGCATACCTAGTTATTCCAACTGGCCTACATCGATGACCCAAAGTTGGTTGAGAATTCCATTCATTCATCAATTCATTCATTCCAGTGGGCCACCATAGGCCAGAGAGGCAGGGATTTGTTTAGAAATTGCAGGATGGGACCAATATATGTCCTTTTTTTGTATTTGTCTCGGGGGTGCAAAATATTGCAATTCCTTTTTTTTTATAGGCTATTGTTCTGTAATTACACAATATTGTGTGTGTGTGTGTGTGTGTGTGTGTGTGTGTGTGTGTGTGTGTGTGTGTGTGTGTGTGTGTGTGTGTGTGTGTGTGTGTGTGTGCGTGCGTGCGTGGCCACGGTGGTGTGCTGCAGCAGCAGTCTCCGTGTGGTTGAGTAAACTGCACGGACATTAGCGGACG
>JACYXH010000135.1:943592-986092 GCA_026745465.1 Lota lota | reverse complement strand
ACACACACACACACACACACAGACACACACACACACACACAGACACACACACACACAGACACACAGACACACACACACACACACACACACACACAGACACACACAGACACACACAGACACACACAGACACACAGACACACACAGACACACAGACACACACACACACACACACACACACACACACACACACACACACAGACACACACACACACACACAGACACACACACACACAGACACACAGACACACACACACACACACACAGACACACAGACACACACAGACACACACAGACACACACACACACACACACACACACAGACACACACAGACACACACAGACACACAGACACACACACACACACACACACACACACACAGACACACACAGACACACACACAAACAAACAGATCAGCAGCCTGGCAGTGACCAGTGTTTGGCCTCTTCTCACCATTGATATCAAGGGAGTCATTACAGATTGCTGTTCTTTTAAAGTGCCGATTAAAGGGACCGTCTCAAATGTCGATCCATCGACCCACATCTCTCCAGCTAATATACTTCCACACAGTCTGCTTTCGGTGTGTGTGTGTTTGTGTGTGTGTGTGTGTTTAAATGTGTTCTTGCATGCCCAGCTTCTCCAAATAGCCTGCTGGGCCTCGAGAGATCGGTCACCCCGAGGAGAATGTCAATGTTAACCCAATAATTGCGAGCTCTGTTTTCCCCTGACATTCAGGTTATCTCAGGCCTTTACCCTAATAGTAATAAGCCTCTCCTGCTTTTCTCTGGCAGCAGACTGTTCTGTCACTGGCTTGAAGACCAACAAAGTATTGGCACTGTAATCCCGGCTGGGAAGGACGGGGGTGTTTGATAAAGTATTGATTAAAACGTTCCCTGTACTTGTTACGAGAGCGGAGCGAGAGAGCAAATAGGCTCATTTTTCAAAATCTCTCTTCCGTTCCTGCTCCGTGTCGATTGGGGAAATAACAAAAAGAAAGTTATTTCAATGGATAGTTGAAATAACTCCACATCCGCTTTGAGCGTTTTGACTGCAAACATTTTTCTTGCCTAATCTTTTAAACATACACCCCCAAGTGTTCCCGTAGAGTCTAGAATAAAGTCCCGTCCAATAAATGTCACAAGCGTTTCCTGTCACTGTCTATTAAAGAAGCGAAAGTGATCCGGACGAGACTGAGACCCGTGCCAGGCGTACCAGTGATCTGGCGGCTACCCTCTGGTTCCCGGGCCCTCTCTTGGCACGTTGGAGCCCCACAGAGGCCCACTGTGAGGGGGGTCCTTCCAGGCCTCGGGCCAGGCCTTGGCATGGTTGTCACAGGATCCTTCCCAGTCGTATCGCCTGTCCGCCTCACTGACTTTTGCATTCATGTTTTGTACTGTTGTGGGGATAAGAGATGACCTGCCGTGCCTTCAGTTCCTTTTTCTGGTTTTCTCATCCATCCATTTCTATTCTATATTTTCATGTCTTTTTATGGGCAGGCGAGTGAAGAGAGACAGGAAAGCAGGTTGATTTAATAAGACTTTTAATGATAAACCACAGGTCAATATCCAACCCAGGTTGCTACAAGCCATACTGCCATATGATCTGTTCTCCTACACAGGGGCAACAAACGGCATATCAATAAGCATATCAATAATATGCTTACAGGGACATACTTTCGGTGAAAGGAAAGATACAAGACAAACACGGATATATCAAAGCAGAGCCGAAGCTCCAGTTTGGCAGCCAAAAGGAACTCTGTTAATGGGAGTGAGTCATGTGCTTGGAACTTGACGTATATTAGATAATGAATGTGTATCTAGAGCACACTGGGTGCATGAGATCAGTCCTTATCGGCCTCTTATACCAACATGATGAATGAGCAGCGAGCACTATGTGATCTCAGGCAGGACAGATGGAGATAATACCGCTGCCTCTTCCAACCCCAGTGTCGCTGTCTCTCTCCCAATCGCTTGTTCTTTCTCTCTTAGTCTCTCTCCCGGCTCCCTCATTGTCTCTCTCTCTCACTCTCCCTCCATTGCTTCTTCTTTCTTTCAGTCTCTCTCCTGGCTCTCTCTCTCTATCACTTGTTCTATCATACTGAGTCTCTCTTCCTGCTCTCTCTCTTCTTCCATCACTTGTTCTTTCTCTTTTAGTCTCTACCTGCTCTCGCTCATTCTCTCTCTTGTTCTCGCTCATCCATGCTCTCTTCCTCTCTCTCTCTCTCTCTCATTCCTTCTCTCACACACACAGTCTTTGCATCTATTTCTCTCCCTTTCTCACACAGTCCGTATGTCTCTCTCCTCCTGTCTCTCTCTCTTATACACACACTTTGAATAGTCCCGTAGGCGCTCTTCAGTCCCTCTCAAAACGTCACAGGTGGTAACCAAGAGACGCTGTAGGTGGGTAGTAGCATCTTTACTGGAGTCAAGTTACCATCTCGCTGGTTCGATTCGGTGGTGGCGGGGATACTGGTGCCAAACACATGGTCCAGACTTAGTGTGTGTGGCCGTGCATGACCCGATCAACTGATCCCGTTTGGTCTGAATCCCCATGCTCACGCTTACTGGGTGGTACTGTGATGGGTGTACACTTTATCTGAGAAGTCTGCTTCATTTACTTTGACTATTTTCTCTGCCACAGATGTCTGAATAGGTTCAGATATTTCTCTCTATTATTCATCTCCCATTATTCATTCATTCGTCATCTGCCAATCAACAGGAATGTATCAACGCTGCTTGATATTGGTTTATATGAAACACGGATCTCCAACCAGCCTGTTGTTTGTATGCATAATAAGCCCACCAAATGGGAGACAAAGGTGAATGAGTTAGCCAAGCTATAGCCACTTTCTCCTCATGTCATTGTCGTCCTATTAGTGTTTTTCTATAGAGGCCATTGGGTGAATTGGAGTCATTCAATGCCTCTCATCCTCATCAGGTTTGCTGTTTTCGTGTGCACGCGTCTAAACAAACCTTGTTTGCTGGGAACATTGTAGAACAGAGCACGTCCTCAGCGTCTGACCTCGATGTGTTAGTGGCGTCTTTGGACATCTTTGAACTTCTCTGGTCTCTGTGAGGAAGAAGGAAATGAAGTTCGACGCGAAGAGACAAAGTGAAAAGAAGCCCTCGAAGAAGCTTCCTCTCGTTATAAATGGTCTGCATATAAAATGAGAGATTAAGGTTTAAAGAGTTTAGTCTTTCTGCGTCTCAACAGTGAAATTATTCATATTGGAAACATATTGCTGAGTGTTTGTGTGACTCAAATCACACCTATCTTTCCATTCCCTATGATAGGCGCAACATTTTTCTCTTGTGTTTGTGTACCTCACACTTAGCCTCCCCCATGTTCTCGCTTTAACTCACCCCTCCTCACTTCAGCCTTCCTCTCTCACCCTCTTCATTATGCAGCCTATTGAAACCTTAGCCAGGGCCACTGGTAAAGCCCTTTGTAAAAGAAAGCCCTTGCCCTCTCCACCCCTCTCAGGCTTCAGTTTTCTTCCCTCGCTCATTCTTACGTTGTACACTGATACATTAAGCCGTCCCACTGACCTTTGAACCGCTGGGGCGGTTGGGGTTCTGATACCGGGCCCATTCATGTTCGAACAGTGTCCGAGGTGATGGTCCTTCTGAGACCCCTGCTACTCAAAGCCATGCCGATGCAGTGTTGTCATGACAATGCTACAACAACAAAAAAGACCATGAAAAGTAGAGGAAAGATAGGATCTTTTGAAAAGCTCCCATATCTGTTCAATTTGAGCTTAAAAGGATTGCGTTGACAAGGATCTTGTTGTTAAATTCAAAGTCATAGTCCTACTCGGGGGGGATGTTTTTTGGCAATGTTTTAAAAGTAAATTGGACAGCACTTTGGGGAATTTATCCTGAGTGATCCTCATGTGGAATGAGAAACCAAAAAAAAGTTTATACAAAAGGAAATAAACTGTTCAATCCCCTTCAGAAGTTTCTGGAGCACAGTCCAGCCTGCAGCATGAGTTTTGGCCCTCAACTCTTCCTCTTGAGTCTAATTAGTTCCATCAATCAAGCTCTTCACCCCCCCCCCCCCCCCCCCCCCATAACACGCACACACACACACACACACTCACACACACATACAGACACACACATACACACATATAGACACACACACACACACACATACACTCAAACACACCATCTTCAGCAGTCAATAGTCCCATGGCAGGCTAATTACAAAGTGTAAGTGAACATATACCATGAACTCGCACTCATTTGTGCAATATAGAGAAAAGGGACAGCTTACACCTTGTTCAACCTGTCAGATTTGACAGGATAGTATTTGGCATTTGATATTAGGCTATGTGAAGGAGGCTAGGATCATGGCTAGTAGTAGTGTGTTTCATTTTGGCTGTTTAAGTCTTTTGAACAATTGAACTATCACAATACGTTGGACCAAACAGCTCAATATTCCTCATTATAAAACGGTATTAGAATTTGCTGTTGTAGAAAGCATCAACTATTCACTGCAAACATTGAGGCAGATTTATTAGTTGGTTCCAAATGAAAAGGATTAAAGGATTTAGAGTGGTTATTTCACTCTTCTGGAACAACCTAGTCATTGGGGAAAATAAACTAACTGCAGTGGTTTAAAGGCTGGATGATCCTAATTCATCCAGCCACCATCACACCAACAGCTACATTCACTTTATCTCCTGGAATTGTCCGCTGAATTGTCAAATGTAAGTTGTCTTGATTCTACGACGTATTTAGTCAAATTAGTATTGTAATATTACATAATAATACATAATAATACAATAGTAATATTACATAATAATACATAATAATACATAATAATACAATAGTAATATTACATAATAATACATAATAATACAATAGTAATATTACATAATAATACATAATAATGCAATAGTAATATTAGTCAAATCAAAGCCCATGGCATCCTGGTAGAGGATGCTAAAGTATGAAAACCCTTTTGCTCAACTTCTGATAATCCCAAACCATGGCCAACAGATACTGATACATCATCCAACTCTAGCGACACACTGCCTTTTTGGACTGTATTTATGCATACTTATACTACTAGTACTACTAATCCCACAGCTACGCAGTACTGCAGTGGACCGTACATGTGCCAATTTGCCATTACAGTCATCGCACATGTCACTTGCACAAATGTCCCCAATGAAAAGCTTCTTTTATTATGATAAGCAGTAGTAGGAGTGGTACTATTCCTTTCCCCAGTAGCGTTTCTCAGCGCTGCTGGAAGCTGGGTGCTGATGACACAGCGTCACCGAGAGTGGGTGTCACACCCCACACAGACTGGGTGGGTTCACATCATGTCACCCTCTGTATGGGTGGCTGGAGCTGCCGTAACCAGACAGCTGGGGGTCCGTGCACACACACACACACACACACACACACACACACACACACACACACACACACACACACACACACACACACACACACACACACACACACACACACACACACACACACACACACCATGCCACTATCAAGCTGCTATACTATTAGGGGTTAATTTCCACTCCCACCCATTCTATAAATACACGTTTTATTTTGTGTGACACAATGCTGGATGAGGGTGAACGTCTGGTCGTTTTCTCGGGAGCGTAAAGCCCGAGGAGGTCTGGCCTCAGTGGCTAGTGTGTTTGTGTGACTGTTTTAGTATGTGTGGTAGCTAATTGGGATAACATACAATGGATATCTATTCATCGCCACTGCAGCCCGGGCTTTTTCCCCCTTTGTGTTTGGATTGGATTGGCTGTGTATTTGGACTGAAGGGGCTTTGGGCTCTGGAATGTGGTGGTGGTGGTGGTGGTGGTGGTGGTGGTGGTGGTGGTGGTGGAGGGGGGGGGGGGGGGGGGGGGGGGGGGGGGGGGGGGGGGGGGGGGGGGGGGGGATCTGGGCTGGGTTTTGAGCCCTTTAGGAAACGGAGCTCTGCCGAACACTGGACAACATGGGCGTGTCGTGTAGTAAAAACATGTTCCATATCCCCCTCTGCGAGTGTGTGTGTGTGTGTGTGTGTGTGTGTGTGTGTGTGTGGGGGTGTGTGTGTGTGTGTGTGTGTGTGTAAGATCTGTCGAAGTGAAAGTATGTGACAAGACACATTCCATAGTGTAGCAGCCTGTAGGCAGGGGGGTGGTGGTAGTGAAGGGGTGTGTGGGGGGGGGGGGGGTGTTAAGAGTTCCCCCAGGGGTCTTGTTTTCACTCTCTAGCGTGTGTGTCTGCATGTGTGTGTGCGTGTCTGTCAGTCTGTCTCGCTTTGATTTTTATGAGGGGCTGGAATGCATCCAAGAGCTTCCCGCCCCCTTTACCCCCATACACACACACATACAGACAGACACACACACACACACACACACACACACACACACACACACACAGTCACAGTCACAGACACACACACACACACATACACACACACATATAGACACACACACATACACACACACACATACACACACACATATAGACACACACACATACACACACATACAGACACACACACATACACACACACTTACAGACACACAAATAGACACATTCACAGACATGCATACAGACACACACACACACACACACACAGATATCGTGCTCCTCCGTTGACCACAAGCATTCCTGGGTTTGTTGATATGTGACGCAGCGCACATCATTCAATCACAAAGCTTCCTTTTTTGTGAAGTGTGTTGACAGCACACCTCTCCAGAACATATTCTATCTGAACTTGATCTTCTTTTTTTGTTTGGTGGTTTGATGCGGTTCGTGTTCCAGACTTCTACACGTCTGAACCTGACTATCTAATCATATCCAATCATTTCTTCTTTGCAAAGTTATTTATTAAAAGGAAAGGCTTCATTTTACACAGCTTTGGTATTGGATCTTTGCAATGCAGATATCCTCCAGTACCCCTGTGCTAGCCTATCCAACCGACACTCGACACCAGTAGGCTTTTAGCATCAGAGCATTCCAATAGCGACACGTAATATTGCACTTCGAGCATCAATAGGTACGACAGTAACCATGGCAAATCTTTTTCTTGTCACTTTTGGCTCCCATTCTACTTACTAACTTATTACCTGCTCATACTTAGCCAATGCTATGGACTCTACATGAGCTCAGGTGCTACTCACGTGCATCGATATCCCTTAGTCTGGCTAGCAGCATGGGAAACCACCGTTGAGCTCAAAGCTAAGCCCATTTCACACACTGTTCACCGCACGCTATTATTTATCCATTACTGGTAATTAGGAGTCACAGCGACGGACGGAATGTTTGGGAGACTGTGTTGGCAGCCTGTTAGGATGATCCTGCAGTTGGACTTCATGTAATTACCTGGTCATCGAACACAGCTTAGTGTTCAGACGACCTAGGGGTGCTAGTTAAAGACAAGGGTGTTGCACTCCCAAATCACTGGATAGTTGAAGCATGCCTTTGAGATAGTGTGCGTGTGTTACTGTTAATTGCACTCAAGACAAACACACTAGGATTTGAGTTTTGTGTCGTAAACATGATTCCATGAGTTCATTGTATCAATGCAGTAATGAGGAAGTGCATTTCACAAACCAACCAAACTGGAAAAAAGTTTTCACTAGCTAATCAGGAAAGTCAGAATCGGGAAGCATAATTCTGTTCTATTATACGTCGTGTTTACCTCACTTTGTCCTTGGAAAACCCAAGTAAAATGGCTACTTGAAAATGTGAAAATGCTGTTGAACAAAGAGCATGATGAGGATGATGATAATGATGATGATGGCAGTGGATGGAGAATACACGGTCCATAATTGTCTTGATTAGTCCAGGGCTGGCCGCCCGCGGTTTTTAGTTTTCTTGTCTGAACACAGCTGGGTGTTAATTGTCCCGGAGGCGCCGGATCTCCGGGACAAGTTTCCGACTGCATGGACTTACACTCTCACGGCCCCTGAGGCCCCTGGGAACCCGCTCAGCACAAGCTCATCAATCTTACCTGGCAGCCGAGGAAGATCCTCACGGCGATAAGTCAGGAAAAGGCGTGAGGAAGACAATGGGGCTTCAACAGGAGGCCCGAGTCGCTGCCCTCCCTTTTCAAGTGGGTTCATATCAAATATCCGTTAACCCCCCCCCCCCCCCCTCCCAGAACTTCAGAACTACACAATAATCAAAGAAGAGAGTCAGGTAGCAGGAACAAAAGGTCGAGCAACGGTTTTGGCAACTGTGTATGCGGTTGAACATTGTTCAAAAGGAAAAGTATGTTACTTTACTTTACTTCAAGGTCTCTCTTTTGACCATGAATCAGTTCTCAAGGTGAGCTTTGAGGGTTTGCTTCTACCAACCAGTGTGTGCTTCGTCAGTGTGTCTTCAGTTGTTAACTGCAACTGTGCAGAACGGACAGTTTGAAAGACAAAGCCTAGACTGTCGAGAGGTTGTTTGTCCTCAGTCCTTTGCCGTATCTTATAGCAGTAACTCGTACTCCAATTCCACAACCGCATATTCCATTCCAGAGGGAGAAAACAAAAAACCGAATTCAATCAGATCCGTCAAATGACCTTTGACATTGGTATCCATGTGAGAGATTTCTTATTTCCAAGCAAACTTTGAGGAAGTTTATAACTTTTCCATCCACGTCTATAAGGAGAGCGTTTATTACAGAACAAGCTCCACGAGATGTAATGTTAACCTATTCAATGGCCTGTTAAACTTCCTCGACAAATAGAACACCAATCACAGCGTTGTAAAAAAGCTTACATATCCATATTATTGTACTGGCACCCGTCCACCCATTTGAAATACTTTGGAACAAAGAGCTCAGTGTAGCCTAGGGGTCTGTGTGTGTGTGTGTGTGTGTGTGTGTGTGTGTGTGTGTGTGTGTGTGTGTGTGTGTGTGTGTGTGTGTGTGTGTGTGTGTGTGTGTGTGTGTGTGTGTGTGTGTGTGTGTGTGTGTGTGTGTGTGGGGGGGGGGGGGGGGGGGGGGGAGATTCTGAACTGCAAACTCTGGTGTATGTTTACAGGTGGGTGGAGGAGACCTCTTCTGCATTGCAGCCCTGTCTGGAGCCCAGGCACTTTTTTGATAGAACACCTTGGGTTGGTTTTTGGTGAAAACTTTGAAGTTGGATGAAAATGTGCTGTGCTGTCAGTCCTGCTGTCTGGCTGTCTTGCCTTGTGATTGTCTGACTGTCTTGCTTGTGGCGCACAACAAAGGAGGAAAACGAGGGTACGAGGGTTGACAAAATATGTCATAACCCTGACGTTTACATTTTTGGACTGCTTTGTGAAAACATTGTTCTGACAGTACGCTGAGCTTCTGTTTCCGTCTGTCTCCCTCAAGGCTGTAATTAGCTAATGTCAGCTTTATAATACAGAGGATTCCTCATTTTCACATTTGCGGTAGCTGATTTTTCTTTTAGTGATAGTTTACACACATAATCCATCCATTTGGCCTGCCATTTAAGAATAGTCAGTATATCCAAGTTTTATTTTAGTCACGGGTGGTTCTATCAACTTGTTCTATCAAGTTTTGGTGCTAAAGTTTTGAGGTTTTCCACACAGAATTGGAAAGAAGAAGACTAATTTGTATTCATCAGGCAGTTGGTGCCGGCCATTCCAGATGCATTGTCTTGTGAACGCCCCCTTACTAGGAGACAAAGGTTTGAACCTTCTTCTGGTTACTTAAAGCCTGCATTCCCATGACATATATATGTTCCACCAAACAACTATTGCTCTATTTTCCCTGCCACAAGCTGCTTTTCTTTGGTGTGTTTGATAAGAGTTGGTTGAGTTTTTGGCCTCTATGATATGACCCTATATGTTTTTTGTGCTTTGGTTTTGTATATGTTCAAAATTTGGACAAAATAGGCCCCTATTGTTTTCTTCACAACAGCATCAAAACAACAACAACAACAACAACCACAGCAGACTTTACCCAACAAATGAGACATGCCCTAGATGTTGACGAGTGATCCACATCCAACCCACTTTTCAATCAACTGAAATTATTCAGCTCTGTATCCATTGTGGGTCACCATGCGTCCCGAAATTTCCAGAGCTCCCAGCGTACCTTGATCAAGTGAAGTCACAGTGACATGAACATTTAATTGTATTTTTTAACCCCCAGCCCAAGCAGAAAATATAAAACGTTTTGAAAGGACAAAACTACGTCGGCTAGCCACAAACAATCACTATAGTGTCAAAGTTTAGCAGCAGACTGAACACTATTCCCCCAGGGCCTGCTGTTGTTTGATTTCTGTTAGCCCTCAGTCATGGTTAACCAAATAAGCACAGACGCCTGACACATGTTGTTTATCTAACCCCTCACAGAGAGCAGGGAAACACAGACCAACTCGCCCGCACCACATAATCTCGTCTTCAAAGAAAACCCAAAGAACGTTTATCTCAACCCACATTTTGGTCATGGCAGGTAACGTCAAAGGAGATGCACAGTGGTGGGTGGATAAAGTTACGACAGTAAGGGTTTTGAATATAGAGCTACTGTCCCAAATGTCAGCTGAAAGAAAAATGCCTTGCCAAAAACGTCTACAGCAGGACGTTTCTAGGACGACAGTCGGGCTGTGGAGCTTCAGGTATTTCCCTGAAGCCTTCTTACAGAGCCTCTGGATTTGTATTCTTCGTTGTTTCTAGACTTGCCATCTGTGGTGATCCTATGGCACCCTGAGGCTACATTTAGTCCACCAACCTACCCCACCACACACACACACACATATAGAAACACACACACCTAGACATGCACAAACACTCACCTAGACACGCATGCACATACACACCAAGATACGCACACCCACACTTAGACATGCACACGCACACACTCACACCTGTCTGCCTGCAGGGCGAGGCCCAGGTCAGGCCAACCCAGAGGCCTAGCTCAGCCTCCAACACCTGTCTCTCTCACATCCACATGCTTCAGGTGGAAATTTAATCTGCCACACGCACTCAGAACCAGACCAGGTCAGACAGTCAGAGTGACCCGCTCAGGGGTCACTCCCTCCCCTCCCTCGAGTGGTCTCGCTCAGTCGACTCATTTCCGATTCAAACATTTTCCCATTACCTCTCTGACAGCCAGGATTGAGCACTGGGGGCATGGAGCCTCACCCACACACACACACACTTTGCGTTTAGCACTTTTAAGACCGGGGCTCTATGAAAAGAAAGTGTTACATTTTTTTACTGCAGCCCATTCAAATGGTAAGTCTGCCTAACTGCCTAACAACTTCTGGCCAAGTACCTGGGATTAATGCTCCTCTTCATTTAAAACGCTCACCAAAACCTAATTAGGACCACTATGAGGGCAGGAAGCAGCGCCTGAGCAATGAGACTCAGTGATACAACCACTGCATGATTTCAAACAAAGTGAAGTTTTATTGGTTGTTTATTTGACATTTAAGCATCTGGTGAATAAAATATGGACCCGGATTTATTAGTTTGTTTACCGCGGGGCCCCGTGGCCTAGGCTAGTTGTTTCGTGTCGGTCTGTGCAGATTTAAAGCTAATTTGCGAGAATTTGATGCTAACGGTCTCCGGGGAATCCTAGCCGCTAGTTAATAGATGCTTCAAGGCGTTTGGCATTTAAAGTATGGAAGGCCATTAGAGCAAAAAAACGTCTTAGAAATGTTGTGTTAACAAGATCACACTGCGTGTTAACACGTAGAGTTTGGTCGTATTAACACAGAATGTTTGAATGTGTTTACGCAACAAAAATGGACAAGTTAGCACACGTCAAGTCGATTTTAATACATTAAGACAGCTCATTTTGGCGGGTAAAACGCAAACAGGCTATCACAGCCAACTGGTGGCTCCGTTCTTGTCTAAACATAACAGCTAAGGCTAGCAATGTATCTTTCCTTGCCAAAGCTGCTTGGATTGTTTCCTCATCGTCCGATGTTGCTCTTCTCATACATTCCCTAAATGTGCGGTTTCATGAGAGAGAAAGTTCGACAGCGCCATCAACAAGTTTAAACGTAACCGTCCCCCGCTGAAGGTTTAAATCGGCTCCTTCTAAACCCACCGCTCTGGCTTACGTTGCATACCCATAACTTCCTTTACGGAATACACACTGCACACATTTCAGAGGGCCACCATATGATCTGAATCACGCTTTACTCTTCCTAAGAAGCTGATGCTAGTCCAGGCTGCTAAACAGTGGACAACCTGCTCCTTTATTTGGACACTGAAGCCATAGGCATTGGGTGTGGGGGACCTAGATCCCGTCCCGCTCAGTCCTCCCCAGACTAAGTACTGTGTTACCCCTACAAGGCGGCGGCAATCATCCCGTCCGCTACACCAATCATCCCGACCGCTACACCGATCATCCCGACCGCTACACCGATCATCCCGACCGCTACACCAATCAACCCGACCGCTACACCGTGCGTATCTGTGACGTATCACGTGCTCAACGCCCACATCAGTTATTTATGCACAACGTTAGTAATTCATGTAAAATGTAGTCCCCTGCGTTGTTGATCATTGGTACAACCCTCATCATGAATATGTACGACTGCCGTGATTCAAGGTCACTCGTTGGCCACAACCAAAAAAGGCACGTCAACGCCTCAATTCTGATTAAAGTTAGGTATGCCTCTATCTCAGCATGACATGGTACAGACGCGGTTGGTACGTAGTCGAAACATCACCGTCTCATGAATATAACCAAACGTCTTCACACACTCTCAAGTGTACGTAGACGTACGTAATTACATACGTAATTGTTCTATTAACATTAAAAGATATGCAAATATATGCCAAAATGCTGCAGTATTATTGGCTGTGTAGGTTACATTATTTTTTAAGGCGTATTTCCCCAGACGGTTTTGTCTTCAATGTCGACCATACGACCAAACTCTACATGTCAACACGCAAAATTCGGTCGTGTTAATAACACAACATTTCTAAAACGTTATTTGCTCTGATGGCATTCCGTATTAAAGCACCGTCAGCCTCGCATAAATGCAAATCGCTCGCTTTCGTCACAAAAACGACCTGGCCCGCAACATAACTTTTGTCTTATTGATCAAAAACGGAAGAAAAAGAGCGGGTGTGTCGTTTGACATCATGCGACAAGGCCACCTCGAAAAAAGGGTGCTGAACGCATCCATTTCTGAATGAACGAGCACACACGCACCACCATGCGGGGATCGTGCAGGTCCAGCTGGGCTTTAAAAGGCGCCTGTCGCCGAGCCCTCAGGTTCCACAGCACAGAGAGAGAGGACAGACGTGACGGAGACTCTTTAGTCTCGGTTCAACCCTCTGTCCCTTCGCCGCTAAGCACGCAAAATTGAAACAGTTTGAGCTGTTGCCAACCCTCTGGAAAAAAGGTCTCATATGAAATAAAGTTCTGAGAACACAAACTATACACAAACTGTTCTGAGTAGGCCTATATTAACAACTCGCGCACGTCGTCACAGAATAAACGTAAGAGAGGATAATACATAGGGAATGGAAAAGTCTCTCTTTTTTTGTTGAACAACAAAGAGGAATATGAAACCCGAGCAAGTTATGGCTGTCAGATGCGTCTGGGTTTCTTCTAAGTGACACGTCTTCCCGTGTTGACGCATACCATCTCTGCATGTTCAGAGAGGGGTCACCGCCGCAGTTAACGCAAGCGTCTCAATTTATATTCACCACTAGGCTCATGGGAACGTCTCCTTCCCCTTCTCCTGGGCTGAACCCTCCAGTCCCTCTATCGCTTTCTTTTTTTATATTTATTCCTGCCTTCCTCTCTTTTTTTCTCCCTACCCACCTCATGGCCTGAGAATCGCAGGGTCAGGCATGAATGAAAAGAGGCATTGTACTCCGCTGAATGGAAGCTGTGTGTGTGTGTGTGTGTGTGTGTGTGTGTGTGTGTGTGTGTGTGTGTGTGTGTGTGTGTGTGTGTGTGTGTGTGTGTGTATGTAAAAAGATTACGCGCCGTGATTCGCTGTTTGCAGAGGTGTGTGTCTGCGTTTTTGTCTTTCTCGTTGGTTTCCCGATAGTGTGTGTGTGTGTGTGTGTGTGTGTGTGTGTGTGTGTGTGTGTGTGTGTGTGTTTGCATACACACACGTCTATGTTATTTACAGTGCTGAACTAACTCATGCATGATGTCAATATCGTAGGTATGTGCCTCTGCATTCACCCAAGAGCAGAAGGCAGGACTTGACTCTGCATATTGACCGACCACCACCATATGTCCACCTCCTCAAATGAGGAAGTGATACACACATACATACACACACACACACACACACACACACACACACACGTGCATATAGTCTGCGATTGCAACATCCTGTTGAAGTGTTGAAAGCATGTCTTGCAATAGTGTTGTTGTTGTTGTTTTTTTTAACTCAAATTGTATTAATTATTGAATGCTCTGGACTGTTAGCCCTAGTTAGTGATGACTGTAATCCCAAAACCAAAGCTGCCCCGGTCATCCAAATATCACTCTGCAATGCATGGCAACAGCACTACTCTACATCTGCCTCTACTTATTCTGTGTCCCGTAACATAAAACATGGGAAGGACTGTGGCTTCTTTCAGTGTGTTGATTAAATCAAGGCAGACAGAAAACCACCGATGGCTAATCTTTTTTTTTTTTTTTTTTTGGAGAACAAGTAAGATCTCAGTGCTGAAGTACTTCAAACGCTCTCACTTCTGGGGGGTGGGGGGGTGGGGTGGGGTGGGGGGGGGGGGGAACCCCTTACAAAGACCATACTGTGACTGTCCCCGTGACCCTAGCCAGGGGATGCACGGTCTATTGCAGAAACCACTCCATGTTCTACTGGTCAGGGTGTAGGTTTCTCCTCCCCTCCTCTCTGCGCCCTAGTCTGTAAATAATAAAGAGAGCACTCATGCAAGTTATCTTTCCGCGTTAAGTGTGTCTACACCTCACCTGTGACCCACTTGTGTTGTGTGTTACTGCTGTGTTTGAGTGTGATGGGTGCGTTAAACACGCTAGGGGATATTCTCCTTGCTGGACCTTTGAGCTTCACTCGGGTCCGTCCGTGTATTTCAGATGTCAGCCCTGATCGCACAGATAAAGGCTGACGGCCTAGCAATGCCCTTTTCTATTTTTCTCTTATCTTTCCATCTGTCTCTATACATCTCTCTCTCTCTCTTTCTGTAGCTCATATTCCCTTTCCCTCATTGGCTATCTCTCTTTGTCTCTGTCAGTCTCTACCTCTCTCTCTCTCTCTTTCTGTATCTCATTCCCTCTCTCTCTCTCGCTCTCTCTCTCTCTCATTCTTCTCTTTGTCAGTCGCTACCTTGGTCTCTCTATTTCTCTCTCTACCTCTCTCGTGCCCTATTTCTCTCTCTCTCTCTTTCTTGCTGTACCTCTCTCTCTTCAGCTGTCTCTCCCTCTCTCGTCGGCCCTCACAGCACCTAACATATGCCCCACCTTCACCTCTGCAGTCCCAGGCACCCACCGGCTCTCTGTCACACTTGAGCGGTGAAGAAATGATCTACAGGGGGTGCAGCTTTAATCCCTCCATGTCGTCTATTTATGGGATGCACCCCCCCCCCCCCCCCCCCCCCCCCCCCCCAACCCACTCTCCTCATTTAGAGTTGGATGTCAACACCTCAAGCGTATTTGTTCCATAAAAAAGTTGCAGCGTGCAAATGCTGCTCTGAATGTTGTGGTCATTACAAGCGGATTGTGTTGTATTTTGTATGTAACTTTGTTCTATGATGTGTAATACTATCGTTCTTTAGTAGCGCTTTTTCATCTGTTTGCATGTGATAGACCATTGTAAGCTAATCACATTTGAACTTTGCTTGTATTTACATTTTATTTTAAACAGTCTAGACTCTATGGTTTTTAACACACATTTATGGCCGCCCGATTGGTTGATGCCTACCCATCACTCATGCCTTGTTTTCCCAGTCCAACATTATTAACCCTCCGTCACACCAAAATCCTTCCTTCTCCCTCACCCCTGCTTAACCACTGCAACCTGTCGGCCATCTTAACACTTTACCCTCTTTTTGTTCTAAGTGTGTTCCTGATCCGGTCCCCTCACTGAGTACCTCTGGTGGGCAGGCCGGTGTCTAACCCCTAACACCTCTCTCTACTTGCCCCGGTTCGATGGCTGTGTTTGATTGGTCGCTGAATCCACTGAGCTCTCTTAAGCCATCCGTTTAGCTGGCGGGGGACCATCTGTGTTGGATCGCCCTAAAAGGCCATTTATTGCTGCAGAATATCGCGGCATGTGCTCGCTCTCTCTCTCTTTCACTATTTATTCCAGTCTCTCGCTCACTCTTGTTCTTGCTCTCTCTCTCTCTCTCTCTCTCTCTCTCTCTCTCTCTCTCTCTCTCTCTCTCTCTCTCTCTCTCTCTCTCTCTCTCTCTCTCTCTCTCTCTCTCTCTCTCTCTCTCTCTCTCTCTCTCTCTCTCTCTCTCTCTCTCTCTCTCTCTCTCTCTCTCTCATTTGCTCTCTCTCCCTCTTTCGCTCTCTCTCTCTCTTTCATACTCTCTTTATCGACCTATCTGGTCCTTTTGTGGAATCTAAACAACGCGCACTCTCTGACTGTCAGCCGGGGGGTGGGGTCAAAGTATCTGGGAACATGAATTAGTACATAACGCTTCTAAACACATGCTCATTAGGATCAGCACACTGTTCACTGAACATTGTTGGCTGTGAAATTAGTCTTCAAACTTTACCTTGGCAGATATTGTGGTTTTGATAAACAGCTGTGTGTGCGTGTCGTGCGTGTGTGTGCGTGTGTGTGTGTGTGTGTGTGTGTGTGTGTATATGTGTGTGCGGACAGAGTTTCTCACTATTGATATAACTTTGCTTCCAGGGTTTGTTAACTTATTGAAGTGGCAGACCGTGGCTTCCTTCCATCCAGCCTAACTAAACACAAAAACCTGCAAGCAGCTGCACTTTGTGCCTATATGTATTCCTTTGGTTTTGAACCAAGGATTAAAACGTGCACACGCATCTGCTTGCCTAATGGCCCAAACGCCTTGGCGTATGTGGGGGTGATTCCTGAAGAATGCCTGGCCGGCCCCCCGAGGCCTGTGTGTGTTTGGAGCTCAACGTTAGCGCTGAACCGCTCTCCCGCGTAACCGTGCTTCTAATTAAGCAAGCTAGGCCAGAACACTCCAATCTTTCATCCATTAGCCCCCGCCGTGACAAATCCCCCCCCCCCCCCCCTCCGCTGTGTGTGTCTGCAGGTGAAGGAACCTGAAGCGAGTGCAAGCCTGCGTTTTCTGGATAAGACGATGATTTATGGTTTATGGTCAGGGCTGCCTGTGGTGACACGCGTCCACACAACTTTACACAGACCAGGCAATTAAGTCTGTGCCGCGTATCCGAAAGGAATCACCTCGAGACGACTTGTCAAACGTTAAGAAAGAAAACATGTTTCCTGTGGTGTCAATCGTCAGGGTAATTAGGAAGGGTTTTGGTTTTCTCTACTATTTTTAACGTAAGCGAGTTTGCATCTGCCGCTTTCCCATTCTACATAATGCAGTGAACCCCATTGCGCTGCACTGCAGTGACTTAGGACAGGTGTGTTAAAGCTCTGGGGGGGGGGGAGGGGGGGGGGGGGGGGGTTGGAGCAAGATGCAGCGAGGCCGAGCACTGCTGGAGATGAACCCAGACACGGGGATTAAGGCCCGTCCTTGCAGTGCCTGCCATCAGAGCTGAAGTTCGGCATGACCTCTCTCTCAGCCCCCCCCCCCCCCCCCCCATACATACACACACACACACACACACACACACACACACACACACACACACACCTCCCTCCTACTCTCGCTCTACCCCTCTTTCCCCAGTTTCATCCTATCGTTACGAAACGAAGACAATCTCATTCTCTCCGTTTTTCTCTATCCCTTCTAATCTCTCTACCTCCGCCTTGATCCGTCATCCCACTGCTCCTCTCTGTCTCCCTCATCCTCTCCACCCTCCCTCTCTCTCTTTCTCTCTCATCTCACTCTCTCTCATCTCTTGCTGTCTCTCTTTATTCTCTCTCACACACACTTATTTCTCTCATCTCACTCCACCTCTCTCTCACTCCCTCTCTCTCTCTTTCACTGCCCCCTCTGTCTCTTTCTCGCTCTTTATCTCTCTCTGTTCTTTCTTTCCAAATTCGTTCTCCAGTTAGCCCTCATTCCTCCATCTGGCTTCAGGCCATCAGTACCCACCCCGTCAAAAACACCACCCTACATCCCCTACCTCGCACCATCAGTACCCACCCCGTCCCCACACCACCCTACATCCCCTACCTCGCACCATCAGTACCCACCCCGTCAAAAACACCACCCTCCATCCTCTACCTCGCACCATCAGTACCCACCCCGTCAAAAACACCACCCTACATCCCCTACCTCGCACCATCAGTACCCAGCCCGTCCCCACACCACCCTACATCCCCTACCTCGCACCATCAGTACCCACCCCGTCCCCACACCACCCTACATCCCCTACCTCGCACCATCAGTACCCACCCCGTCAAAAACACCACCCTACATCCCCTACCTCGCACCATCAGTACCCACCCCGTCAAAAACACCACCCTACATCCCCTACCTCGCACCATCAGTACCCACCCCTTCCCAATTTGTCCTCTCAGCCAATTTGGAAAGAATTTGCTAACCCTGGTGAAGTGTGTGTTCAGCTACACTTTCATCCCTATCTTCTTAGGTTGTTTGTCCTCTTCCCCCCCTCCTCTCCCTCTCTTTCTCACACACTCTAGCGAAAAAGCCATCCCCACACTTCCCTGCATTAATAAAGAACTCTGGGCTTAACAATTTGCACCACAATGGAAGCCAATGCTGACAAAAAGAGAAAGCTTTGCAGCGTATTAGAGGCAGCGAGGCATTCAGAGGAAATAACTATGGGATGTAGTTCTCACGACGACGCCCAGGTCTTCCTCCTTCTCGTCCCTAATTGGTTGAGACGGGACTCTCAACCTGAATGTTCCCCTCCCCCTCCTCTGTATTTTGTTACTGGGTTTATATATCATGAAAACCCAGAAACCCAGTAACAAAATACAGGTGAGGGTAGCGTTCACCTTCAAACTTAAAAGATGGCTGTTCTGCCCAAAGACGGAACTCTTCTCAAGGGCATAGAGGTGCCGGTGGGTTAAACAGCTATTGATTGACCAATCGATTGATTGATTTCCGCAATCATTGGTTGTTATTTAGTGAAATGTGGCTAATTACATGCGTTTCTTACACATGTATTAAAATTTGACATAAAATCAAACGTGTGCTCTGTTTGGTTATTAGAGCTTTCTGATTGGTAGGTACCCAAGTCATTTGGTAATTATTCTGTTCCACAAACTTTAAACAAGCAACTGAAGAAGAAGACAATGTAAAAATGTCCTGGAACAGATTTACTAGTAGCACCATCAGGACAGATGGACTGTACTCATCCTCTCTGAAGTTTGAATAAATTATTTTGCTGAACTGAAAGAAGTAAGATTGCCTGCTTGCGTCAAACCGGCAAAATAATCACTATAACTGTTTTCGTCTCATCGTTCATTCTCAAACAATCTTCTTGTGTGAACACAAATATTTTAATCAATCACACAGCAACAAGGTTTTCTTTTGTGCCCGCGGTTGGACAAAAGACTACGCATGAGTGAAGCAATTTAACAGCCAGCCTCACCAAGCAAGCCAAGAATGCATCGCCAAGAATGCATTGAAATGAGCGCATAAATCGAAAGCCACACATATATTTCCGTGTATGTCCTTATTTATGTTTGCATTCACAGCGAGCAACAAACATTTCACACATTCAGTGAAAGCTGGATGTTTGTGTTCTGGGTCAGCACTTCTTCCAGTCAGAGCCAGCCAGTAACCATGGGAGGCCAGCATGAATGTTTCCTGCTTTTGTTACCTTCTGCTTTACGTGCTTCCCCATATCCTATAGGGATAAGTCCTTGGCTTCCTCCTGGAATGTGTGTGTGTGTGTGTGTGTGTGTGTGTGTGTGTGTGTGTGTGTGTGTATGTGTGTGTACACGGTGGGGACAGTGTGTCTCTTGATTGATTGGCACCTTGATGTTAATTTCATGTTCTTGTTATTATCACCCCAATTATAAGCAACAGTGTCGAGAGATGGCTATGTAGGCTACCTGTGTGTGTGTGTGTGTGTGTGTGTGTGTGTGTGTGTGTGTGTGTGTGTGTGTGTGTGTGTGTGTGTGTGCGTGTGTGTGCGTGTGTGTGCGTGTGCGTGCGTGTTTGCGCAGTGACATCTTGGCTCCTAACAAAGTTTTTTTAATCTAAGCTCTGTTGATGTATACAACATGTACAGATGTATTTGAATGAAATAACTTTTCAGTAAAAGATCTTAATTCACCAGTTTGTTGTTCCTTCATCAGGCGTTTCAACAGCCAGTCGAGAAGCTGGTCAGTAGTAGCACTACCGCGATAAGCGTTGCATTGTGTTTATTCTATGTTAATGGGGTGCCACTTCAGTTACCCCAGGAGCTGCAACCACTTGGTAGTCTTCTACCAAGTGCTTCTTCGAACTCTCTCTTGACTGTTTCCTATAGGCTAAACAGTGAATGGGAACTCTGCGCTCCGAATAGCGACAAGAATTACACTCCCACACACACAAACACTCACACACACACACACACACACACACACAGCTCTGTATCAATATATCTACAGAGCCAGACTGCGTTGCTGTTTGCTCTGCTGCCCCAGGTCCCATATGGAAGCCAGAGGCACTGTTGTTTCACTACTGCCTTAGTTTTACCTTGTCTCTGTTGTATCCACACTTACACATACACACACACACACACACACACACACACACACACACACACACACACACACACACACATACACTCTTGTGGCCAATGTGCATGTTAACCTGAGTCGTGTAAAACACCTTGGTGTTATCTCTTTTGCATGCCCTCTCTTTCTCTCTCTCTCTCTTTCTCTATATATATATTTTCTCTCTAGTGGCTCTCACCATTACTTATTTGAACACACACACACACACAAACACAAACACACACACACACACACACACACGTATGAGAATCTCCTAAGAGTCTGTTTTGCGCAGTATAGGCCGTTATCAACTCCATTCTTATCTCCCCCTGACTCTCTCTCTCTCTCTCTCTCTCTCTCTCTCTCTCTCTCTCTCACTCTCTCTCCCCCCTTCTCTTCACACAGTGTCTCATTCTCTCACTCTACACAGTATTCTAAGGGTCGGCCTCCCAGTTTCTTCCTATTGGGTTGAGTGTGCACAAGTGTGCGAATGCACAGACCAAATCACCAGCCACACCTTTACCTCTGGATGGGCTATTTTGTATTGTCTATTTATTGTGCATTCAGCTTTGACACATTCCTCACTCTTAACACTCTTAAACCTCGCTAATTAATTTTGCTGTCTACTTTTAGTTGAATCTGTCATATCCTCATTAGTAATGGAGACCGGTGGAGGCGTGGGACAAACACAGCGATGCACGGGCTTCCACTCACAAACAGCGAACCAACATCACAGCATGATGATGATATGTCCTTAAATAGGCCTGTTCTCTAATACACATTCAACTGCATTATTGCACTCTGAGTCATGCGTGTTACGGTCCCCAACACTCTCCAGTCAGCCAATCAATCAGTCAGCAAGTCATCCACCCAGCCAGCCAGCCAGCCAACCGGCTCAAACGGGGGGGGGGGGGGGGGGGGGGGGGGGGGGGGGGTGTACTCTGTATGTGTGTGCACAGAGCTGGGCAGCATGGTGTCAATGCATTGAGGTACACATTGTGGGCGTGTGAGGAAGGAAACAGCAAGGAGAGAGAGAGAGAGACAGAGAGAGAGAGAGAGAGAGAGAGAGAGAGAGAGAGAGAGAGAGAGCAGAAAGCGAGGGTGTGTTTGGTGTCTCAATGAGCAGTGGCAGACACACTCGCACCTCCACCAACACCAACACCCAGGCCAACCCTTGCGGGACCGGGGCGAGACACGACGCTGGACTCCATAGAGAGACAGGTTTCAGACGACGGAGGGAAGGACGGAGGGTTGTTTAGCTGTGTTTCATCAGGCCGTGTGGTGCTGGAGGAGGGAGGAGGTAGGGGGTGCAGCAGGATATGAATGAGGGAGGAGACGCAGTAGCACAGATCAGAGAGCAGAAAAGGCAGATAAGAAGCGCAGGAGGAGAAGTGGAGGACAAAGAGGGAGTAAATATTCATTATAAAGTGCTGTAAGACAGCAGGATGGGAGGGTATGAGGGGGTGGTGGTGGTGGGGGTGGTGGTTCAGAGACCCATCTCTTAATGGGACATGTTGGTTCTTATTCATTAGCAGACATTTAGATGTGTGCACTGAGATAGGAGAAAACATTTTGGTATTTGAGAGAGAAATTCTCTTCACCCATATCGACCGGTTTTTCACTGTTTGTTTATTGGTCAGGAACCAATAAAAATATATACACATGCACAAAAATAGGAAGTTGAAGACAAGTTTAGTTTGTCTGGATATAAACTGTCTAGAGACAAGGCCAATATGTGAAGTCAAAATCAAAAAGTCTATAATACTTTATCTTGGGACTCCTTTTTGAGAGCATGCAGCTATACCAGCCTACTATTCTAAGTATGTACTTTTAAATATATAGCCAGAAAGGGATACTACTATGACTATATATACCCAGCCAGGCGGAAGACACTATGTTCCTCAACTGTATGAGAATGTGATTTAGCAACATCCTAATTCTGTTCTGAGGCCAGATTTAAAAAAAAATGGTCACAGTGATATCACAATTATAATTACAATTCTTCTCATCCACTGTTATATTGTGGAAGAGAATATTAATATACTTTCAACACTAATGTTCATTTTGCTTGTTCCACTGGTTCTGTGGCCTTTGCATCTGTCCAGGCGAGTTTCTATTTCATATTCTAAATGTCACTGACCTGTTTTATATTTAACAAGCTTGCCTTATTGCTTAGTAATATCCAGTCTAGTGGAGAGGAAAACTAAACTTAAGAAAAAGAATAACAGGGTGTATTGGTATTAAATACTCAGATGTTTTTAATACTTGGAACAGTATCAAGAGAAAACTGTCTCGAATCATTACTATTATCAACATTTTAAGAACCAATATTTTCTCATAACTTTAATGAATTCAAACGATATATATTAAATTATACATGTATGTATAGATAGGATACATTTAAAATCTTCAATAAGAGTAAATCATATTAATTGTTTAACAGAAGCAGCACAAGACACACCAGAGGCCACCTTAGATGCCACCTTTAACACACACAAAGTTGGCTACTCACATATCGACTACACTGCACAGCTAATTAATACACACAGAAGAGGAAATCAATGACTTGTAGAATTGTGTTAATGAGAACCACTAAAGAAGCGGAGTTGTTTGTTGGTCAGTGGAATGTTTGCTAAGTATTATTTTCAATCACTATTGACTCCTACAACCGATAATTAGCTATAGTATATCGTTATAGGACATAGATAGAGGTGTGGGACAGCTGTATTTGTTAATGATCTTTTAAAGAGGAGGTGTTCTAGGGTGGCACAGTAAGTCTGTTGACACCCAATCTATCTAGTGTCTTTTCCCTTTCCTCTTGTCTGATTGGAGAGAGAGGTGGAGTTCCTTTGTGACTACAGTGCTCTACTCACCTTGAATACTGCTTCATCCAAACAACGGTTCCTGTCATAGACTGTATGGCTTCCTGTTTTTTTATGTCTTTCTTAAATGTTTTCATCCTGAGCTGACCAATGTTCAGGAGTGGGAGTTCTGTGTGTGGTGCTTTAGTGACGACCAGGGGCTTCTCTGGCTTCGGTGAAAACCTTCTTTTCTGAACAGTAGCTGGTCTTTCTCATTAAGATCATTCCATTGCTTCCTCGCTGCCAGTAGTGCTCTGAGGTACACTTTGTGAGAAATTTACTTGCAGTTCATCCAACAACAGTAATAAAAATGAAGTTGGCGGATGCCTTCTGCTTTCGTAAAAAAATTAGACACCGGCGGTTCCTACAATCTCTACTTTAACAACGTGCCGGATTAGATTTCCTGTTGAAATTGGATTCAAATATTTCAACTGCATTCATTCTCACTTCAATATGACGATTGGGTGGTACACTATTTTCAGTGCTAGGGTGATTGGGCAATCTGGGTTTGATTACGTCCCCATAAGGGCATACAAAACTAGTGAGTGTGTAATGAAGACCCACAAACACATACACACACCTACAGCATCACCCCCGGGGACCGGTTATAGCTGCGCGCCAATTAAAACCTTTTCCGATGCCCCCCACTGACCCCATGCACCCTCTCTCTCTCCCTCTGTCTCTATCTCTCTGACTCAGATCACAGCTTGAGAGGCGATGTATAAATATTTGACACTCTTGGCGCTTACCGTTTCATAATTGATACCATAAATTGCCAGCAGGACAACAACCGCACTCGAGCATTTGTTTATGTTCTCGGTCATTATGTTCTCGGTCATTATGTTCTCGGCCACACAGTGTCTATGTGGAAGTGGGAGAAGTGAGTTTGAAAGTTCTCACTTGCTCTTCTCTGGTAATTGGATTTGTTTGCCGTGCAGGAGCAAATCACAAGGCTCGGCGTATTTGACACCTTTACCTTAAATAACAGCATTGAGGTGGCAGCCATTGGATCTGCATCCAACACAGTTGGCACTTTTCCTTGACTATTTTAAAAGGGGCCCTCTTTTACCACCAGATGTGATCTAGGATTTAGCCATCATACTTCTGGGTGGACTCTTCGGCGTGTGATGTTACTATAACGTTGATTTTGAAATTGCTTGTAATGGCCAATGAACCTCACACATGGTGGTGAAATACGGGCCCTTTAACTAGTTTTAGCAACTACTAAAATGTAAAAAGTACTAAATGTAAATTTGATTTCAGTACAGGGCATAATGTTTCACCACACTCTCCCGTATTGACGGAACACATCTCCTTATCCAAGTCACATCTACGTCACAATGCTAAATCTCCACCCGTTCTCTCCATCTAGATCACCACGCTGATCAACCACAAAGACAAGCCGAAGAAGTCGGAGCGCACGCTGGCCGCCATCCACAGGGTGGGCCAGGCGGTGAGCATGGCGGTCGGGCGCTTCGTGGCCGTGGGGGAGGCCATTGCCACGGAGAACCAGGAGCTGAAGGAGGAGATGGGCCAGGCCTGCTTCGAGGCGCGCCGAGCAGGTAGGAGATGCCATGGTGTTTGTTCTGTGTTCACGTTGAACCACATTGCATGTAGGGATTTGTATTTTATGCAAACGCAAGCCATGGAAATGTACAGCCTTAAAAAGCACAAAGTCCACCCCCAGTGTTTTTATTTATTTATTTGTTATTATTATTTATTTATTTTTCATCATAGTGACTTATAATGAACTGAGAGGTTTGTCGTGGCTATTTCTTCAGGTTCCAGACTAGTACGCAATGGCGAATTTGTCTGGCGATGTCAGGCTAAAAGGACATAGCTTTTAAGTAAGAAAGCGATTATGATTAAAGATTAAAACCCCGCCTTTCTAAAGCGGTTGATCTGATCTGGGATAGCCTTCTGTAGAAACATGGCGGGCTCCGTGGAAGAGGACCCGCTCCCTATGTAGAGATAAAGGGCTCATTCCAAGATAACCAAAACACATTTTCAAGGGATTGTACACCAATTAAAACATACTTATGAATATTTTATTCCATTTCTGCCAAGTCTGATCCACTACACGCCACTAAATTGTACACACAGCACCTTTAATAAATGTGTAGGGGTTAGGGGTCTTGGAGTTTTGAACCCAGGTCCTTTTGGCTTGGAGTGGAACAACCCGGCCTCCTAGCGACTAACTTGTTAGCTCGGGAGGAAGAGTGGCCCATCAGGACTTTTACTTTGAAGCCGTATGTACTCTCACTGTTGGAGAGCTGCTTTCACAAGCAAGGTAAGAGGAAGAAGGAGAAACCCGGCAGAGAGCGTCTGGACAATATTAGGGAGCATTGGCTGGTATATTTCTGTCACACCTTTTTGATACCTGGATCAAATATATTCTTGTCTTGTCATTCCAAAAGGTTCTTAGTTAGTGGAATATAAGCTGGTTGATTATCATTAATGAAACACAACGGAAGCCCCTATCCTTGCAAGGCCAGACACCTCATGCGGATACATATTTTTCTATAAATATTTGATGTCAGTGCCTCAAAACCTCTCTGAATTACATCACAATATAACTTCGAAAGCAAAGAACATGCTGTGCTACTGAGAGACAAGATCCCGAATGATATCAACGTTTGATATCGACATTTTAACTTGACATTGCATCAACTTGTGGTGGGAAAGGAGGACAAGGTCAGAAAATGCCAGAGACCACATCTTCTCTGGCTGAAGCGACAACAACTACAACGACAACAACCACCGCCACCTCTCTTCCATGGGAGTCAACCCTGTCATAGCTGGCTGCTGGCTTAGCTCTACTTAGCAACATAGCCTGTGGTGGAGCTTCTACATCGACTACTTTATCTGTCTATCCTCCCCCTACCAAATGACAGGAAGAGTAACTATTTCGATAGGACTTCAGACGTAACACAGGGGTGATAAAAGGGTTATTTTGTATGTGTGTGGGGGCAGTGGGGGGGGGGGGGGGGGGGTACATTGTTTTTCTGTCATTCTACTGTGTGAACATTTCAATTTCAATTACTTCTTTCAAAATGGATGAAGATGTCTCTCGCGCTCACCCAAAGAGGTATTTTTGAAACTCTGCACAATTCTCCAACAAATAAACAGAATGGTTAGAAGCCAGAGGATGAAAGGCCCAGCTAATACTTAGCCCACAGGGAAGGGTAGAGCTAGCTATGCCCCTCTCTCCTGTGTAATGAATTCAATATAGGCAGATGGTAGCATTAGCTTGATTAGCTTTAGCTACTCATCTCTAAAGAGATGAGGGATCAATTGGGAAAGGTCAGGAAAGTGTCTCTTTATCCCTCTCTTTTTCTCTCTCTCTTTCACTATATCTATCTATTTCTCTCTCTATCTCTCTCTCTCTCCTCTCTGGTATGTTAACATTACATACAATAATGCTCAAATGTGGATCTTTTCCCCAACTATTTACATTGCCATCGAATGGCATGGCATTAGATATGACATTGAATCTATGTTCAGATAGGTCAAAGTTACGCAACTTGTATTTGGAAAAGACCGGATCACACCTGTGGTGTGCGATTCACACCCTGCTCAGAAAGAACCAGCACCGGATCAGATTGTGGGCCACTTCTGCCTGGATGGTAATTCTCCCCCAAAGGTTTAGAAGAATGCAAAACAGTTTTGCGTGAAGAGTGTGGGCTCTGCGGGGGGTCGGTATTATACATCAGATTGAATTCTAGTCTAAGTCTGATCCATCACAACCGTGTTGTTTGAGTGAGAGAGATAGAAATAGAGAAAGAGAGAGAGAGATAGGAAGCCAGAGAGAGATAGGAAGCCAGAGAGAGAGAGAGAGAGAGAGAGAGAGCATTCGTTTCTGACTCTGAAGGACCCAGAAGACCCCTCCGTCGACCCCCAGATTACGTCACCAATGATCAGAGAACATCGTCAGATGTTTTATTCAACGTTAGAGTTCAAACGCAGACATCAGCCAGAATCACTCAAGACGTCGGTGCAAAAAACAAAACAAGAAGTACTGCCCTTCAATCTTATCTGCGGAGCGGAGACAGTCCTTTTGTTCCGTCGTGATTCAATTCCCTATCTCCGAAATGAAATAACAAAAGAAAGGTAAGATGAATGTGAACAGATGTGCTAAGGTAGGAGAGCCACACAGGCCAGGATCCATTCTCTATCCTCCTGTGTCAATGCAGAGCCATGGGAGAGGGGCTGTTTGATCTCATATAAAGCACAGTGCCTCAGCAATATATTTAAACACAAAAAGGTTGTCTTTCTCTCTCTCCGTCTCTGCCTTTGTCACCTGTCTCTCTCCTCTTCTCTCTCTCTCTCTCTCTCTCTCTCTCTCTCTCTCTCTCTCTCTCTCTCTCTCTCTCTCTCTCTCTCTCTCTCTCTCTCTCTCTCTCTCTCTCTCTCTCTCTCTCTCTCTCTCTCTCTCTCTCTCTCTCTCTCTCTCTCTCTCTCTCTCTCCCCCCTCTCGCTCTCACTCTGCCGCTCTGGGGGCTCCCGGGGGAGGAGGAGATCCCAAGGGAGGGCAGGGAGTGATGGCAAGGCTGCCAAGGGGAGACGCTGCTCAGGGTATAGGGGGCTTCAGTCCACACAAACGGTGCCATGGGGGGGGGGGGGGTAGCAGGGGGATTCTAGGGTGAGGTCTGGTCTGGGTGCTCCAGCTGGTCAGAGGGGTCAGGGGCCGACCAGCCGCCTGTTGAAGCCAATCAGCTTGTCAGCGGCCGGCTGCTTCCAGGACAGCAGCCAACAAGATAAAGGAAGGAGCCGGCCAGGCCTGCAGCCGAACACAGAGATCTCTCTATTCTGGTCTCCCTGCTTGAAGTATATGTCCCCTCCTTGGCCCTGTCTTATCTCAATAGAGGTCATATTTATATAGGTTGGTAAGCGTGGTGGCTCAGTGGCTCAACCTGTGGCCAACAAAGCAACCCAGGTGTGATTCCAGTAAGATTATGTCATACCCTCTCTCTTTCAACCTAGTCTGTCTTCACTGTGCTGACCATGACTTCACAGAAAGCCCATACAACATTATGAAGAAATAAGGAGATGCAATAATGTAATTTCAATGTTGTAATTGTGTAGCTACATGCATATATGGGTTATTGAGGAAGACAAAGAACCATAGAGTGAGTACTTTATGTGTAGGGCCCTTCAGCATGGAGACATAACTGTGCACTTTAAACATGGTCACCTGATGTCTATTATAAAGTTCCCCTCAGTCATTCCCTGACCTATCACTGGTCTGCACTCCCAGAGGCCAAGCCAACATAGCTGGCGTTCTGCTGTTCTCAATATAGTCACTTTGACATGCCACCTTTATCCAGGGACGTCATGCCCTCTCCCTACATTAGAGGAAGATCAGAGCAGCGCCCTGAAGAGATCTAAGGTGGGGTTCCGGGGGGTGTTATCACTAGGGGCTGTGGATGGTTGGTCTTTTATTGTGGTTAATACAGAGTATTAGCCCTGTTATCGTGTCCAAGTCCTGGTGTTTCTGCTGTGGATTGTGTGAAGCATTGATCCACCTGTCAACGATGAGCACTGAATTATAAACTTGAGTGTGGATACTGTGGTGCAATGGCTCCTGTGATGCCAGTGAAATACCACTGGTTCAGCTTGGTCATTCGTTATTCAGGTTTTTCCATTCCATCATTTATGTACACACTTGAGTTTCAGTTGTTATGTGATATACATTTCCCAGCCTAAATGAAAAAGTAACTACTTTTATGATGGGAAGAACAGGTTTGACAAAATTACCAAACACTTACAAATACAAAAATGTTATGTTGATCAATTTCATCTGATACTTTGTCATAAAGACATTCTAATGGCATTCACCACAATGATAGAGCAGTCCACATCGCCTGGCCCCTTTACCACCAGGCCTCTATGGCTGACCTCTAACCTCTAATCAACTCCACTGTTACAGGGGACGCCATCGCCCAGCTGACAGACGCAAGCGCCACCACCGCCGCCGTCGTCACGCCAACCCCAGTGCAGTCAGACTGGCGCGCCACGGTGTTCAGCGACCGCACGGCCATGGTGAAGGCGGCGCGCCTACTGTTGTCCTCGGTTACCAAGGTCCTGGTGCTCGCGGACCGCATCGTCATCAAGCAGATCATCGCCTCGCGCAACAAGGTGAGGAGGGTAGTACACAGTATGTGTTTGGTTTCCATGTGGAACAATTTGAAGAGTGTAGTGCACTATGTGTATTGTTGCCATGGGCAACAAAGTGAGGAGAGAAGTACAGTATAGTTGCCACAGGCAACAAGGTAAAGAGTTTAGAACAGTATAGTTGCCAAAGGCAACAAGGTGAGGAAAATAGTACAGAATGGTTGCCACGGGCAACAAGGTGAGGAGTGTAGCAAAGTATGTGTATGGTTGCCATGGGCAACAAGGAGAGGCGAGAAGTACGATAAAGTTGCCACGGACATCAAGGTGACGAGAGCAGTACAATATGTGTTTGGTTGCCATGGGCAAGAAGGTGAGGCGTGTAGTAGAACAGTATGTGTTTGGTTGCAACCCACAAAAAAGGTGAGGAGAGTTGTACAGTATGTGTTTGGTTGCTATGGGCAACAAGGTGAGGAGTCTAGTAGTACAGTATGTGTTTAGTTGCCACGCACAACAGAGTGAGGAGAACAGTACAGTATGGTTGCCATGGGCAACAAGATGATGAGAGCAGTACTGTGCGAGTACCAGTTTAAGTGTTATACTTGCAAGGTGAAGGAGTCAAGTCTAGTGCATTTGGATAGCCGTTAATCACAGTTAAAGCCTCAAAGGACTTCACAGGCTCACATTTTACGAGACCTCCCTAAACCCTGAGCCCTCTAAAGTGCCCTCCCCCAAATCCCAGAGGGAAGAAAACTTGAGAAGGAGCACAAAAGGGATCCGTCCTACCATGGATGGTTTGGAGTGCAATTGACGCAGAATGGGCAGATAACGGTAGCAAGAAAATTCAACAAAGCAGAAATGAAGGATGAAGAAGTGACTCAATGTTGCAGTGTATCTTCCAATGGGGGGGACGTAATCTGCATTGCATATGATTATGTGAGCCACACACACACACACACCACTCAGCAGCCCGACACACACACACACACACACACACACACACACACACACACACACACACACACTATTAAGGTATGCTTAATTTATCCCAGACAGGAAATTGTGGAAATCACACACACTCAACATTTTAGCCTAACCTCTTATGTAACCCTGTTTTATCTTGCACCAACCTACATCTGCACACCCATACGCACACACAGACACACGCACTCATACAACTGAGTAAACTCAGTGATGTGCATTTCCTCTCTGAGCAGATTAGCCGTGGCTTTCTGGAGGAGGCACTCAGGGTTGGGCCTCCCCAGCGTTAAGTGAAGGGAAACGTCGCGTTTAGCAGTGACATGAACTAACACAGTGGCAAGCCGCAGCTATCTGCGTTGTCGCGTACCAGGGCGTGCTTCTCCGCCAGACGACATGGTGTGTGGGTGCTGCATTGAAACACAGCACCCAAGAATGGAAAAAGCAGGGCTTAATCACATCCGGTGAGCCTTGTTTGAACAGACAGGCAACAGCCCCCCCAACCCCCACCTCACCTCCGGTACTGGCAAACACAATTACCTCCCCTTCTCTCCCTCTATCCCTCGTTGTCTGGCCGTTGAATGAAGCTGCTGAGCCCAGTGCTTCCAGTTGCTTTAGCCTCATCAGCTGAATCCACATCTGCAGCTATAGGCTACTGTTAGCTTGGTTGTGCACTAGCACTTACTTAAGCATTTATATCGACTTACTAGTACAGCTTGAATAGGGCAGTTTGAACCCAATCTATTCACGGACTGAGAAACAAAAACGTCATTCAAAGCTTATGTTTGTATTATTATTAATGCCAAAGGGTTTTTCCCTGAAATAACTGTTATATTATAGTAAAGTTATGCCAGACCCAAGATCTGTTCTGGAAAAGATCTTCTGGTTCTTCGAATATGTCAACAATAATCTAACCAAAGGCTGAAAACACACTTTCAACACACAGTTGAAAGTTGACGGACCGCCAAAGCCAAACATTCCCATCCAGCTCTGTGAAGTTCTGCTTCCTAGCTTTTCCCTCAGAATACGACATTCACTAGCTACCATAAGGCTGAGCTCTTCCATTCTGCCTCAAAAACCAATCGAGGTTGCCCACTGTGATGGTGCCACCAAGTTCCTCAGTGTTATTCTCTTCTCCGATGGGCACCACCTGAAACTTGGGGAGTCTTCCACCCATGTCCTCTCTGTCTCCCCCTAGGTCCTGGTGACGCTGGACCACCTGGAGAGGGTCAGCACCTTCCAAGACTTTGTCCACATCTTCAGCCAGTTTGGCAACGAGATGGTGGAGTTCGCCCACCTCACAGGAGACCGACAAAATGTGAGTAAAAATAATGAAGGTCAATGAAGGATTATGAATGAATGTCCGCCAACGCTAACAGAGCTGACATTTAGCATTGAAGTGTATGACCCTGGGCTCCGGGGGGGGGGGGGGGGGGGGGGGGGGTGTATGTATCTGTGGGAGTGTGTGTGGATGATGGCTGGTTTAAGCAGCCCTGGCTGAGTCCAATCAGACTCAGTGTCAACCACAGTATCATACTTTTATGGTTGTAATTTTGTTCTGATGACACTATGAAGAAGCTCTTGGCTCAATCTTAAAACCTGTCAATATGCAAATACAAACTAATCCATCATTCTGCTGTAGAACATCAACATCATGCTCTGAGAGAAGTCTTTTCATTTCAATGAGCAGATAACATACTATCCATGAGGAGTATTTTCGGACAAAAAAACAACAACATTGTTTGCCATCGTAACAGGTCACCCAGGGTCAGTGTCTCTCTTGTAAAGTTTCTCTGGCGTTTTTAAACCGCCCATGAAAACTGAAATAGATTGAACCTTTGGGCCCCAACTGTGTTTCTGCCAGGACTCCACTCTGGAGTTTTAGAAAGACAACAACATTTGACTGGGTGCCTAGGAAAGGTTTTGCCCCGGCTTGGAGGCTCATAAACAGAGTCCGTCAATGATACTGTGGCGCATCCATCTCTCCAAGGCTCTGCTGCTCAAACCAATCGCACCGCACGCCCAGGCAGCGATAAAGTGCAGCGGGTGTGATACCCGGAGAGGGAGGCTTAAACTGCACTGAAGGCTGTGTTTTGACACATGCGTCACGTCACCTCTCTCTCTCTGTCTCCCTTGTTCTCTCACTCTCTCTCACTTTTTCTCTGTCTCACATTTTCTCTCTCTTGCGCCTTCCCTCTTTCTCCTTCTGTTTCTCTCTTTCTCTCACCACTGTCCCTCTCCGTCACTCTCTTTCTCTTTCGCTCAATCAGTTTCTCACTCTTCCTCTCCTTTTCTCCCTTTCATTCTCACTCTCCTTCTCATTCTCTTTTACTGTCACTCTCCGCCGCTTCCTCACTCTATCTCCCTCCCTCTCTCTCTTTTTTTCTCCCACCAGCTTTTATCGGAGCTATTGTACACAACACCACTTTCTCCCCTCGTTTACCCCCACCCACCACCACCGCCCACCCACCCATCCCCTCTGGTCTTTTGTGCCGAAGCACCTCGTGCACTAACTATCACGTGCCCCTTTTTCTTCTGTTTCTCTTCCTTTTTTCCCTCTGCGCACATCTCCCCTTCTGAAGTGCACGAGGGGCTGTGTATCAAGGCCAGATGAGTGCAAAGGAAAAGGAAATATAATGAGGATAATCACATCATCTTTGCTATCTGTGGCAATGAGCCTGGAGACGAGTTGATTTGGATACTGCTCTCTCTCTCTCTCTCTCTCTCTCTCTCTCTCTCTCTCTCTCTCTCTCTCTCTCTCTCTCTCTCTCTCTCTCTCTCTCTCTCTCTCTCTCTCTCTCTCTCTCTCTCTCTCTCTCTCTCTCTCTCTCTCTCTCTCTCTCTCTCTCTCTCTCTCTCTCTCTCTCTCTCTCTCTCTCTCTCTCTCTCTCTCTCTCTCTCTCTCTCATAACTGCCTCATCCAAAATAGCTATTTTGGTCCGGTGTACACAGTGGTGGTGATATATATTCGGCAGCAGATACACAGCAGATACAGACTTATCTCCCTTCGTTGAGATGCTGTTTGTTGTCTCCCCCCATCCCCTCCCTCCCTCCCTCCCTCACTCCCTCCGTTAATTGGATAATCTGTGACCTCAGATTTGTGTAGTTGATATTGTCTGCAGTGAGCGGAGGTGTGCGTGTGTTTGTTTGTGTGTGTGTGTGTGAGTGTCTGTGTATCTAGTTGAATTGTGGATGTGGAATCTGTGTTGTATCTTTGCATCCCCAGAAGCAAGGAGATTTGCTACATACTTATAGCGCTCCAATGCTTGTGAGACCAACTTTTCAAAGTGAAAAAGTTAAAGCGTACTTCTTTTGTCACTTGAGTAAACGCACTATTTCTGTCTGCATGCATGCATGTGTGGGTATAAACATCTGACTCTGTGTGCGTTTGGTTGTCCTGTAGGACCTGAAGGATGAGAACAAAAAGGCCAGGATGGCTGCCGCCCGGGCGGTGCTGGAGAAGTGTACAATGATGCTCCTCACAGCCTCCAAGGTAAACCAATCAATGCCAGAGCAACACACCAAGAGGAGTGGAATACACATTCACTCTTGCCTTTGTTAACATTGTTGGGATATGTGCATAGCAATATAGACCAGGTCAAGGTAAGTGAAAGTACATAATTGCATTGCATTGATTGATGTATCTGTTTGTCTGTTTTTACAACACCTGAAATGCAAGGACGGCCATGTAACCAAAGGAATAGCAAACTATCTTCTGTGTTTCTCTCCCTGGTTACTCTTTCCTCTTGTTATTTTATATTCATGATAGACATTTGCTCATTTTATTTCATTCTATGCTAAGCATTAATAGACAACAGCAGAGTACTCCACGTTACAAATTTGGCTGAATATGTATATATATATATATTTATATGTTTTTATATAAGAAAATAGTCACCAACTGTCATCAATCATAAAAATACAAATAATCCCACCAGGGGTATTAATATCAAACATAACAAGGTCATGGCCTACAGAATTCGTATTATTTCCCACAGTGGGCTGCCTCAGATGGTCTGATTTCATGAATGATCTCCCGCCTTAAATAATCAAGCCCTCAGCCCTCGTATCAAACCCTCCGGTCCATGTCAAGTCAAATCAATAGCACCTAACCACCACGATGTAATAATGAACATAGACACTGTGAGGGAGAGAGATAGTGACAGAGATGGGGGGGGGGGGGGGGAGAGAAAGAGGGGGTGAGAGATAGAGAGAATGTAGAGAGAAGGATGGAGAGAGAGATAGATGGAGAGAAGGGTGGACAGAGAGGGAGCGAGAGAGAGAGAGCGATGGTCGAAGATGGGGGGTAAGGGAGGAGAGGACATGCCACTGCAACAACAAAAATGATATCTTGACTCTGACTCCCTACGACAGACCTGCCTGCGGCATCCAGACTGCGAGTCTGCGCGGATCAACAAAGACGCAGTGTTCCAGCGGATGCGCTGTGCCCTGGAGCAGGTCATTGAAATCGTGACGGAGGCACGCAGCTCCGGGGTGACCAGGGCGCTGCCAGCCAGCCTCTACAACGGAATCAAGGACTTCAAGGTGGGGAAGGGAACCGCCTGCAGCTTGCCGTTTGCCCACTAGTGTGGAACTCTTGCCAAACGGCACAATCGTTTGACTGAACATTAATTGCGTGTTTTGGAGATATGTGCATCGTTTGGGATTTCATGTAGGATTTCCAGCTTCTTCAGCCAATTAGACTGAAAGGTGCTGTAGGTAGGATTCTAGAGAGAAGAGAGAGAGAGCGGGCAAGTGGAAGAGCTTTTGAAATGAAACACAACTCAAAAAACATCCCCTCCCTCCCTACGTTCCTCCGCCATTGAGAAGGTCTGCATTTCACTCACCTGTGACTGACAGGCAAGATGAATTCCCTGAGCCAATCAGGGAAGAGATGTCCTGATTGGTCAGAAATTACCACCTGAGTAATTGAAGCATTGCGATTGGCACATACAGAGGCAGGCACAGTCAACTAAAATAATTCCACTCACTAATAGCTGACGGCTGATGGCTATGCTATATTTCTAACAAATAAACAAATTCTAACAAACTCAAATAATAGTTATTAAAGGTGCATTGTGTAGAATTTAGTAGCATCTAGCGGAACAGACCTGTTTTAATTAGTGCATAATTCCATGAAAATAAGAATCGTGGTTTTAGTAACCTTACAGTGAGCCCTTTATATCTAAATAGGGAGCAGGTCGTATTCCACGGAGCCCGCCATGTTGCACCGCCATGTTTCTACAGTAGCCCAGAACGGACAAACAGCTCTAGAAGGAACGAGTTAAAAAAATAATACGTTGTAGGCTTATAACCGATAGCGATAACTTTACCACTATGGATGCAATGAGAGGACACACATAAATAGGCTGTTACCCCCGCCATGTCCTATTACATGTACCGTGACCATGGTGACTATGACGACGATACCCGATTGTTATTGGTCGACCTTGGTGCGGTTAAGTTTAATGTTAATGGGTGTACAGTTTGTTGCAATCTACAACCTCACCACTAGTTGCCACTAAATTCCACACAGTAGACATTTAAATCTTACCTACAGCACCTTTAAGGACCAAAATGATCTACTAACTGTCTAACAATTCCTTGAACACTGATTGTAAACACTTTAGCCAGTCTGCAGTCTTCCTGTTGGATTCAGAAAACCATCCATCAGGCAATTAATCTCTACTTTGGCTCCTAAAGTTTTAGCAAACAAAACACTTAGTTCGATTTTTGATACTAGTTTCAAGTAGGAATTAAAAGGAGGAACAAAACTTAGTTTAGAGAAAGGAACAGAGGAAGCGTTCCTCTTTCAGGCTCTTTATCTGCAGTGTTTCGTTTTAAATGTAAATGATTAAATTCCTGAAAGCCTTCTTATCCTCCCTGTGCGTGCTTGTCATTTTTAGGCCCATTAGTACGGAGAGTCTCTGCTTGCCATCAAACAGTCCCTTCAGAGACACACACACAAAACACAATACAGCAAAAATGTATTTGATGAATGCAGCATTTATTAACCTGACCTCAGATGGCCTCGACGGGGTCATCCGAGGGGTTACTGAAGTGGTTAGTATAAAATGAGGGTTTCGACACATTCTAGGCAGTGCTTTTATTTTTCCTCAGGGCGGGGTAGAGTGTACTAGGTGTTCATCTGTCGTTTTCTCTCTTCTCTTTTTTCTTATTTCCTTCCCTCCCTCCCTCTTTCCTTCCATTCCTCGCTCCCTCTTTCCTTCCCTCCCTCCCTCTTTCCTTCCATTACTCGCTCCCTCAATTCTTCCATCTCTCCCTAACTCTTTCCTTCCTTCTGTCCCTCCCTACCTCTTTTCTTCCCTCCCTCATTCCTTCATTCTCTCCCTCCCTCCCTCTCCTTCTTTCCTTCTCTCCCTCCCTCTCCTTCTTTCCTTCTCTCCCTCCCTCCCTCTTTCCTTCCCTCCCTCTTCCCATCCTTCCCTCCCTCCCTCCCTCCCTCCCTCCGTCCCTCCCTCTCACTGCCCCTACCATCATCCACCCCCCCACCATCCCACCCCTTCCTGAACCCTTCACCATCTACTCCAGTCCCGCGTGGAGAGTCTGCGGGAGGGTGGTGGTCTGTACTCCACGCCCCCCCAGAGCCTGGTGGGCCAGCTGGAGGCGCTGGTGGAGCGGACGGAGGACTTCACGGACTCGGCCTACACCAGCCACGAGCAGCGGCAGGCCATCCTGGGCCTGTGCCAGGTGACCCGGCAGGACGCCCAGCAGCTGGTGCAAGCCTGGGTGGAAGCGGTATGTGCGGTGGCTGACTGGATGGCTGGTTGGCTGGATGGTTGGTCGGTTGGGCCGGCTGGCTGGGTGTGCTCCAGGGCTGGCAGGCTCACCACAGGACCGCCTTAAAGCCTTAGGGAGGCTCAGCCGTACAGAGGGGTGTTGGAGGAGCAACGTTTGGGAGGCACACTGGTTGTGCTGTGTGTGCATTTAGGAGAAGCCCGAGCCAAGCTCGCAGGGTTTGCCCAATGGACACAGAAAGAGTTTGTTTTTGCTCTTTGGCACTGCAGTAGTCTCGCAAGTCTCTTTCGATGTTAATCTAAAGTCTGATGGCAGAAGAGCTCAAATCTGGCTGATATTACTTTATATTTGTTTCGACCAATCGTGTTGCTGGAGGCAGGGATCTGTAAGCGTGTTTTTGGCGAACACAAACTTGGCCAGCAGTAGTAAACTGTAGAAAAGTGTCTGTAAAGGTTTCAAATCAACACCGTGTAGACAGGCACGGTGTTCCACTTAAACACTTAAAAGTCCCCTTCTGAAAGCTTCATTCACCCACACGGATGAGTTTTCTTCGGTAGAATATCTCCGAAACGGGCCGGAAACACGCTTGGGTTTCCGGCGCTGTGCCGTCTCCCCCCGGATGTTCTGCTATAGCATAATGGGACTGCTGGATCCCAGATTGGCACCGCAGGGATGAAATACGACACACGACACACACAGAGTGACCGACACACGCAGTAAAGTAAAGGCCCCTGATGTACTTAAAGCCAAACTGCTGTGTGTAAGTGCGGTCAAACAAAGCCATTTTAACGGGGTACGATATAGTCCCTGGGATTTGTGGGCTGACGGGGGACAGACACGTGGTATTTTTGACCAATTACAGGCAATGGTGTTATGGGGGCATGTGGGCAATCTTTGACTAGACGATCTGTATGTAGAAGTGTAAATCCAGCTTTACACTCACACACATACTGTCTCTCACTCACACACAGACATACACACACACACACACAGTCGTTCTGACCACACACACTTGGTCACTGACAAAGGCCCATTCAGCAGAGTATTACAAGACATATTAAGTCCTCTGATGCTATCGTTCACAGTCTAATATTTGGGGTCATATCAGCCGTCCCGAACGATAGATTCATTCAACACTGAGCAATTGTTTTCCAGTGTCTCCTTGCAAAGTAGTTACTATGCAGTGTATGACTTACTGCAATGCCTTTCTAATTCTAATCTAGCCCTATTGTATCTATTCTATCATACAGAATAAATTATGGAAGAAACAGTAGAGGGGGAGACTGGTTCAACCCTGTTTGGATTTGTAGATCCTTTATTGAAATATAAAAATATTTTAGATATAATAGACATTGTTTTAAATTCGCATTAAAATCACATGCATTCTTACTCTTCACACAGATGCTAGTATATTAACTTCTCTGTTGGCCTCCCCTTAAAGTAAATCTCATTTGTTTTATTAATATAACCTTTAGATATTTGAATATTCTTATCTTTAGATATTTTATAATGGTATATTTTATTTATATATTATAATATTGTAACATGATTAGATATATTTGTTTCACATTTTGCTATTGTATCTTTGCTATATTTTATTTTGTTTATATCATTTCATAATGTTGTCCAATCCTTGTATATATTTCAGCATGATATCCTTTATATTGCTCTATTCTATCCACTATTCATATATCTTTTCTGTGTCCCCCCCCCCCCCCCCCCCCCCCCCCCCTCTCTGGAGCAGCAGGCTGCCCATGCCCAAGAGGTGACGGAGGAGGTGGAGGTGTGCATCATCAAGACCTGCCAGAGCATCTGTGACCTCCGCCGTGAGGTGAGCCACCGGCTGCCTGCCAATCAGGTCCAGCCGGTCCTCGTTGCATTACCGGGCTGCCTCGCACGCCCTGGGTTCAGCACGGCCGGCCCTTTGGCTAGGCATCTCTCGTCCGCTACAGCGACACATCCTTGGGAGAAGTGGATTTCTTTGCTTTGTAGTTCCACCTGCTACATCTTTGTTGTTTCTCCTTCCTGTCGATATGTTGCTGTTTTGCCGCATTTTTCTGATTTGTTTTGTCGGGGTTTGAAGCCAGCTCTTTGATATGAATTCCCGCTCACTCATCAGTCTTGTCTCTTTTTCTGTCTCTCTCTCCCTCTTCTCTTGTTATTGTCTTTCCCTGCCCTCTTCCCCTCCGCTCCCCTTACCTCGCCCATCTTATGTCGTTATTTCTTCCTGACTCGCATCTTTATTACTCAAATGTTTTCTTTGCTTCTCCCCCCTTCATCTATTCTCCACTCCTCTCCTCTCTGTCTCCCCTTAACTCCTCTCCTCGCCCCTCCTCCATCGCCCCCCCCCCCCACCCTAAAGCTCCACAAGGTGGCGGTGAGCCGTGCGGCGGACCTCCTGAGGGCGCACGGGGAGCAGCTCCCCCTGCGGGCCCTCAGGAGGTCCGGAGGGGAGGGCAACCTGGAGGCGGTGGGGGAGTACACGCGCACCCTCACCGAGCAGAAGGAGCAGCTGGTGGAGGTGGGTGTGGTTAGGACGGGATGGGTGGGATGGGCGTGGTCAAGTTACTGGTACTCATGTTGTGTTTGGTTGGTTGGTTGTTGGTGGTAGCCAATTGGTTGGTTGGTTGTTTGGTGGTATTGGTTGGTTGTTTGGTTGTTGGTGGTAGCCTATTGGTTGGTTGGTTGTTGGTGGTAGCCTATTGGTTGGTTGGTTGTTTATTGGTTGGTTGGTGGTAGCCTATTGGTTGGTTGGTTGTTTGGTGGTATTGGTTGGTTGTTTGGTTGTTGGTGGTAGCCTATTGGTTGGTTGGTTGTTTGGTGGTAGCCTATTGGTTGGTTGGTTGTTTGGTGGTAGCCTATTGGTTGGTTGGTTGTTTGGTGGTAGCCTATTGGTTGGTTGGTTGTTTAGTGGTAGCCTATTGGTTGGTTGGTTGTTTGGTTGTTGGTGGTAGCCTATTGGTTGGTTGGTGGTAGCCTATTGGTTGGTTGGTTGGTTGGTTGGTGGTAGCCTATTGGTTGGTTGGTTGTTTGGTGGTATTGGTTGGTTGTTTGGTTGTTGGTGGTAGCCTATTGGTTGGTTGGTTGTTTGGTGGTAGCCTATTGGTTGGTTGGTTGTTTGGTGGTAGCCTATTGGTTGGTTGGTTGTTTGGTGGTAGCCTATTGGTTGGTTGGTTGTTTAGTGGTAGCCTATTGGTTGGTTGGTTGTTTGGTTGTTGGTGGTAGCCTATTGGTTGGTTGGTGGTAGCCTATTGGTTGGTTGGTTGGTTGGTTGGTGGTAGCCTATTGGTTGGTTGGTTGTTTGGTGGTAGCCAATTGGTTGGTTGGTTGTTTGGTGGTAGCATATTGGTTGGTTGGTTGTTTGGTGGTAGCATATTGGTTGGTTGGTTGTTGGTGGTAGCCTATTGGTTGGTTGGTTGTTTATTGGTTGGTTGGTGGTAGCCTATTGGTTGGTTGGTTGTTTATTGGTTGGTTGGTGGTAGCCTATTGGTTGGTTGGTTGTTGGTGGTAGCCTATTGGTTGGTTGGTTGTTTGGTGGTATGCTTTGAGTAAAAAAAAAAAAAGAGTCTGCTTAATTACTATAAATGAATGGAAATTCAAAGTAAGAACGATTGTAAGATGGAAGAAGAACGTTGTGGCGGATATTGGATGTGGGGAAAGGGAGTGTCTTGGATGTCTCTAGAACATGAAAACCTTCATTGTTATCAAGATCAAATCCTCAAACCCTAGTGGCCAACAAAGAGAGAGGAACTGCACAGAAACCCCATGAAAATCACAACAAGGATGAATATGTTATTGATTAAGTTGGCATGGATACTAATGCAGAATTTCATCCCGTTTTAAGTGTCCATTATTTTGTCTTGTATCAAAGCGACCAGTGGATGGAGAGGTTGTCACGGTAACATCCCTCTTTTCACTCTCTCTCCTCTTTCTACAGACGTGTCGCCTGCTGGGCCATGTGTCCGGTACGGAGCCCCTGGAGATCACATGTGTCCACGCTGAGGAGACCTTCCACGTGATTGGTCCACAGGTAACGCCCGAGATGTGCTTTCGTTAAAGGCTTGTTTGAGGCTGGTTTTAAATAACATTTCAAGGCAGAAAACCGGGAGAATTCAATCGAGGGGGGTGGAATCAAAAGAGGGGAAAAAAGAGATATGGGACATCAAATTGGAATTAAATAAACCAAAGTGAAGGACAAGGTCTGTTGATGAAATAGACAGGAGGGGGGAGTAACGATGACGTCAGTTACAGGCTTGGAGGACAGACTAAGCGACAGATGGACAGACTCTCTTCCTCTGTCCTCCGTTCATCCGTCTCAGAACACAGAACAATTCGCCCAGCTCTGCCTTTCTAATTGTGTTTGCTTTTGGACACCATCCACCACTATAATTACCTCGGGTCTAGAACATTCCTGTCTCCCTGAGAGCCTAAAGTCAGGCCCCCGCATGACCCGGCACTAATGACTCTTCTCCCGAGTTCAAAGGTCAGCCAATCAATAACATCATAGCAGGGGATTGCTTGGTAATAGTTCTCTGCAGTCTGTCCCCTGTAATGGAGAGATGCCCCTAGAGGTAATTGGCTATTAAATACTGCACTATCAGGGGAAGAGGCTGAACCATCCTGTGTGTTTGTCTCTGTGTCCATCTCAAAACCTGAATTGACCAGAAACCGACGCATCAAATATTAACTTGTAATTGCTGTGTATTTTGGAATTGGCCTTTTCTGAACAAATGAGCTGACAACTCAATAAAATGGTGACGGTCCATCTTGATATTTTTTTGGCCAGGAAATGAAAGTGAGAGATTGTTGTGTCTTGTAAAGGAAAAGAAAATAAAGAAATGAATTATCTGAGATAAATAGCATTTTGACATTTTCCTACCTTTTTGCAAGCAACAAAACAATACATGCTGTGCAACACTAGCCAAGCATTACCAACATTGTGCCTGTGAAGTCTAACCTTTCTCTGTCTGTCATTCTCCCTCTCTCTGTCTCCCACTCTTCATCTCCCTCACCCTCTCTTTCTCTCTCCATCTCCCCATTCTGTCCTACCTTCTCTCTCTCCTGTTCTAACTTTACCTCG
>JACYXH010000135.1:893592-936092 GCA_026745465.1 Lota lota | reverse complement strand
CTGAAGTAGAGGGATGTGATCCAGCACGATGACCGGTGTTTGACTCCTCTTGTGGTTCTCTCTCCTGCAGTATAAGTCGGAGAGGAACAGCCTGGGCTCCCCGCAGGGCTGGAGGGAGCGACAGGATGCCTCCACGCCCGTCAGGGAGGACGGGCCCATCAACGGCAAGAACAGCAATGGCTTCGGGGTCAAATCCCTCGGGGAGCACATGGCGGGCATGAACCTCCTGGAGAGCAAGTAGACCGCCCCACGCCAAACCGTCCCTCCTCGTTTTTCCCCAACCAGGAGAAGCATAGCCACCCCACCTCTTATCGGGGGTTTAAATAGTGCCCCCCACCAATCATCTTCAAGCATTAACCACTGTCTGAGATTGGGGGCGTGGCCTAATTTTTCCTCACGAGACACTTTTCCTCAGCTGTTAAGAGTTCTCTCAATGACAAAAGACAGGCAACACTTTTGCTGGGGGGGAACAGGTTGCAACCCAGACCACCAGGGGGAAGCAGTCAGCCAACTTTGATGCCATTAAAAGTAATTGTTTTCCTCCTTAATGTAGAGAAGCCTCTCCTCCCTTATTCTTTCCCAAGAACTAGAAGCTTCAGTTGATGCATCTTTTTATCTGTGCCTCTGCGAGAAGGAAAAGACCTGTTTGCGTCATGGTATTGTCATTTACATACATCTCTACCCAAAAAAATTATAAGCAAAGGGTTTGAGATGCTCACTTGCATGTTGCTACAGTCTACAATCACTCCATCATTGTCCACAAATAAGCTTTTAAAATATTATTTATGAAGTATGTTCTAACACGCATTTGCAGTGTTTTCAAAGAAATAATTTACCTTAATACAAAAGAAGACTGATTTAAGAGCCTGAATGTTACGCGCACAGTGAAGAACACATGTGATGTGAACAGAACTCACACTCCAATGTGTCATCCAAGCTTAGCAAACTGTTGCAAAAACTCAAGATAAAATGCCAAATATGAATGTTCTTGTGGAAATGTCAGCGCAGCCTCCTATTAAACATTTAGCTCTTCACACACGGAGGCTTTTTATCAGGATTCATTTCTGGACAAAAGGTAAACCAACAAAGACAAGCTTATTACCAAGTTACATATTGCAATGTCACAACTTTTAACCCTTCTACTGTCTTGACCAGTATTATAATCAAGTGTGATCTATGTGTGTATTGTTACTGTTTTGACCGTTTTTCTTACGAAGAGACGTTATTGATCCTATTGACAGTTATCATTTTGAACCTTGAAGTGTACTTCAATCATTGTGAGGCTGCCTAGATATCGAACATGCGTTACAAAAATGTTTATATATACACACATATATATATATATATACACACACACACATATATATACATATATATATATATATATATATATATATATTATATATATATATATATATATATAATACGGTACTGAACCAGGAACTTGCAGACAGCATGCATCTAAAAGGCAATGAATGAGTTTGGTACCAGGCCATAGAGGAGGATGAGATGAAAAGAAAACCAAGCTTTAGAGATGCATTATATTGTAATGAAGACCGTGAAGTATTCCGGCATGTTGGTAATGATACACACGTAAAGAAATAATAGATCTAGTTTTGGAATATTCTTTGAAAAGCTGAATGGTTGTGAAAAGTGACAAGCAAAAATAAAACAATATCTTTTTTTAATCCTTTTTTTTTATTCATTTTTTCCAAAAGGTTGTACTTCAAATAATTGTCACTCATTTCAGCAAATGTAATATACAGTAAAGCAGTTGCATTTATATGTACTGGAACCTGCATATAAAGCTGCTTTGAAATGATAACACAAAAGAAACATTCCTTGAACATTTGTGTCTCACCAGCACTTCCTCAAAAAAAAACTATAAACCAAAAGTAAATTGTCATGTCATGTACAAGCACACCTCTTCTCAATACACAAGTTCACCTCCAAGGGATCCTAGACCTCCCATTGTATCCTACGGTCCAGCGACGAACAGGTCCACAGTACTCTTTATTCAGAGTACTGTGGAGGGAGGTTACCTGGAGAACAAGCCCAAAGAACTGCCCTAACTCAAGGCTGCGAGCATCAGCTGGGCTGGGACTGGACGTCGGCAGCTCTTTTGGAAACCACCACCTCGAAATCCTCTCTGCTCAGGAGGTTCTCCTTCACCAACTTGCTCTCCTCAAACTTTGGCAGGATGACGGCGATGTATCCGTCCGTGGATGGCTGGTAGGATTCCAAAGCACATTTAAAGAGTAACTATGAATTCCAATACCAATTTTTTGATATAAAAGGTTATGCTTGCTGTGTAAAAAGGCCCAAGGATACAGAAAGTATATTTAATCAATTCCTAGGGGTGGTGTAAAAGACACCATGCAGCACATATCTATGGCCTCGTGTTGTGAATACAGCCAATGGAATGACAATAGACAGGAATGTTGATGGGCAATTGGCCTCAATTATGTTCTGCATGAGCAAATACAACAGGTAGCCATCCTGTTATTTTGATTTGAGGATTTGATTTTGAATTACAAAGTGTAATTACAAATTACACTTTGTAATTAGTGTGGTAGTAAAGCAAGCCACACTATTGTTATCATGCATCTTATTATTGTTGTTCTTATGCCGATTTGGGGTAATTATCTACTCCTACAGTTTGAGGTATTTACACCAAACCACTACCAAAAACCGCTAGCATTAGTGTGTCAGCATGCTCGGAATATAAATCACGCAACCACATGCATTTTCTTCAGAAAATGTACATGCAGCGACATGTCTACTTAATTTAATGATCATGTTTGTGAAACAATCAAACTCCGTAGCCACTCACGTTTGTTATATTTGGCAATTGAGCTGCAGGATACGGTTAATGTTTAATAACAGTGAGTACTTGGAGATCGAGGAAAACATCTGGAGATTTAGCACGAAGGGTGAGGAGAACCGTGATAGACAGACAATAGGAATGCAGCCATTGTGTGTGAAGTGACAGGCAGATTTGAGTGCAAGGACGTTACTGTATATGTTTTACTTCCCCTGTGTCTGCTACATTTACTAGTTCCATAAGGGATATTGGCTGTAAAAAAAATTATATATACATTTATGATTCACCTTTTTCAGCAAGAGAGATGAATTTACCAATATGTCTTCATTGACCTCAAGGAGACGCCCTCGGATACAGCTGAAAAAATAAATAAAGAAGTAAGACAATTAGGATAGTGAGGATGAAAAAAGAAGGCTGGTTCATCAAACGGGGCATTTGCTGTAGAGAATTAATAAGTGAACTCACCTGTAGATTGTGTATTCAGTTTCATCTGTACATGTTATCCTACATACAGGTGCGAATTCTGTAAGGAACTGCCCCCCCTGTGGATATAATTGAGTGGTGTGTGATCGAAGACTTATGCACTTAAAAAAAATGACAGCGATGACATCACATAGCCTACATTATATGAAATTGCATTAGCAAAGCACGTGTCTTACCCGCTTGGACTTCCCAGCTACTTTATTGTTGAGCCGACTGCAACCGTTGCTGATCTTGTAGTTAATGTTTTTGATCGTCCGGCCGTCCTGAAGGATGGGGTGAGTCTCTGCTAAGGTCAGGACACATAATCTACGTGGAAGGAGGGACGCGTCGGTTGTCTTGAACTGCATTCCGTTTTCCATGTTCACCAGCAGACATTATTTTGATGCGTTGACACGTGCTGCTTACCTGTTTGAATGCTGTAGGATGCAGTGGTCTTCACATGCCTGTCCCTTCACGTCTGAATACAAACAATACGATATCACAATTACTGCGGGAAAGAAAGCCGGAGAAAGCATAACAAGCCGCCCTCGAAACATCAATCATGAGGCGAGTAAAGCACTGTGAATAAATCAATAAATACAAAATGAACATGAACGTTAGCAACTAGATTAACAAAAACATATTCACCTGCTTTGTACCACCGTGTAAAATAGCGCTCGATTACTGAAGGTGCTGGTGTTTCGATGTCTTTTTCCTCTGTACAATCCATCATAAAGTTGTGTTATACTGCGTTCTAGTCACCGACTAGTACTTGGCGGACTGCATATGAGGTCGCACAGTCCGTCCTTCAGAGGCGTCCGAAAAGGTTTTTATCTTTTCGTTCCACATCATTTCACTCACTGTTTCGATCTACCTGTGTGTTTCTGGTTTATGGTCACAGGTTTAACTTCATTTGAAATGTAAACAGAGATATCTCTTGTCGACTTGTTGTGGATTTTACAACTACCTGATTATCATAAATTAAAACACAACAAATTAAATGTAGATATTATCATTTTTTTCTAAATCGCAGCAGCAATTAATATATAAGTTTGTGATTCATTATGGGCGGTGGGCGTAAACCAAAAAAAGACAAGAAATATTTAATAAGGGTACAGTGTTGTTTTTATGATGTATTTATTTATTTATATTTTTAAAACTACTTTGACTACTTTACCACTAGATGTCAGACTGTTACAAAAAAATTGAAATAGCACAGATAACACTTGTACATTTCCATTATTTACTTTTAAACAGTCCTATATATATATATATATAAAGAATAGTTAAAAATACTAGTCTTATTCACTTTTTTGGTTTGGAAATTTATTTTTCCCATTCCACTCGGATTCCAGACATATCTGGCTCGTGGTTACTTTGGCGATGAGGACAACGAGACTTTGAGTTGTCACCAGTTCAGCCATTATAATTGTACGAAACTGCGCCAACAGACTCAGTCACTCAGGTAGGCACTGCACTGAGTAAGAGTACGGTTGTTAGAGGGAGGACTTTTCTGGGTTGACACACTTTCATTGTCCAAGGTGTGAAAACGGTTAAGAACGACCGTACGGAGCTTTTCTATAGCAAATTACAATTAGATGTTTATAGCATAAAATATTATTATACAAGGGGCCTTTCAGCCAATGTATGTGTGTGTGTGTGTGTGTGTGTGTGTGTGTGTGTGTGTGTGTGTGTGTGTGTGTGTGTGTGTGTGTGCGTTTATGTGTGTGTAGGTGTGTGTGTGTGTGTGTGTGTGTGGGGGGGGGGGGGGGGGGGGGGTTGTGTGAGCTAGAAAAAGAGAGAGAATGAAAGCAAAAAGGGGAACATTCTTTTCCGTTTGCATCAACAAAAGTAATGTGATGGTGTTTGTGCATCTATTGGTGTGTGTGTGTGTGTGTGTGTGTGTGTGTGTGTGTGTGTGTGTGTCACTTTCCACACACTTTCCACCACTTTCCCTATCAGGGTATCGGGTCTGTGTACATTCCTCATCCCTCATGTGAGACGCTTTTTTTCCACGCATGCAGGCAGGCTGGGCTGCGCTCTGTGGGTTTGGCTGGCGGGCGTGTGGCGGGCGTCTCTGTGCAGTGTCCTCAGCGGAGGAGAGGGCTTCTGTGTGTGATCCAGGCCCAGCTCCACGTCTACTGCTCCTCCCGCTCCTCCCACTCACAGCACTCCTCCGTGTCAGCCTACGTTAGTTTGTTTGGCTCCGGCATTCTCTTCTGTCACCGTCCGCAATGGGAGTCATCCGTCTCCCTTTCCTGTCCTCCAGCGCGCCCTCCCTCCCTCCCTCCCTCCCTCCCTCCCTCGGCCGCCCCCGAGGCTAGCCCGATAAGGGAAAGGAGAAGAGCCATGAGACAGAAGAGGAGGAGGAGGAGGGGGAGTTGTGATGGTGATGGTGGTGTAGAGGGAGGGGGAGAGTGGTGGGTCTTGCATGGATGGAAGATGACTCCTAGATACTTTCAGTTCTAGGTGCATAACAGCCACACACTAATGTGGTCAAAGAACGGAAAAAGAAAAGATTTGAAAAAAAGATTTCCTTGTGCCACGTCCCACAATTAGTAGTCCGGTATTCAGCAGTGTGTGCAGCTCTTCAAACAAAAGAGCCGGAGGAGATTTCTGTGTGATTTATAGGCGATTTATTGCACTGTGGCTTTGGCAGACATAAGCCCTGGGAGGAAAGAGAAAAGTGGATGATGACAATCTAGCATCAGGGCTCTAACTTGTTGTTTAGTTGTTTAGCAGGGGGATTTCATGTAAACAGATTCGTCTGCACGTCTGTGACAATCAGCCCCTGGTACAGGAGCTCTGTGAGCTATGCAAATTACACTACTTCTGCGCTTCTTTTCCTGGACAGAAATAAGGGAACACCTGCAATAGTCCTTATATCTGATAATATAATAATACATGCAGTCCAAATATGACAACGTATTTTTCCCTTGAGGCCCGTGGCAGACCAAAGCTAGTTGCTAATTGTATGCCAAGGCATTCATTTTTTAAAAGGGTTGTGGGGCTTTTTCCCCACAGATGGTGTAGGGTGATGGTGACGTGAAGGGAGGAATGTGATCTCAGTGAGATCACATTAAGTCTTGGATGCGAAGATGTGGAAACCTTTTTTCAGACCCAGGATTATACTGTCACAGTGAGTGGTGACATGGCTGGCCAAGCTTTTCCTTGACCTAAACCTAGAACCACCAACCGCAAAGCTCTCGTCGTCCTAAGCCACAGTGATTTTTATTTTTTTGTCTATTGAAGTAAATGTATACACTGAGACATTGTACTGTCTTCGACTGTCTATGTGATTTAACATACTTTTTTGTGCTGCCAGAGATTTTGAGAAGTAATGATGGTTTGAGAACATTCGTAAATGATTTGGATGCAAGTACACCATGCACACTTTGTTCCAATGAAGCGATATCGCGCTAAAGTTGTTTGAGGAACTCTAGCCCCTCAGCCAGTCTATGTTATGCTCATGAACTTCACTAGATATGGAGTTCTAAGAAGACCTATAGCTTGGACTCATTTATTCATAGGTGTAATCTCCATTGTAATTCTAAACAAACAGACGGAGCAGAGTGTACTGAAAACATCCATATTGCCAGATGAGATACCTCACACACACACACACACACACACGCACACAAAGCAATTTTTTTTTATAAAAGGCTGACTTCCTATTAATGATTAATAAATCAAAGGTGCCATTTAGGTTCTCCAAGAACTACACAGCAACTTAAGGTTTGCCTATTAGGCCTACTTTGTGTTTAAAAGATGACATCTGGTAAACAGCTGTTCATAGCGCTCCTAATGGAAAGCATACACTTTCATTAAAGGTCCATTAAATAATATTTCCGATTTGAGCTAGCATGTAGCGGACAAGCAGGATAACTGAAAGGCAATGTTGTCTGCAAGGCAGACTGCAAAATCTTAGTGGCCACCCCATAACTGTAACCAGAACTAGAATGATCACCAATGTAGCATTGACTATTAACCATTTTGGCCTTCTGAGAAGTAGCTGTTGTGAAACTTCCATATAACAGTTTCAAGTTGAATGGTAATAACTTGAATCTGTCTGTGTCAAACAAAATAAAAAATAAAAATAGCTCAGGGTCTAGCAAAGGAGGAAGAGACAAAATTGTCAGCGCAGTGGTTGAGTATATAGTTAGTGTTGAATACACAGACACAGAATTGGTGTTGACTATATGGTCTAATTTGATGTTTTGCATGTCAAGACTTCATGTCGGGGCAATTAAAATCTCTAAAGGACAAGCTGTACAGACATGGCCGATGCACACCATATACAATAAAACCAGCCCACGGCAATTAAGGTTGAAGCAATACAATTTAAATTAAGTCTTGAGGTCCATCCTTTTTCCAGCAGTATGTCAAAGTAGGGTAAAGGGACTTTCAAACTGTTTGAAGCAGGGTTGAATTGCCCAATATTGTATTTAAAACAATGCAGAATAAAAATAGGCACACAAGAAGTTTAGCTAGAAGTTACTAACTTTCCAGAAGAGTTTCCCCTGTCAGACTGGAACACCGGGTGTATCTGCTATGGAGGGTTTTAAGTGGCATGTCAAGCCAGTTAAAGGACAAGGCAAGTGTCCTTATTTTCTTTTTATTGTCATCTTTTTCCATGAAACAACGACAAACCAAGTTTTCCCTCCTGCTCACACGGTCTAGCTTTGTGTGGATAGAGGATATATGACGTGTTGTTGTACTACAACACCCTAAACCTGTATCCTGTACATTTCTTTGTATTTGACCTACGAAATGTCTTAAGAATAACACCCATCAACCCATCTGCGTGAGAATAGTTCCATGGTGCTGATTAAAATCAAGTCATAGGGAAAGTCCTTTCATTCTGAAGGTATCAGCACACTGTACACACAGAGAGATAACAGTGTTTAATCCTTTTCCTTAAAAGAGTCAAAGTATATGAGTAAACAAAGCCCTTTAGCATGAACTATGGCTTTCTGATTATCAAATATACTGGTAACACTTTACAAGGGTACAATAATTAACCATTAATTAACATTGGTTAAAGCCGTAATGAGCACTATCTGACAGTTAAGTAACAGTTAACAAATAGTCTAGTAATCATTTACTAATGTGGTCTATGTCTACTAATGGTGTTCATGTTAACTAAGGTATTCATTTATACATTATTTAATAGGGTTATGGTTATGGTTGGCCATGCCCGTCCAAGACCAATGATACAAACACTTGTTTATTATTACATATATTATCAAAGCTTCTGATTGCATGGGCAGCACACCCACACTGCCATCTATGCGTCTTCAAAAAAACATAAACTGATTTTGTATTGAGGATTAAAGGACAAACATTTCCATTGATCAATTGTTCAGTATTGTAAACGTTTGACCAATATTAAGCATCCGACGTCGCAGTCACGTAACTCATAAACTTCAGCTGTAAGCCCTGTGTAACTCATTCGCTTCACCTGAATATGCTGTCATTGTCTGCCATGATGCTAACGGGGCCTCACTCTAGCTAGAACAGCCATGTCAGCCTTCTTTGGAAATATGGAAAACCCTTGTGTTCGGCCTTTCAAAGGTGTGTTTATCATTGGAACAGGTTAAGCATTCTGCAAGTAAGCCTGACTACTTCGCGGTGATGCAGTGTGCGTTTATTCGGTGAATCAGCAGTAGCCTAAACATTCTCCGGGGAATGGTGCACACGTGTTTCACGGATCAGTTCTATTTAAACAGTGATCGAAAAAAACACTTTGCTCACACACTTTCGTTCAAGGTTTCAGTGTGATGGCTGGAGGAAGTGGTCAGAGATAAATTTAGAGTGGAAAATAAGCAACACAAAGATAACACACCAAACCCTCCGTCTGTGTCTCTTATCTTTTTGAGTTATACCAGTATCTTTCTGATACAAAACATACTGAAGGTTTATGTGAGTTTATCTTTTGGAAACCTAGCTCATGTCTGATAGAAGCCCTGGCGCAACAAACCACCTTAACGTCGATCTTGCACTTCTCCTTGCTAACTAGCATACTTTGCAAACTGTTAATAAGTTGTCATGTTATGAGGGATGATGTAAAAAAAGATAATATTTTCTTTAATGAATGGAGGATGGGGCGTTTGAGGTAAAATAAAGCAAACATTGATCCAGATTTGAGGCGCGTCAGCGATTCTCCAGCACTGCAGGGATGAAGTCAGAGGTTTGGACAGCTGCATGTGGCACTGTGAGGACCAGGAAGAGGATTCACCACGAGAGGCTAGAACCTGATTATGTTTGTAAAGAGAAAACAAGACTGGAGCCAAGATACAGCTCTCCTTGTCTCCTCCTTCTCTCCTCTCGTCCACTCCTTGGATTGACCTTCTCCTTCATCTCACTGCTTAGAGGTCATCATCTAAGACACTAAAGAGAGGGTGAGGAAAAGAGATAGACAGAGAGACTATTACTCTCTCTGACTGCTTTAAGTCATCATCCAAGGCAAAGCCCTCTGGGTACGTGAAAGTGTTAAGCATCAGGTGTTTACAGCCAACAAAAACAAGAAAAAACCTTATTCTACTCCAGTTTCAGTTTTTGTTCATGTTGGATGCTTCCTGTTCTTCTGTTCCCCAGTGAGGTGCTTTGTTGGATATAGGCATTGAGTCTATGCATACAGATGCGTGATGGTTGGCAGGTTGTCTTTCATATTCAGTATTCAAAATTGCAGTGCTATGATCATGGACCTGCATATGGAATATTATCCTGGAAAAACGTTTTTATTGAGGTGGAATATTTTGTGGCCATTAAGCCTTTCTTGACCAGTCATTATTCTTCTCTCAATGAATGTTGTTCAAATGGCTGACTTACTATTATATCATTATATTATTAAATACATAAATTATATTATTATTGTCATATTTCTTCCACTTAATTATTGACCTCATAATGAATCCACATCTGACTGCGATCCCCAACGGAAGCCGTGTGAAAGACCGAAGCAATAACCAATAATGTGATGATAATGACCAATAACACTTCGGCGTGCGTGACGCAGGAGTACGTCAGCTAGGCAGACATTTGTATTTACAACAGAAAGTGTAATCAGTTTTGTAACTCTTTCCATGACTGTTTCCACATGGCTGGTGGAGGCTGGTGAGGGGACTGATGCGTGGAGATATACCCACACTGACTGTAAACGGCTTCGCATGCCCTGGGCTACCAGATGTGTGACTTTCAATCTCACACAGACACACGCACACACACACACACACAAACACACACACACACACACACAGATGCACACACTCCTACACAGACATCGACATATTCATACTTACACACACATACAAACAATATGGCTTTCCTGCCTATTCCAGATGCATGCACATATACACACAAGTACACACATAGATGCAACCACCCACACACACACTCACACCCACTTAAACACAGATGGTTTGATGTTCCACATGCATGCATACACTCATGTACAAGCACACACAGGCTCACCTACACACACACACACACACACACACACACACACACACACACACACACACACACACACACACACACACACACACACACACACACACACACACACACACACACACACACACACACACACACACACACACACACACACACACACACACACACACACACACGCAGATTGCTTGATGATCCACATGTATGCATACACACACTAAGGTACACACACAGACACACACACACACACAGACACACACTAAGGTACACACACACACAGACACACACGTAAACAGTAAACCCACTCTGGGCAGTTATTTTTTGTGTGTGGCTTGCAGATATTCTTTTTACGAGAGCGTTTAAAGCTGGAAAAGCAAAGTGTTTGATCTGGACGGTTAATTGAGCAGGTAGAAAGTGCAGAGTCAGTCTCTTGATGAGGGAGAGAACCATAGGTGGCTGGAAGACTTCATGACCCTCCAGTCTGATAAATGAGCCAGGCTCGGCTGGGTCCTGTGGTGACCCTTTTTAAGCCCAAGCAATACGTTGTGATGATACCCAGGAAACTGGTCTGTGTGGAACGACAATATGTCACATTGCACACACCCTTTCACGGGCTCTCTCTCTCTCTACTAAAGACGCCTTCATGTACATACACACACATGCGCACACATTTGCAGACATTTCATGTATATGCACACACACACACACACACACACAGACACACACACATTTGCATAAAGTACCACACTCACGAACAGTCACGAACAAAGCCATATCTTGATATTGCCACACATATGCGTAGGTTGTGTTTCTGTCAGCTGTTTTTGTTTCAAGCAAGATCAAATTAAACAGTGACTAGAGGGAATTTGTTTTCGCTGAGCTCCTGCTCACATTCACAGACGGTTCATCATCTGGTCTTTTCCCCTGACTCTGTTCCAGCCACATAGCAGTGCTCTGTGAAGGTTTCAATCTGAATACGGGTTTCTGTGACTTTAGTTTTTACTGATGTGGAACAGTCGCTCAAGCAAGAGGAAGTTGCAATGCAACCAAGGTGAAAACTTGTGAAAGCTTCGGCTCTTCTCTTCCTTCTTTATTAACTAATAAACCTTCTCACAGCCATGTCTAAAACATAAACATGTCTGAACACAGCCTGTGTAGGGAAGAGGTGTAAAACCTCTGCTCTAGTGTTGCAAACCTGCAAGCCTAGAGACCCAAGTCGCTCGCTGCAGTAATTCGCAGAGAGAGCCGAGGTCAACTGCAGCGAACACTGAACACTAGCAGCTGTTTTGTCCGGATGTTTTGTTTTTTCCAAAGATCAAGGGTTTCAGTTGGGGATCCCGTTGCCATGGAGTCCTCCTCCCTGTAGGGAACCAGGACAACGTTCAGCGATGTGAATTTGAAAAAAAAGCCTTTTTTGTTTTTTTTTGTCTAAATGCAAACAGCGCAGAGGATATGGTGTGAGAGTGTGATGTAGGACAAGGGTAGATATGGCCTCTTGAAGGGAACTAGGAAACGTGGGTTGGTGGCCAGGCGGCCACACTCGACAACCTCGTCACATGCAGACCAGCGGTTACTGTGTATGTACTGTGTACATGTCAATGGACAAATGCAATGACAATCGGTTGTTTCCAGATTGTAAAAAACAGACGAGAAAGAAAACATCTTTGGAATCATGAATGATGATAATGATTTAATAATAATCGTAGTTATTCTACATCTAGCTTCTTGCAGTTGTTCATCTCAGAAATAATAGAGCCCTGTTTTATCAATAGCCATAAACCTCAGCACTATTCATTGTGATGTATTTATAAGAGCAAGACAGAGAAAGGAGTTTGAAAAATCACGGCATGTGCACAAATTCAGTCCAGTGTGTTCAGTATAACTCTTACTGGATACTATGTTATACTTACAATACAATAAGAACGGGCGCATAGACATTGCTTGGGGAGTACCTGGGAGGCTCACAGCAACAGGCTCCCAGACGATAGAACCAGCTTTCAGTCATTCAGACCTGTCAATCATTGTTCATTCAAAATGTATCAATTGTCCGTCACTCAAAACCAGTCAATCAACAAGCCAATCCCAGGCAGGATCCTTTAGACGTTGTCGTCCAGGTCATAGTCCCAACTCGGCACAAAAAGAGATTTGCTGTTCTTGTTTCGACTATCCCTCTTCTGTCTGGCGCCGTCCACAGCGCCAGACAGGGACAGGTAGGCGGCGAGGCTGTTCCTCACGCCGTAGCTCATCGCCGTGCCAACGCCATTGTCATCGTCGTGAAAAGTACGGCTGCCAAAATGTGAAGTGGAGAAAGAAAAAGTTATTTTTAAATATGCAGGTTTTTTTTTTACTCGTAATATGTATGTGTCTGATAAGATATGTAAAAACGTGTTTAATATCATTCCAAAAGTCGTACACAATTGACTTGGAATGGTTGCTGGCACACAGATCACAGATCACAGAAACATTTACGATGCCGCGAGGGGTTGGCAGGAGGACATGATGAATGCCATGATTTCCATCAGCATCGTCATCATTGGCGTCAAGTTTATACCTGTCCACGTCTTTCCAGTTGAAGTTGCGGCGCATCACCACTGGGATCGCTGTGGGTGGCTGCTCTGCTGAGGTTCCAGACAGACATGGGCAGGATAAGGTACAGCACAGGCCGTCTGCGCAGTCTGGGGACAGAAGACCCACAGCATGATGTGAAAAAACTGTCCATAACCCAAAGGACAAACGTCCTTAGTTACACTACACACACTATCAAATATTCCTGCAGTTCATTTTATCGTAAATTGTGTAAAATGTGTGTGTGTGTGTGTGTGTGTGTGTGTGTGTGTGTGTGTGTGTGTGTGTGTGTGTGTGTGTGTGTGTGTGTGTGTGTGTGTGTGTGTGTGTGTGTGTGTGTGTGTGTGTGTGTGTGTGTGTGTGTGTGTGTGTGTGTGTGTGTGTGTGTGTGTGTGTGTGTATCCAGCCGTTTTCCTACACCTACCAGAGTAGTGGGTGATCATATCTTCCAGGCACTGGAAGGTAAGCCGAGGGGAGATGTAGTACCAGCTGTTGTCCATGCGAAAGATGCGGTAGTGTTGCACACCCCTGTGTTTCACGGACAGCGAATACACACCTGGGGAAAAGACAGCGTGCGCACACGTCAAACGTCACATATTCCTCAGTTACGCCGTGAAAAGAAAAGGCAGTCAATGTTGTATTAGTTGTTTCATGTCCTCTTATTTTAAACAATGGTAAGTGCTGCGTATGATCATAATATACTGTTGCTGGCTGAACTTCCCCACGTTGGGAGTGTAAAGGAGGCTGATTGCTTGTACTTCTCATATCTAGTTCCACATCCACTTCTTTAGCAACAATCCCCTGTAGCCAAGGAATGTGTGCCTACTCTCGCATTGGAAAATGGCGCTCAGAAAAGGGAAACGTTGAGTTTTGCAGGCATTTATGTTGCAGTTATCTGAAGATAAGCAGTTATCTTCTACGCGCCACAAGGCCCCGAACACACAGAATGGTTTTTAGCAGCTGGTGGGCGGCTATTTTGGAATATTGTAAACCATGCGTTTTGCTTGCTGCTTTTGCAACAGCCTTGCTTGAACAAATTGCAACTTCAGTTAACAAAAATTGCAACTCAAGAAGAAAAAGCACCCAACGTCAGTATACGTTAAGTGTCGATGGTTGCTTTGCAACAGAAAATGGTGCAGCGTGCTGCTCTGATTTCTTCCGGGCTTCATTAAAAAAGAGGCTCAGTGCTAAAAATAGTACTCAACATTGTGTAGCATCTTATCTTACCTATCTTTGTTGAATACGGGGAATGGATTAACTTGCAATTGTAAGTGCTTGGCACTGGTTCTATGAACATCCTTACTGTACCGACAGCGATATATTGTTGTTTCTCTTTCTTCTGACAAATGTACTTATTGTAAGTCGCTTTGGATAAAAGCGTCTGCTAAATGCCCTTAATGTAAATGTAAATGTAAATGCTTTTTGCAGCCTGCAGATGTTGTCAGTGTTATGGGGCCAAAGGGTGCTATCTTATCCCTCTGTCTCTGTTTGGCCTGGACGAGTTGCACTTGCAACAATGCTGTGTCTGCCAAATAACTCACTGTAATCTGTGGGAACTTTCCAGTTCACGTTTTGCTTTTCTGAATACATACATGACATATAGTATTGCCTGACCTCTTTCGCTGGTGCTCTCCCGCACCATGAAGGATCCTGACACATTGCAGGGCATCTGCAGGAGGGCCTCGGCCTTCTGTCTCACCAGCCCCTCGAACAGCCAGCTGCAGAGCACAACCCATGCTACTGGTTAGCTACTTGCTAGCATTGTGACTATTGTTTGATCATGTTTCAAATTGCAATCGTGCAAAAATGATTTGATGCAGGCAATTAGATTGATATGATTGCATGGCAGTTGATATCAATAAACACATTGATTTAAAGATTTCAACAAATGATTCTAACATGAGCTCCTGAAATTAGATTCTTGATGCATGGTTATGCGAGATATTAATAAATATGATTCAACATTATAGTGACAGATTTGTTTCGTATTTTCCGACAGTAGTCCAGTAGAAAATCTATCTTACAATGAAAGTAAATGGAATTGAATGTGAATGTATTGTATGGATGCATGTTTGTATTACTCAAGGCATTCCATGGCCAACCACATGACTATCACAAGATAGTACTGTGTACTATATCTTACCCGTGGTGTGTACTATATCTTACCCGTGGTGTGTACTATATCTTACCCGTGGTGTGTACTATATCTTACCCGTGGTGTGTACTATATCTTACCCGTGGTGTGTACTATATCTTACCCGTGGTGTGTACTATATCTTACCCGTGGTGTGTACTATATCTTACCCGTGGTGTGTACTATATCTTACCCGTGGTACACTTTGGCAACATGAGTGTTGGGGATGTAGTTCTCATTTTGGGTTCGGTCAGAGCGGACTCTCCACCAGGAAGCTTCCCTGCTCACCACAGCCAGATACAGAAACAGTCAGACAGTTTCCAACACTGTGTTTTATGACAATTAGTATGCCAGCCATAAATTCTCTTTATATATTGTCTTTGGCACAGAGCGAGAGAGAGAGAGAGCGATTGAGGCTGCGAGAGAGCATGTGTGTGAGAAAGCGAGAGAATAGTCATTGCATGTTAGTTTTGGTCTAGTTCTAGGTTGCAGTCTAATAATTACTCCTTCCTATTTTTATTAATTCAATTCAATGTCCTCAGCTTAGGCTGAGGACAATGGACATCGAACCAAGAACCTTTCCACTCAACATCCTACCCCTATGTGACTATCCTACCTGCCTAATAACATATTTCCATGTATAGATATATATATAGATATATATAGATAGATATACACATATATATATACACATATATATATATATATATATATAGATAGATATACACATATATATATATATATATATATATATATATATATATATATATATATATATATATATATATATATATATATATATATACATATATATATATATATAGGGTATATATATATATATACATATATATATATATATATATATATATATATATATATATATATATATATATATATATATATACATATATATATATATATATATATATATATATATATATATATATATATATATATATATATATATATATATATATATAAAATACAACTAAATAAGATCCAGCAATAATAGAAATGACAGTCATTATAATAGCGATAACATGGCCGTACTGTGCGAGCACTGTGAGCTTTTCTCCCATCCTGAAGACGGGCTTGCTGACAGTAGCCGAGGGTAGTCATCGGTCACCACCAGCACTTCCCCTCCTGAACCTGCCAGCAGCACAACATGCACGGTTAGGGCAGCGCAACATTAGCTCGTAGCCATCTCTGGTGCAATATACTGTATGTACTGGCCACTGTCCCTACGAAATAAACAATAGAATAAACATACACTTTTACAGCATTATTTAAGGTTACAGTGACACAATACACACACATTATAGAGCCACATGTGACAGACAGACGCAAAAAACACATTTGCTGTGTGGATAAGGAACTGCATTTGCACCGTTATCGATGAGGAAATACATTAACATTAGGTTTTCTACTCCACAGCTTCAAGTAAGCTCAAACTATTGTTAATATGTCACGGCCTTCTCACACCTGCTTTACCTCTAACTAACCAACGTGAAGAAACTATTAATGATAAGACACCACAAAGACTCACAAAGAATTTGTGAGGTTAGAATAGCCTGAAAAATATCCATATCTTGTGGTGGGTCAACAGACTTACAACAGACAACAGAAATAGATTTGGATTTACTAGAGGTTACAGAAATCCCAAACTGAACCGGTATCAACTCGGAAGACGGAAGAGTGTCTTACCTTTGTGTGCGATGTCTGCCTCGTCTTGGTTGGCCTTGTTAGCAACCCCTTTAATCAGGTTTCCCATTCTCAGCAGAGGCCAGACACTCCAGGCCCCAGCACAGGTCCACAGACACCAGCGTGTAGCTTTCAATTCATAGCTTTGAAACAACACTTCCTTAATTTGAACAAAGACACCTTTTGCGCTTGTTGTGATGTTTAAGGTGCACCGCTAATAATGCCTGTGTTTTAAACCCACCAATTCTACATTGGCAACTTCCTTTTCGCTGACCAATCCACTCGGGCTAAATTCTTCTTTCACAGAATAGGGGAAATTGCGTAGTTTGATGAAACCACATTTAACATTTCAAACTCACTGCCATGACAAAGGTATTGTCATTGGTTGCAATAAAAAGGAACAACAATGTCTGCCAAATGTGCAAGCTCTACGTCATAGCACACACACACACGCGCACACACACACCACAGCACACATTGCCTAACGGACAACTGTCAGAAAAGAGAATGTTTCTGCACTCTTGTACAATACACAATCAACTGAAGGAATATTTAACGTCTAAGGCATCATGGAAATGCCAAACACACATATACACACACATGCGCACACACACACACACACAATAACCTATACCTTGTGCTTCAGGCTGGATGGGGAAGCAGGGGCCCCCTGAGGTGACATGGCTATGGTGTGCTGATGGGTGTCTGCAGTGCTGTGAACCACTGCTGCTGCTTGTGGGGACACACCCACTTCCTAAACGGTAAAGAGGAAGAAAACAATGACTAAATGAAAGAAAGGCAGACAGTTCTTTTTCTTAAAGCCCCCTATAGGAGTAGAGGTTATTATGGGGTGTTTGGGGGTCATTTGAGCGTATCATGGTTCCTGTAAGTGTTATTTGAACGAACAACATAATGTGTCAATGTGATCTTGTTTAGAGAACACAGAGCACAGCACTGTTCATGTCAAGGATGCTTTTCATAGTCCAACATTGCTGCCAAATGTCTGGATTTGTTATGAAAAGAACTGTTGAGAAAACCACAGTCTGTGTCTATTAAATGTCAGAAATTAGTGCACTTGAGTTCAGGAATGTGAGACTGCAAAATAATATATATATATATATATATATATATATATATATATATATATATATATATTTTGAATTCTTAGCGATGAATAAGACAACTAAATTCTTTCACACCCGTATTACAAGCCATGTATGCTGTAGAGATAAAACAATGTTCAACTATCTAAATGGAAGGTCACGACTAAGCTTCACATGTTGTTGTTTTTTCATTGACTGTAATAGTTTAGCACCATGCACAGCCTGAGTGTTATATAAAGTGCATTAGAATCAACTAAAAGGTTTACAAATTCCCTTTAAAACAGTGTTAACAAAGGCTGGGTATTTTCCTCCATTATTCGTGCCTGGTTAGCGTTCTACGCGTAAAGCTAGTTTCTAAGCCGTGATGCACCCAGAGGAAGAGAGAACTTACACTAGCTTTGATGTGTGGTCTGGTAGCACAAGCTCTTTCCCGACAGAGGGACAATGTGGTTATCTGCATGGGTGGTTCACTAACACTAACACTAACACTAACACTAACACTAACACTAACACTAACACTAACACTAACACACACACACACACACACACACACACACACACACACACACACACACACACACACACACACACACACACACACACACACACACACACACACACACACACACACACACACACACACACACACACACACACACACACACACACACACACACACACACACACACACTCTCTCTCTCTCTTACACACCCAAACGTGCATACACACACTGGCTCACTCACGCAAGCGCACACACACACACACACACGCACACACACACACACACACACACACACACACACACACACACACACACACACACACACTGTGAATCACCAACCGATAAAGTTAAATAAGGATCAAGATATTTTGATTGCACTGAGACATTTGGGACCAGCTGAAGAGGATTTTTTTTCTTCTGAATTTGTGTGCGTTTCCCTCTTTATGTGTGTGATTTGAATACATATTTGGTTGCAGCTGCATGTTTTCGAAGAAATAAAACATTGAACTTGTTTAGTGAAGCATTCCTCCTCCATCTGAATACTGATACTCCTACTGTGGATTATTAATAAAACATATGTATACACATTTAAATCAATGAGATATCTGCGATATCCAATTTTCCAAAACACAATTTTATTCTTATGAGTGAAAACATGATAGAGGTTTCTGGAAAAGGTATCTCACCACTTTTCCCCTTAGAACAAGCTATCAAGCCAACAAATGCACCCTAAATCCTCCTCATCACACTCTGTCTTGCTGCTTTACTCCCTATTCTAAGAAACCTTGTTAATTGAAGTATATGAGCTCATATTTCCGAAAACGTTTTGATGTTCTGTTTTCAATCAATGTTCTGTTTATTTCATAACACTGCATATAAAAAAAGCTAAAATAAACCTGGAAGCATTCATAACAAACAAACAGCAGGTTTTAATTAACATTTAACTATCCATTAAGTTAAATATACCTGCTACTCAGTATAAATACAAACCACCTGGGTTTGTATGCCCACGTATCCTAGCTTGTATAAAATTATTCCACAATGCCGCAGTTTATTATTCTTCAGACGACTTAGCTCATGTAGTTTCCACATTGAGAACGGCCGCAGTCTTTTTCCATCCCTGTAGCTCTTGTTCCACTGCCACCTTCTCCTGCCAAACGAAAAGGTAAAAGGTTGCGCCGAAAAATAATAATAACATATTAATAATAATAATGTGTATTATTAATATTATTATTATATATATATTTATTAATATTAGTAGTAGTAGTAGTATTTTCGTGATCCCAATAATAATTATACTATATCATAACACTAAGAAAGAGGAACACTATTGTTGTCATAATGAACTTAATGTCATAACCTTTGGGCTTTCCAACAACAAGCAACATATACAATATGTGCAACACAAGGAATTCCCAGAAACCTTTAAAAGGAAGATGAACTCAAGTGACTAAAGTAGAACCCTCACACAGAGCCACACACAGAAGACGGTTGGCAGGTACTGCAGTAGGTGAGGTCAAACCTCAGTGAGGCAGAGGCCCCTCTGGCCTCATGGTCTGGTTCACCTGAACTCAAAGGTAAATAACAACACAATGACTTCATGGAAGTACTTAGGCCTGAACTCACATTTCTCTGGTCTACTCGAATGCATATATGTATACTGTCCACATGACACATGTACATACAGTAGTACTTGTTGAAATGCTATGTGATCTCATGGTTGTTGTTTTTTGGCATCACTAGCTTGGCCCACCTCGTAATAAACATTTACTAGTAGCAGAGTGATTTAGGAATAAGGTGAAGGGCAGGTGGAGCAAACATTAAAATGCTTCTCTATTAGTGCATGTTACATATTAGTGCATGTTACATATTAGTGCATGTTACATATTAGTGCAGGATTCATATTAGTGCCTGTTACATATTAGTGCAGGATTCATATTAGTGCATGTTACATATTAGTGCAGGATTCATATTAGTGCATGTTACATATTAGTGCAGGATTCATATTAGTGCATGTTACATATTAGTGCAGGATTCATATTAGTGCATGTTACATATTAGTGCAGGATTCATATTAGTGCATGTTACATATTAGTGCATGTTACATATTAGTGCAGGATTCATATCAGTGCATGTTACATATTAGTGCAGGATTCATATTAGTGCATGTTACGTATTAGTGCAGGATTCATATTAGTGCATGTTACATATTAGTGCAGGATTCATATTACGGTTACAGGTTATATATTGGTGGTTGTTGTTACAAGCCAGTGACTATTATGTTTTGAAAAGGCAACAACTTTACACCGAGATATCTATAGCTACCAGTGTTAGAACCTAATATAGATGTACAGTAACTATGAGGCCTTGACTGTACGGCTCAATTTCGGTGTCAAACTATAGTTCTGTTGCCATGACAATATTTAACCCTAACTGTTACTATGACTTCCATCCCATACAGCCCACCATTTCTCAAGAATACACCAGATCTTTACAAGACGGGGGGTTGTGACAAGTCTTGCAAACTCTCATAAAAGTGCAAGAGCAGGTGTGAGCATGGGCTGTGGAAGCCTGTGAAGGGGGACATTTGGCTGACTGAAGTGTTTTCCCGGCAGGGTCTCTATGATGATTTATGTCCGACGGTTTTAAAGGAGATGTTGGACGTTCTTGTTCCGTCTTGGTCCATCTCTGATGTTGGCTGTGGTAGTAGTGGTGATTTGTAGACTCTTAAATAGTATGTGCTCCCTCTCTCTTCCTTTCCCTCATAACCCCCTTTCTCTCGCACCCCTCTCTCCCTCTTTTCCTCCTTTCTCCTCTTTCTTCCCATCTCTCTCTCTCTTGCTCTCTCTCGCTCTCTTTCCATCTCTTTCTTCCTGTCTCATTCTTCCTCCTGTTTTCTCCCTTCCCTGTGTCTCTCTCTGACTCGCCCCTTATTCTCTTTCCCCTCCTTTTCCTCACTCTCTCCCTCCACCTCCCCCTTTCCCTGTCACATTCCTCCCTCTCTCTCTCCCACTTGCTTCCTCTCTCTCTCTCTCTATCTCTATTCTCTCTTTCATCACCCCCACTCTCTCCTCTTTCTCCCTTTTCCCCTTCTCTCCCTTCCCTCTCTCTGTCTCTCCCCTCTCTCCCTCCCTGTCCTCGCCCTTCCTCCTATCCCAGATGTCTTATGTGTGTGGCTGACAGTGAGGCCAGAGCAGCGCTACCGTGCTGCAGTACCCTGGCTGACCAGTGTGGCTGACAGTGAGGCCAGAGCAGCGCTACCGTGCTGCAGTACCCTGGCTGACCAGTGTGGCTGACAGTGAGGCCAGAGCAGCGCTACCGTGCTGCAGTACCCTGGCTGACCAGTACGGCTGACAGTGAGGCCAGAGCAGCGCTACCGTGCTGCAGTACCCTGGCTGCGTTCAAACACTTTAAGGATAACCAAGTTCCACGCCCTCCATCTAAAATTACTAAATTACTAGCTGTGAAGCATTCCTTTCAACCCCCTCTGTTTTGTGAATATATATATATATATATATATATATATATATATATATATATATATATATATATATATATATATATATATATATCGGGATTCATATGGCTTGGGGCTTTTCTGGTGCAAGAGTATGGCAGGACACATTGAATGTTTTTGTTTTTGTTCAACAGTTTCTCCTCTGTCCGGAAACCAAGGGATTGCCCCTGTGCAGCACTTCAGCCCTACTGTGATACAGAGCTGTCCTGCGCTGACCCTACCCTCACTGAAACCACACACATCAACACAGAGCTGTCCTGCGCTGACCCTACCCTCACTGAAACCACACACATCAACACAGAGGTGGGAGAAATAATATGCACACACGTTTGTGTAAGTGTGTGTGCATTTGTGTCCATTTCTGCATGTGTGTGGGTATGTGTGTGCGTTGGTGTCTGTGTGTGCACATATATGTCTCCATATCGATGTGCGTGCAAGTGTGTATTTGTGTGTGTGTGGGTGTGTGTGAGTGAGTGTGCGCATTTTCATTTTTTAGCGAATGTGTAGAACTGGAATATGTACTACGTACCAGAATAGCACCCAACAGTCGGTCACAAGCCATTTAATTTATTGCACATTTAAGTGCAAGAAATCAGCCCCAGAACCATCAGACGCCTTTCTTAACCCTGCTCTCTTAAAAGTTGAGGCAAACCCACTCTGCAGGATTATCTCCGAGTGATGAATGTTGGCGGCAATGTCCCTAAAAACGAGCCTTGCGGTTGGGATGGTTATTCTAGTAATTATGTCATTCTTGTCATTCTTATTGTTGTTTGAGGTATAGTAGGGCTGCCAGTCAGTTGAATAATAATGTTATAACTGAATGAAATTGCACCGAGTCTTAGTGAATAGACATTGAATGTATGTGTGTAACGCCGCAAGACAACGCCTAGAGCTATGTGTGTCTCTTTCATTAGATCCCCTTCTGTTGTGGCCTTTTACTGCAGGTTCTCTTGTGACTTGGTGTCTCACTGTGTCTCGTGCTTCCTGACCAAGTGTGTTTGTATGATATTAGCTTAGTCTCCATGATTGTGGTCCACACTTTTTAGCTTCACTTAGGTTATAACTACATGATGATGTGAAATAGCCTAGACTTTGTTATGCAAAGTGAATGGTTCTTTATAATAAAGCCCCATGTCTTTCAATTTGACTATTTTCTATTTAGCTCAGTGCTCATATGTTTTATCAAAAGCAGCTTGCAGTGCATTTTTCAGATACAGGTCATTAGTGGTCAGGTGGAGGTTAGGGCAACCTGCTCAACGATGCCTACATGTAGATTGCAAACGTTAGGGTTTGAACATAGAGCTTTCAGCTGGGAGTCAAACACGCAAACCGCAAGACTGTCCTTCGTGGGGATATTTGCTGTGTGTAACGCTGACACACTGACCACTCTTACTCCAGCAGAACTGGAACTGTTATATATTTGGAACAAACCAGTGGAAGCCACAATTAGAGTCTTGAAGGACGTGTGGTAGCACACTGTTGCTGAGAGGTTAGTAGTCTGGAGTATTTCAACACTTTAGAAGCGTTTGATTTGCGAACAAATACTTGTTTGAATACGTTGTCTTGAATTCCAGACTTTCTTGTTTTGTATCCCAGATTTGAACCATTACTAAGTCCACAAAGAGCATTTCATTAGAGCCGACTCGTACTTTATTTATTTCCTTTTTAGCCACTTTGGAAACTTTTACTCCCAGAAATGACATCACTGAAATTACAGCAAACCGCGACAAGTACCAAACAAGCTGCAATGCAGAGCCACGTGCTGGCGTCTGCCAGCACGGAGGCCTTCTTCCCCCAGTCCCCGGGAAAGAAAGCGATTCGATCCTTTCACCTAAACTCATAAAGTTGTTTGCTTTTACTAAACAAACAGTAACACTTTTCTCTGCTTGAAAAAAAAACCAAAGACTTAACGACCGATGACAGCATAATGTCTTAGGGTAAAACCCAGGACTGCGTTTTCCATAACACAACATAACAACCATTAGGGGCTGTGGGGGGGCATTCTTGAATTGAACAGTGTGTGTGTGTGTGTGTGTGTGTGTGTGTGTGTGTGTGTGTGTGTGTGTGTGTGTGTGTGTGTGTGTGTGTGTGTGTGTGTGTGTGTGTGTGTGTGTGTGTGTGTGTGTGTGTGTGTGTGTGTGTGTGTGTGTGTGGGAGGGGGGCGTCCCTGAAGATGTGCTGCGCTGCAATGAGGGGAAAGTCATTTTGAGGGGAGGATCACCTGCTGTGTACTACATGATTACAGTAGGGAGACCGGGGGCCACCTGAATATCCCCACCTATACACACACACGCACACACACACACACACACACACACACGCACACGCACACGCACACGCACACGCACACGCACACGCACACGCACACGCACACGCACACACGCACACGCACGCACGCACACACACACACACGCACGCACACGCACGCACACGCACGCACACACACGCACACACACACACACACACACACACACACACACACACACACACACGCACACACACACCACACACACACACACACACACGCACACACACACACACACACACACATAAATCCCCATACTCCAAACTACCATCCTTTTTCCACACGGCGGGGATAATAGCAGCCTTGGGGGGTACCAGGTTAACTACCGGTTCCAGCGAGCCCCGGGCCTAGTCCGTATAATGACCACTGACCACTGAGCTCCGGACTCAACGGGCTCTCTGGGAGTCTGCCGATGAAGCACTGCGTCATCGTCTATTACCCGCTCATTACGGCTATTTTCTGCAATGTTTGTTTACAGCGCGCATCTGTGAAAGTTTAGCTCCCCCCCCCCCCGTCTCCCCCACCCCCACTCGCCTTGTTTAAAGACCCGCAAGGTGCGTGCGTGCGTGCGTGCGTGCGTGCGTGCGTGCGTGCGTGCGTGCGTGCGTGCGTGCGTGTGTGCTATAAGCATCTGCTAGCTGTAGGGCTGGTTAATAAAGATATGATGGCGGTAATGTTTGGATAACATGCAGAATGCTGTAATGTGTTTCTCAATTTGCAACCTGGGTTTATTTCGTTTTTCCTAAATAGATAGATAATGGATATGTTTTTATATACATATGTTTATACTCAAAGGACGTCGATCCAGTTCTAGAAGCGAAACAGTTGCATGTTAGGATGAACGATACACTAAACCCTGGCATGCCTGAACATACAGCCAATCCTTCATCCCACATGAAGGTGTCTCTCTCGCTCAGGTTACCACAAGCCATTAGTCTGCTCCGCCATCGTCAACCATTCATCTTCAGTAACTCTGGCGTATTCCAGAGAAATCTCTGAGAAATGTTACCTGACTGGATTTACTTTTTCACATCCACGGTCCCTTGGTGCTGTAACCATAGCTGCATGTCTGGGCCTGACAGCCAACCAGATGTATGGGTTCTGACACTGAAAAATATGCGCCCCATACAGCTTATGACTGAGGTCATAAACTGACATTTGCTGCAGTGCAAGTGTATAATGTTTAACTTGCACACATATATATCCTGGATCCAGAATACACATACCACTTACATATACTCCACATACCTACCAGATTTATAGATTCAGACACAAATACATATACACCCCACTGTGATGTGTACAATATTGTGGTTAGTACATTTGTAAAGATATATACTGTGAATGTATACTGTTTAAATTGCATGTATACATATATATCCTGGGTCCAGGATAAAAGCTTTGACGTGCACAATATTAAGTACACAATATGAATAGATATGCTGTCTGCTTTGCCTTGCCTGCATGTGCACAAAATAAAATGTTCCAAACCACCCCAGATTATGCAGACACCATCACTGCAGGCATAACTCATTCAGTTCCCAGCTTTTGCCTTGACATGAAGTGTAACTTAGACTCTACATGGACTGTCAATTAAATGGCTATTTCCATGTTCCATTTTCATAGGAATATTTTTCTTTGCACTGACAATATGTTAGTTGCGGAGTATACCAGTTGTAATTTACAGCTTCTATAAAAAGGGGCTAAATGGGGAGTACTAAATGTTATTTATAATAGAATGCTAACCCTGACTGTAGGGCTTGTACATTGCAATGGCTAATAGCTACAGATACTAGCATAAACAGTTGTTGAGGCTTTAGCTGGTGGGCAGGGTTACAATGTGAAGAAGGATGCTAATACAGGCCTAGTTGTTTAGCTAGAGTAGCAGTGTTGTGGATGGCACCATGGCCAGTTCCTGTCAGCATTTCTATGGCAGGTGCACGTAAAGTAAGAGAAGTAGGCCTACGCTATAAAATATTGCCCTTAAATACTTGAAGTATGTCGATATTTTGTGTATTTTGTGCACTTGCTGTTTACAAATAGCCTGTGATCTGTTCACTAGTATATAAGCAAGGTGGGTTTTCAATACAATTTATCGTCACAATACATTAACAAGCAAAGCTAAATTGATTTAAACAAGGGAATGTTTTTTCTTAGCTTAGTTCACTTTACAGCACCACTGTCAGCTCCTCTGTTTTTGGGACTCAGTGACTCTGTGGCCTGCCTGCCTGCCTGCCTGCCTGGTTCCTGCCTGCCTGCCTGCCTGCCTGGTTCCTGCCTGGTTCCTGCCTGCCTGGTTCCTGCCTGGTTCCTGCCTGCCTGGTTCCTGCCTGGTTCCTGCCTGCCTGGTTCCTGCCTGGTTCCTGCCTGCCTGGTTCCTGCCTGGTTCCTGCCTGCTGCCTGCCTGCCTGCCTGGTTCCTGCCTGGTTTTGGATTTCGCCTGCGGTTCTGACCTTTGCCTGCCGTTGGACGACTCTTTGGATGGCGACCTGGCTTTTCTTCTTTTGTTTGGATTTCTTCCCTGTTTTAGCCAACAGCGGCCTTGTGCCTGTTATTTGTGTTTTTGGACTCTTCCTGTGAGACAGGAGTTTATTTTGTTATTGATAGGGCTGAAGCTAGCATCAATAACAAAGCTCTGCCTCAAATAAATCGTTTGAACTATATCTGCTTTTGGGTTTGAACTTCGCACACCCCTGACAACCACAAACATTTACTTGGCATATGAGGAAAGAGAGAGGTTGGGAAAACTGATGCTTGTAGGAGACAGGCACGGTGTATTTGTCAGGAAATGACGTAACATTAGTCAGGAAGCCAGACTTCTACCTGGTTTCCCCATCAACGTACAAATCCTCACAGATCTAAACCCGTTCCCGTTCCTTCAATGTGTCGTAAGCGTTGAAACATCTCCCAAGTGTAACAACTCTTTACCACGGTACAAACCAAAGGCTGCAGCAGAATATATCTTTGTTATATTCTGTGATGGGTGATGCCCATGCACACTCCCATTCCACTAATAATAAAGCATTCAGTGGACACTTGGAATATGATAGTCCTCCCATATCCCACATTTCTCACATTCCTGCTCCATGTTCTTGACTCTGGAATTCACCTTGTCATCCCCGTTGAAGGTTCTCAGCCTTAAGTGACCACCAGTTGGTACCAAACGCTGTCAAACATAGCTCCCCCCCCCACATCATTATTCTAAACAATGCTGTGGAATCTGGATTGCGTAACAGGATACAACCAAATGTTACAAATGTGTTTTAGGTTGAGGAAATATTGACATCGTACCATAGCACAAGAACTGGAACAATGTAACTAAAAAGCAAAAGAAGTGAGTGATCTGCCGTTAGCCGCGTGACATTCAGTAGGGTCGAGGTGGCCGTGTGAGTCGTGATTCATGGAGCTATTAGGACAAAGTACCTTGCGGCCGACGTGTGTTTGAAACGTCTACTACTGGGCTCTCGTTGACCCCCTACATCATCAGCCTTGCAGAGCGGCTTGGCTCAGAGAACTGTTTGTAACTTTATGACTTCCTATATAGTTTCCAGTCATCTCACATAAAGTCAGTGACGGATGCGAGATGAAAAGGAAACTAAAAAAGAACAGTGAGGTAGTCCCAGCTCTGGTCCATGGGGAGTTTTTGCAGCATGTAATTTAATTAAACTATCGAGTGGTTTACAAATCTGGTTTTGGTTTCTGCACGATCTTCACTGCATGACCTCAGTGGCAAAAGGCCTTTTTTATAAGCTCCCTTTGGAGAAAATCCTCCTGACAGCCGTGGCGGCTCCGTAGATTCATTTGGAAAACGTGTCCGGGACTAGACGTTCAGAGTTGATAAGCCGCGTCTAGGGGACAGAGAATTGAATGATCCCGTATCCCTCTCGGCTTGATGTTCCAACTCCTTGTTTCCTCTCAATCCCATCTTTAGAAATATGCTATTTGGTGCCTCAGTGGTGATGCCATCCTCTACCAATTCATTAAGACAGGACCACCATCACACTACGTGCTACTGCCTATGTATTCACTGTCTTATGAAATTATCGGTCCATGTATCTAAACCACAATCCCAGTTCATAACAGTTTTGATTAACTTACAGCTGTTTAATTTCCTGCATTCAAAATGGGCACTTTACTGTCCATGTTCAGAGATTTATGATTTATGACTCAGAGTCAACTAACTCCAGTGAGTCCTAAAAAACACAGTCAAAACGAAGACAGGTTTTGGGATAACCGTCTTCTGTGTGTCCATCAAGCTATCCTTAAGCCACCTCTCATGCCTTACATTGCCAGCTAATTGAAAACGTCTAAAAGAGACCCCAGGGCAAGCTCCTTAGAGATAGCAACCAAAACATCAGATAACCCCCTCTGAGAATTGGCATTCCTGCACTGGGCTGGGCACATCCATGCAAGATATGACATTCATGTCTGCAAGCCATCCATTCATCTGTGTGATGCTCTACAACCACTTTGTTTCTTTTGAATTTAGCTTGGCCTGACAGTAAATGTCGTCGTCATTTGATGGTTGTAATTATATCAGGGAAGCATATGGTTTGCATTAAGACTGCTGCTGATGGGCCATTTGCTAGAGTGGTTGTGGGCATGGTATACTCACGCTTTCATAAAAAAAAAGTTTCTCGTTAATGGATAGTGGTCTTAGAAGGGGGTGCCGAGGGAGAAGGGGATTGGATCAAGCAGCATGTAATCCTTTGTCTGAGCGCCACCTCTCCTCTGATAAAGCCCAAACACATGAACAAAGCCAAGTGGCTTCATGAAAGCCCAGTGTGCCAATGGCTGTCTAGGGCATCCATTACAGGTGCTCTTTGATTTCGTTTAATAAAGCGATGAGGGAAAACTTGGGCTATGGTTTGTGTGTGTGTGTGTGTGTGTGTGCGTGCATGTGTGTGTGTGTGCGCGCCTGTATGTGTGTGTGTGTGCGCATGTATGTGCATGTGCACTCAAACCCACACATACCAACCTCAATGCTTCGCTAACATGCACACACTCGCACATTACGACACAAGCAAAATCGCTTTTCGCCCCCTCCCACCTTTCTACATTTCTTTCTCTCTCTCTCTCTCATTTCTCTTTTTTTCTCTCCGGTCTCCTATCTACACACCGACTCGGTTTCATCCTTGCTGGCCCACCGCCAACATATACAATATACACATGCCCCACATGCCTGGGCCTACATGTGCACACTGTTTTTCAACAGTATAGCTGAGCGCTGCTCTGTGACTTTGGGGAAAGTTGGCATTTTAACTCTGGTACTTTAGATACACATTCATATTACCACGTCTGAATGACAGAAGGCCAAGTATGACTAGCGGAGCTACGTATGGCTCTCGAGAAAGGGGAGACCGACGGTGTTGACAGTTCTCAGTGGTTCTCAGAAAAGACGATCACACGTTTTCAGTCCTGGAGATGTTCACAGCAAGCTGGGAGGTATTACTATGGCTCTCTCTCTTGTGTTGTACTGTTGACATATTACCGTTTTTTCACATCCTTCACAGTTGTGATACACCTTTGTTAGAACTATGTCATGCTTGGTACATGTCACTACACAGCACGCCTTTTATTCTAATAAGAATCTGAAGAAACAAATCAAAATACTATTTCAGTTAAAAAATGGTTAAAACTGTTTAAACAGTATGCTATAAAAACTGTTTAGACTCAAATATGTACACGGTTAAGAAAGACTTTGGCAGTGTCCAATAATTTTTCACATGCTTGTGCACATGAAAAATGTGTTGTTTGTGCTGAACGCAGTTTTTACAGTGACACCAAATACCGAGGAGCCAGTCCACAATGAGGGCGTTGGCACCGTTCCATCGCCCTCTCTTAAGGAATGGAGCCGCTAAACATGGACTTTCAATGAAACAACAGTTGTGTTTGGCAGGGTTGTGACTCGCAAGATGTTTGGATAGTGCATTAGCAATTTCCATTTGTCAAAACACTCAAAGGAATGGAAACTTTATACGGCCATATCTCTCTCCAGGGACCTTTAACAAATAATAGAGGAACATTATTGGGGTTGTGCAACCCGTCAGTCATAAGATAACACACGATTAATGAGTCAATTATTAACAAGTGCCTCCATTATGCATGTCTTGCTTTGACTAAGTCCTTTATAAACATCGGAATATAAATATTGTGATCTTTCAGAATGAATTCCGTCCGATCATCGGAAAAATGTCCAAAGAAGCTTCAAAAGGTTTTAACTGCTAGTATAAACGCTTACAAAGCACTACGTTTACCTCGGATACACTCAAAAGGGACCTAGCTTAAGCACACTTTGTATACAGTGGAAGCAGCCCATGGGCAGTAGGTGGGAGCCTAGCTGTGTGAGTTTTTCAACAAGTGGAATAGAGCAGATGTACTGTGTGTAGCAACTGAGGCTCAAACCACAGCTATATAAAGCTAGTCTAATTACTGGACCGGCCCTAAGAGCATAACCTCGTCTCTCTCTCTCTCTCTCTCTCTCTCTCTCTCTCTCTCTCTCTCTCTCTCTCTCTCTCTCTCTCTCTCTCTCTCTCTCTCTCTCTCTCTCTCTCTCTCTCTCTCTCTCTCTCTCTCTCTCTCTCTCTCTCTCTCTCTCTCTCTCTCTCTCTCTCTCTCTCTCTCTCTCTCTCTCTCTCTCTCTCTCTCTCTCTCTCTCTCTCTCTCTCTCTCTCTCTCACCCACATCCTTGTTTTGTGCATATTGGGTTCATGCAGTTTGAATGCAGACATTTACTTTCATGGTTATGTAAATATATTGTGATACTTTCAGCACGCAGTCGGGGAACTACGCTTTGAGATCGGCTCAAAACTTGAAACTGTGCGTGCACGGTGCGCATGTGTACGCGCACACGTGCACGTGTGTATGTGTGAGGACTGTTAACCATAGTATTATAGTATTCTTTTTTATATAATCCTTACTGAATAACTATATATAAAAGAGAGAGAAAAGGTAAAGCTCTTTAAAGGATTTTGGTGGAACCTTGAGGTTTTTTCTGCTTCCCCTCAGTACTTGTTAGGTCGATGCTGGTGCCATAAACTCACGGCTCCTTCCTAAGCAGGATTAGTGACGCCACTTGACTCCACGGGCCGGGTAATGTCCGAAACATTGACTTCAAGGCCCTCGCGTATTAAGTGGGGGGATTTAATGAGGAGGAGGGGGTTTTCATTTTGACCAGAAGTCTAGTCACGGACGTGAGCTCTGATGACCATGCGACCCAGCACACTGAGGTGTCCCTGTGGTGGAGCCATTCAGAACAAACCACAACGGTGTGGATCTCAGCCTGTTTTACAGTCTGCCACGCAGCCTATCACACTAGCATGAAACGCCCAATGTGCCACAGGTTGCCTAGGGCGTCCATTACAACTGCTCTCTGATATTTTAAATAAAGAGGGAGGTGTGTGTGTGTGTGTGTGTGTGTGTGTGTGTGTGTGTGTGTGTGTGTGTGTGTGTGTGTGTGTGTGTGTGTGTGTGTGTGTGTGTGTGTGTGTGTGTGTGTGTGTGTGTGTGTGTGTGTGTGTGTGTGTGTGTGTGTGCACTCAAACCCACATTAACTGACCTCACTGCTTCGCTAAGATGAACACACTCGCACACCCAAACAAAACCTAACCTTTGCTCATTTTCTGACAACCTTTGTTGTGGATTTCCTGTGCAAATATGAGATCCTGGTAAGTTGACATTATCACTGACAACATCTAACAAAGCTTCACCTTCATGTTAACACTTAGCACCCTGATGTTGTGGATCATCTCGATGTTTATGTGTCGGTCTGCCATATTCCACTGTTGGGGTCGAGTTTCACTTTTATTGTATTCCCAGCATGTATTGCACGTCCCCTCAAGACAAAACTCACAATCCCAACTTGGCACCCAGCAGCACTCAGCCCTGATGGTCATCGCAGGCCAACCTGTGTCCCGGCGCTGTCCCGGCCTTCAGGGACCGCAACAAACCAAGGGCAGATGTGGGAATGAATTACCTTGTTTGTTTTCCCAAATTCCAAATTTTTGTTTTTGTTTGTTTGCCCCAAAAACGTTATTGGCTACTTTCTTAACCCCTGCGTGTTCTCAATGTCTAGCAGCGGGAACAAGAGCGAACTTGTGTGTGTCGTTGCGGTTCTGCCTGCAGGGGGGTTAGGGATTTGAAACTGGAGACGGGTGCTGCGGTCGTCATGCTGCAGGGGTCAGGGGTCAGGGGTCAGGGGTCAGGTGGTCCGGGGCGGCGGGGAAAGGATTTATGAAAGCGATGCCGAGGATAAGAACCGTCTCGCTGGGATAAAGGTCTCCTCTGGTGGAAAAGAAGAAGGGCTCAGACTTGGGAAGGACGCCTCTCCCGCCAATACGTTTTATTTCTTTATGTTGACTATAGGGAGGCTAAGTCACGCCCCTTTCCCTGTCCCCCATGTTATTTCGGAATAAAAACATCTGTACTGTGGTCAACGGCGAGCGACAAATACTTTTTGATCCCGTTTGAATTGCGCCATGAATGAACACATATGATGTTTGTCAATTTAAAAAAGATCATCTTGCAAGTCAAGAAAGTCGCAGTATGTCAAACTGTTTAAATAAAAGACTGAAAACACGTAATTAGAAAGACACACCCAAAAGTCATGTCAATTGCGTCGTAACTTTCTCTCTCCACAAGCTGCCGTGAGCCGCTGAAGCTACCGTTATGATGCCTGTCTGCTTCGCACCGAGATGTGGTCACACAAGGAAAATGCTTTTTGTTTCGCTTCCCGGCGGACAACAGTTCCAGGAGTCAGGTAAGATACATGTTGGTGACATGTTGTGCGAGACGAGAGATGTAGTGAACTGAGCGGTTACGCACAAAACAAAATGTTACTTTCCTGTTTTACGACAAACTTCCGTGCCTTGCAAAATTCGACGTGCAACGTGTGTGTAGTTCGTAGCACAATTCAAACAGACACAACTATTTGTGTCTCTCACCGTTGACTACCATTGCATATTTTTTCTGAAATAAGGTTGCATGGGGGACAGCAAAAGCGACATGACTTAGGCTCCTTAAAATGCTAAAGAGAGGTTGGCACATCAAATTGTGCTCCGGGCCCCTAAAAGGCCAGGGCCGGCCCCTGTCTAGGATTAATCTGGTTTGTCCAAAACCACTTTCACCATTTGGGTCCCCTCTGATGGTAGTGTCTGATTAAAAACGTTTTCTGGGGGTGTTCACATTGGCCAATGGGTCATCCGACTTGGAGTGCTGACATCATTGTAAATTTAATTAACAAATTAATTAACACTTAACAAACAATTAACAAATTAACATCTGCAAACTAGGCAAACTGAAACGACTTGCCCTCGTGGAAAACATTTGTCCAAAGAGATCATTAGACCTTTCCATCATCATCATCATCATCATCATCATCTTAAAACACCAGGCAGCAACTTTGACTTATTTTATACCTTCTCTTTAGATAACTCATCCCAGCAAAGGCACAGCCCCATGCTTCAACAGTTAACTTGTGATTGAGATGAGATGGCGGCAGGAGGGATATCTATACTCTCTAATAAATATCGTTTGATGACGACACGCCTAAACCAACGTGGCCGCCAGTATTTTCAGGACAGACTTCCAACGCGCGTGATGAAGAAAAGAAAAAAAAGATCGGGTGAAAGTGGATCGGAGGGAGAGACGAAACCGAACACTGCCTCAAGTATGCGGGGCTCTTCCCGAGACCTGACGTCAGCGAGGACTTGTTAATATCAGCGGCAGCAAGCGGCCAGCAGGCCTAGTGGAGCGAGAGAACGTGGGGCGATGACAGCGGCGGCTGAAGGATGCACAAGACCTGCGGAGAGCGACGTGTTTTCGTCATGAAACGAGACTGATTTTGGATTCAATGTATTGTCAATTCCTAGTCAGTGATGCGTTGGCTTCTGTTGTGGATTCTGTTAGAAGCCGGGTTTCAACAGGTGAGTTGAGGGAGCTATTTAAGATATTAAATATAATTCCAGGTAAAATGCATATTTTGTCCAATTTAACTTGAATTGGAAAACACATTCTTAGTATTAGAGAAACAATTAAATAAACAACACAAATGTTAACCTGGGAGTTTTTACGCACGGAATCACAATATTTGACGATTTCAGCTGTCAATCCTCATCTGTTGATCGTACGTTAAAGTACTAAGTTTGGGATTTGCAACCGTGTGCTTGATGCTGGCAGTCTCGCATTGTTGCGGCCCCATCAGGATCCCATTATTGACATAACTCGCATATTACTACCATCTTGTGGATGTTTGAGGAATCGCTTGTAAAGTTTTTAATACTGATCATGGGTAGATCTATGCTTGAAATTATTAATTTATCGGGCTATAATACTGTAGTGAGTCGACTAATACACGACGTTTTTTCTTCTTTAGTTCTATTTTTTGTGTGATGAACAAGTTGTAGTCCGACTATAAAAAAAAGTGTATATAGATATATATATATATATATATATATATATATATATATATATATATATATATACATGAAATTGACGTTTGACATAATTAGTTGGGGGATGTGCATATGTGTGAGTGTAGTGAACACTTCCATGCGTGAATGTTTTACGGCTGTAGGACAGACAGGGTTCCGCTGTGTGTGCATACTTTACCCTTGGCTCTTCGCTTTCTTCCTGATAGGAGGGCAATAGGTGGGCAGCCGGCTGCAACTAACGTAAACATTATAACATCATAGCTACAAGCCGTTTAAATTGTTTGGTTTATAACTAAGCGACCCAATGCTCTGAAACGATAAGGACACACTATTTTCAATCTAGGAGGTTTACGCCTACCTTACTTTCTTTGCCAAGAGGCATGGGTCGTTTGGGTCCAAATCAAACAATCAGTTCCAAAGTTGGACATCAAAATCAGGACACTTATCTGGCACGTTTTGAGTACTGTGTGTTCTCATAACAAACTATTCCCTTTGGAATGTAGGCTTATGTTTGTTTTCCTAAAATTATGTGAATCGGATGATGTAATAGGTCAATTTACTTTAAAAGGACTTTGAGGCAGCGCAATTGTCCAAAATCCACCCAGGGACTATCTAGATGTTCACTGCCCCCTTGTGGCTCGTTAAGTGACCGCATCTGTTTTGACCTACTTACATGCAATCGGTTTTGTGATCTTGGCAAACACCCTCTGACGCTTGTAAGAATAACTTAAATGAGGTGAAAACTGTTTTTGTTGGCAGAGCTTACACATATAACAGCTTTTTTTTACTGCTGCTTACTAATCAGTGGGAGGCTGCCAGTATTTTATGCTGATTAAACCAGACATTGGTGTTAGGAGATTATCACCATGGGTTGCTTCCAAACACACATGCACACAGACACTGCCAAATCACACAGCCACATGTTTGCTTCTCTCAGATTACTCATGCTCAATTTATTGCACAACTAAATGCTTTGTAAAAAAAAAAATGCAGTTGGGATCTTCTCAGCTTGTCATATCATTTGAGTTTGTTTGTGTTTTTCACCACTTTAGTGGACGGGTGTAGGGAATAGTGTGCTTGGGTAGGGGTAAGCAGTAGGGCTTAAGAAGCATGACAGGGGTGAAATAGATGGTGTGTTGTTTTGAAGCTGTGCCAACTGAGTCCACTGTTACATTTCTAAATATTATTGTTATATTATTCCATTTGAAATAACTTCTAACTTAGCCCTATATCCACACATATATAGAGGGGCATACATAGTGATAACTGTAGATATGGGTGTAGAAAAATATGTAGATATACTGGAGATATAGAGACAGACATAGCGCTTTATCTAGATATAGAGCTAGACATAACTAGACATACATACACACAGAGAGAGACAGAGAGAGAGACAGACAGAGACAGAGACAGAGACAGAGACAGAGAGAGAGAGAGAGAGAGAAAATGAAATACAGATTGACACAGATGTAGATATAGGCGAGAGTGTGTGTGTGTGTGTGTGTGTGTGTGTGTGTGTGTGTGTGTGTGTGTGTGTGTGTGTGTGTGTGTGTGTGTGTGTGTGTGTGTGTGTGTGTGTGTGTGTGTGTGTGTGTGTGTGTGTGTGTGTGTGTGTGTGTGTGTGTGTGTGTTGCCAGTGCCCTTAAACCCTTGTCTACCGACCGACCTCCTCATCCTCTTCCTCCACAGACCTACTCCCAGAACTCCACCGCCATGCCGCCCTCCCCGGCCGTCGCCATGACGACGATGGAACCGTACAACCGCACGCAGTACTGCAAGTGGCCGTGCGACTGTCCCCAGACGCCGCCGGCGTGCCCGACGGGGGTCAGCCTGCTGGTGGACGGCTGCGACTGCTGCAAGGCGTGCGCGCGGCAGGTGGGCGAGTCGTGCAACGAGGCGGACACCTGCGACTACCACAAGGGCCTGTACTGCGACTACAGCTCGGGCGCGCCGAGGTACGAACGAGGAGTGTGTGCATGTAAGTGTCAATCGCCGACGCCGAAAAAATAAACATAAGCATAAGATGATGATTACGAACGGGAAATGGCATGACACACAGCGGCAGCCTGCTTGAGATAACTTAAGATGCGATGACACTTTATTGAATCCTCGAAGGGAAACGCAGGTGTTACAGCAGCCACGGTGGACAGGACAGGGACGATAAAGACAAAATAAGAGAAAGTGAATGCAGATAGTATCTCTCGGTGTGTAAAATACTGTGCATAGTCTGTTTAATAACTCATAAAAGCACATGTTGAGCAATGATCACACTCTTAATAGCACATCATTGGTTAACTTGAAATGAAGTGAAGCATGTTTTGTTAGTATTCTGTGAAGATGCTCGCAGACTTTAACTAATTTAAAAAAAGCACATATTGTATAATTATCGCAATCATTTAATATGACATGAAGTGGAATTGAAATTAAATGAAGCATATATTTTTGGATGCTGTAGTATCTCACAAGCTTCATTGCTTAGGCATTCGTGATTGCTTTTAAACCATCCACTGTGTGTGTCTGTGTGTGTATTTGTGTGTGTGTGTGTGTGCGCGCGCATATTTCTGTGCGTTTGTGCGTGTCTGTGCATGTGCGTGTGCGTGTGCGTGCGTGCGTGCGTGCGTGCGTGCCCACACCAGACATGGTGGGCACGGGATGCGAGCACGACGGCGTGATCTACCGCAACGGCCAGAGCTTCCAGCCCAGCTGTAAATACCAGTGTGTGTGCGTGAACGGGGCCATCGGCTGCGTGCCGCTGTGCACCGATTCCCAGCCGCCGCGCATCTGGTGCCTGACCCCGCGCAGGGTCAAGGTGCGCGGCCAGTGCTGCGAGCGCTGGATCTGCGACGAGCCCAGGAGGGGGCGCAAGACGACCCCCCGCCATGCCTTGGAGGGTAGGTCTTCTCCCCCCCCCCCCCCCCCCCAATACATTTATGATACATCCATGCCCCCCTGAGACATCCATGTCTCCCCCGATACATCCATGCCCCCCCAATACATTTATGTCTCCCCTGATACATCCATGCCCCCCCGATACATCCATGTCCCCCCGATACATCCATGTCCCCCCTGATACATCCATGTCCCCTCTGATATATCCATGTCCCCCCTGATACATCCATGCCCCCTCTGATACATCCATGTCCCCCCTGATACATCCATGTCCCCTCTGATATATCCATGTCCCCCCTGATACATCCATGTCCCCCCTGATATATCCATGTCCCCCCTGATACATCCATGCCCCCTCTGATATATCCATGTCCCCCCTGATACATCCATGCCCCCTGTCGTAGCACATTATACAACTCGTGGCTGGGCTGATTTAAAAGCCTAAGACAAATGGATATCCGTAGTTGGTTTATTTCATACGCTGCAGCACACAAAAGACGCAGTTTCAAAGGCAACTCCACACTGGGCAGAGTTCTCGAGAAAAGGCGCGCTGAGCAAAGGAGGGAAGGTCTTTTGTAGGGAAAAACAAACAATCATTTAAACGTAACACTAGATGGCGTCCTGTACCATCTATAACTGGTTCAATGCACAGCTAAAGGCAGACCCCAGGTCGTAGCTTAACATATATGGCGCCACCTAGGATTTATGGCAGGTACTCTGTGTGGTCAGGGCAACAGGCACATAATAGGTGAGAGAAACTTGCTCTGGAGTTTCTCACATAGAACAAAGCACCATACAGGAATGCAAGGAACAGGCAACTGTGAGGAGGTAGATAATTAAAAGAAAACAAATAGGACACCATAGTGTGCTCACAACAACCTGAGTGCTTAAACCAAGCCAACTAGTTTAGGCGAGTTAACTTTGGAATAGGGCCTGAGGTCATTTTCCCACCACACCCCCCGATACATCCATGTCCCCCCTGATACATCCATGTCCCCCCTGATACATCCATGTCCCCCCTGATACATCCATGTCCCCCCTGATACATCCATGCCCCCCCTGATACATCCATGTCCCCCCTGATACATCCATGTCTCCCCCGATACATCCATGTCTCCCCCGATACATCCATGCCCCCCTGATACATCCATGTCTCCCCCGATACATCCATGTCTCCCCCGATACATCCATGTCTCCCCCGATACATCCATACTCCAAATCTCGACTTAAACCTGCTCTATGTATATTTTCTACTGCAGCTATTTATTCCATTAAAAAATTACACAAGTTTTACACAATTACCCATTCACAAGTAAATCGATCCAGGGAATTGTTCTCTATAAATCTACCCTCCTGCCACCCCCCCCACCAACACACACACAAAAAACTCAAGCCACTAGAGGTTGCCAATGGGAAAACTTACATAGTGCAGGTTTAAATCCGCAAAATATTAAAAACCTAAGATGAGATGTTAACATGGACTAAAATGTTCCTCCAAGGCTTACCACATGCGTTACCTGGTATGGACCATTTGAGGTTAAGCCAATCAACATTCTGGCTACAACCACGGTCTGATTGTAGGGAGTGGGAGTGATTTGTGCAAAACAGTGACACCCTGAACAGCAATATAGCCCCACCCCTAAATGAGAAAAGACTAAATACATTCTTACAACGTTGATAGAGGGCCGGGACGTGCTTAAAGCATTTGGGATTCCTCTAACGCTGGGGTTGAGTGGGGAGACACTGTAGAACATTAATGCATCCACATAAACACCATTACATATTAAAACCTTAACCTCATAAACACCGTAACATATTAACACTGTCACACATTAACGATATGTTTTGTTGACTGCATGTGTTGCGAGGTCTGTGGTTTCTGTGGTTTCTCAGCCACTAGTTGCAGGAGTAAAGACATCACAGATGTCGTGGGTTTTGTCACATTGCTTTGTTGAATGGTAATAATTTGATGCTTGATGACATAAGATTATTTTTAAGGTTTTACTTCTAATGTGTTGTATATACACTTTATATTCTGTATTCCACAAAGATTAACAAGATGTTGGTTGCAATTTCCCAACTTAAACGAGTTAAGAACAATAATTCAGCAGTCCTTGACAATGTCTGGCTTTTACATGCTCGATTTCGGTCAGTCCAGAAGGATAACAAGGTTAGAGAGAGAGTGTGTGTGTGTGTGTGTGTGTGTGTGTGTGTGTGTGTGTGTGTGTGTGTGTGTGTGTGTGTGTGTGTGTGTGTGTGTGTGTGTGTGTGTGTGTGTGTGTGTGTGTGTGTGTGTGTGTGTGTGTGTGTGTGTGTGTGTGTGTGTGTGTGTGTGTGTGTGTGTGTGTCTCTGTAAAAACATCAAAATCCCTTCCTGTGGAAGGCGTCACACTGGGTCTGGGTTATCTCCAGTGTATCAGCCAGTAATGGAGACAAGCAGAGGAGGAAGAACAATATCATGTGAACATAGCTTTTTTTTTCTCTAAGGAGGACTTCCCTGACTCAAAGGCAGAAACACCAGAGTCAGAAAAACCAGAACAGGGTCAGAAGGCCATTCACGTCTTCAAAGTGCATTTGTTTCTCTTGTTAAAATAGTATTAAGAAGTCATTTTGGATAGATAGATCATAAAAATGTATCATCATGTAGATAAAAAAAGAAAATGTAAACAGCCCAAGCAGCTCAATAAAGTCTAAGTAGCAACTATCAGTAACATGTATGGACTCTAATTATTTACGATTATAAACGATTAGCCACAGTGTCTACATAGTATATGAATCAAGCCAGTCACACTGCTTTGGTCTCTCTGTCCCTCCCCCAGCAGCCCCTGCAGAGAGCATGAGCTGGCATAAGAACTGCATTACCCAGACCACCCCCTGGAGTCCTTGCTCCAGGACGTGTGGCCGTGGCCTGTCCCTCAGGGTCTCCAACGCCAACGAGCGCTGTGAGATGGTCAAGGAGTCCCGTCTGTGTAACCTGAGGCCCTGTGAGGTGGACATCACCAAACACATCAAGGTGGGGCGTGCCAGGACTGACACATTCAAACAGAAGGGTGAAAAGGGGTATTTTATGAAGAGAATGGGAGTTTGATATATATTAAGAGTATGTCCAGTGGTGGGTGCAAAAAGATCTGTCATCTGCATACACAAATTGTATAAGTGCTTGATACATAATATAATTCATCATCAAAAGCACTCATCTCCTCGGTAAGTGAAGTGCCATCCCCTGGGAAATCGTACTTACAATAATGAATAATGACTCATAATGAAGTACCAGCAAATTGAATGTTGGACTCTATTACAGTACTTGAGGAGAAGCACTTACAGCACAGTACACAGTCAGTTTGTCGACATTTACTCAATCACTCTTTCAGTCCACAATCAGTCCGCACTCAGCACTCACCCTGTTCAGCAGTCAGTCAAGCCTTTCTCCTCCTCTTCCCTGCTCAGCCGGGGAAGAAGTGTCTGAACATCTACCGGGAGGAGCAGGCGTTCAACTTCACCATCTCCGGCTGCGTCAGCACCAGGCCCTACCGGCCCAAGTACTGTGGCGTGTGCACCGACGACCGCTGCTGCATCCCCTACAAGTCCAAGACCATCGACGTGGAGTTCCTCTGCCCCAACGGCTCCAGCCTGACCTGGCAGGTCATGTGGGTGCAGGCCTGCTTCTGTAACCTCAGCTGCAGGAGCCCAAACGACATTTTCGCCGACCTTGAGAGTTACTACGGTTACCCAGAGGTCATGAACTAACGGCGTGGCGTTGAACCCGTGTTAAACAATTGAGACCAAAACCATTTTGTTGTAAACAAACCGCCAAAAAGAGTTCGTTTTTTAGGGCTTGTTTTCCATTGTATTAGTCCTGCTTCCACATTTCTCCTTTATATATTTAATATATATGTGTAGCAATGTCCACTACTACACGCCACCTAGGTGGCTCCCATACTCCACCTAGGTGACTTTCCTCGGGCTCTCCAAACCAATGGACACAGGGTGGTGATGGTGAACCGGTTTATTGTAAAGGTTGCATGGAATGAGGCATGCAGATGGTGCTCCATGCTGCCATGCCGGAGAGCTCTCCCCGAGTGTGTGTGGTGATGGCTGGTTTAACCTGTGCACATTGATTGCTCAATGTGCAACAGGTGTGCAGCCTCACCCAGCCCCAGAGTCCAATCAGTCTGACTCGGGCCAGGTGAGGCTGCTGAAACCAGCCATCATCCACACACACTCCCACAATATGTTTTTGTATAAGTGTATACTTTTTTCAAATTGGAAAATGTTTGTAAATATGAAATATACACATTTCCGGAAGGGACTTTTTAAAGGCATGTGATTTTAAGCAACGTTTTTTTTTTAACATTTATTTTGGGGGGAAATTTATAGGCTAATAACAATAGCCCGCTAACAACTGTGTGACATATGAAATGGTTAATTTATTGATATAGATTGCATATGAAATGAATAAAAAAAATACATGACTATCAAATGATTGCGTTGCTCATTTAATAGAAACATAATGACATATCGTGATCAGGTTTAATCATATATTAATTTAGAAGTGTAAAATTTGTTAAGAAATGCATGTTAACCCAAAAGACATTAAAACAAAAAAACAACAGTGA
>JACYXH010000135.1:833592-888592 GCA_026745465.1 Lota lota | reverse complement strand
TAACCGTTTTTTCATACCGTGTTTTAACAATGTTTTAACCGTGTCTTGACAGTGCTTTTAACAGTGTTTTAACCGTGTCTTGACAGTGCTTTTAAGAGTGCTTTAAGAGTGTTTTAACCATGTTTTTTAATAATATGTTAACCGTGTTTTAACTCACCACGGCCTCAACAGCGGGGGAACTGTCCCCGACCACCAGCAGGGAAGGGCACCTAGACAGAGGGACACAGATTGGAGGAGGAGAAAGGCGGCCAATGAGTGGGAGGTCATAGGTCAAGTGTGATGAAAATGTCCATAAGCCCACCAGGGTTACATCCACTTGTGTCCATAGCACTGTGAGTTACCAGTGTTGCCTGTGTTTGTTTGTATAACTTACTTAAGCGTTCTGGGGTTGATGGGGCTTCCTGGGATTGGTCTCTCGATCTCCAGATCCCTCCGGCTGTAGAGATAAACCAGGTTCAAACAGAAGGACTCTAAATACTCTCTTACTATCACTCTGTTAGGACTGCGCTTGTACAGTGGCATTCAGAAACCGTTTTCAACAGAGGGATCCTAATACATTCAAGTCACTATCTACTTAAGATATTGTACAATTCTCAAGAATAGTGATATTGTTTTTTTTGTATTGCTTTTAAGGTCTACATAATTTGATGGTCAAATAAATAAACATTATATTATTATCGTGTTAGATGTTGTTTTATCCGCCATTACATATTCCCTTCAGTTGATTGATTCAGATTACAGGCTATGTGTCCGCCTGGACACATAACAACCAATTGCAAGGAGATAGATTGTGTGTGTGTGTGTGTGTGTGTGTGTGTGTGTGTGCTTTTCATTTACCTGGTGTAGGACCTGACGAAGTGTTGCAGGTTGTAGTGGTTCATGTCATTCATAATGTGGTGGCGGTAGGTCCCGATCAGGTCGTGGTTGTTGTGGATTTCCTCCTAGGACGAACCCAACCATAAAAGCCAAATGAGCACATGAAGGCCCATGTAGAGAAGCTGTGACAGTTCCATACATAACACATCACGTCATGGCAGTGAACGTACCGTTCCGAAGAGATGGGAGATGATCATGTCTGGCAGAGCATGGGCCCAGCCTGTGATCTGCAACAAGGTTTTAGAAGAGGTTTTAAAATCATTTAGGATCCATGCAGCGCATTTCTTGTCCTATCATATATTGAGCATGTGTGTGCATGTGTTTTGGTGTGACTGTGTGTGTGGGCCTTGCATGAGTGCGTATGTGTGCACCTTGTGTGCGGCCCAGTCCATCCATCCCTCAGCACAGGGGTTGATGTTGATCAGTACCAGGCCCTCCACCATGGCGGGGTAGTCCAGCTGAGAACCAGAACACACACACACATATTTCACACTGTATACTTGAGATTGTGCTCTTTAGACCGCAGGTCACTTGTTCTGTTCAACCCATTCGAATATTAAAAGACAGAAAGGTTCAGCGTAGGGTTGAACAAATATAAAATATATATTTTTGTTCTTCTATCAACCATGTATCAACAGAGCAAGATTTTTCCCTGCTGAGCAATCTGTTCGTTTTTTCAACCGATCCAGAACATTCCAGAGGCTTTTTAGTAGCGCTAATGCAACGCAATGCTAATGCAATAAGCAGCATTGCAGTGCCAGAATCAGCACATTAGCCAGCTCAGCTAATCCCGGTTTGATTAAAACTCTGTAATAATTGAGCTAGCAAGAGGACAAACACTCACGGCAAATCTGGTCAGGATGTACGCCCCTGCACCAATGCCCATTCCAATCACACTTTTCAGCCTGGAACAGAAGACAGAAAGGAGACATTGTAAAAAGCTGTGAGACGATAATGTGTGGCAGTTGGGGCATGTTGTTGACAAGGAAAGTATTATAGATAATAAATACATCAATAAATAAAGATAGGTAAGAAGTGCTTTATAAATCCCAGATGGCACATTTTGGATTGTCTTTTCACAAAATGCCGCTCAGAAGCATTGCTGTTGCACTACCTACCCAAAGTGCTTCAGGACCGAGGGGAGGGTCTCAGCTAGCTGGTCCATAGAGGGGTACTCATATCTGAAAGATGGGGGGGGGGGGACAACAGAATATAGTTGTGGATAGTCAGTTTCATGGAAACTATCACTAAATCGATCAATCAATCAATCAATTGTTTGAACCTTGTTGTTATTTCAACAGCAGCACCCAGCCTTTTGATAGGCTGTTTATGATAGGATCATTAAGTCTCACACCGCCTTTGTCTGCCGTTATCATCTATGGATCAGGCCGAGATACGCTGGAATTAAAGTAGGGCAATGTCCGTCTGTAAACCTCTAGTCGATGTGTGTGTATGTCTGTGTACTTGTGTTTATGCATGTGTGAGTGTGCATGTGCCTTGTTTGTGTGAATGTATGTGCATGCATGCATGTGTGCATGCCTGTGTGCTTGTTTCTGCACCTATTTGTGTGTGTGTGTGTGTGTGTGCCTGTGTGCATGCTTGCCTGTGTGCATGTGTGTGAGTCTGCTTGCATGTGCCTGTGTGTGTGTATGTGTATGTATGTGTGTATGTGTATGTGTGTGTGTGTGTGTGTGTGTGTGTGTATGCCTATGTGTGTATGCATGTATGTGTCTGTGTGCATGCCCCTGTGTGCCTGTGTGTGTGTGTGTGTGTGTGTGTGTGTGTGTGTATGCCTATGTGTGTATGCATGTATGTGTCTGTGTGCATGCCCCTGTGTGCCTGTGTGTGTGTGTGTGTGTGTGTGTGTGTGTGTATGCCTATGTGTGTATGCATGTATGTGTCTGTGTGCATGCCCCCTGTGTGCCTGTGTGTGTGTGTGTGTGTGTGTGTGTGTGTGTATGCCTATGTGTGTATGCATGTATGTGTCTGTGTGCATGCCCCTGTGTGCCTGTGTGTGTGTGTGTGTGTGTGTGTGTGTGTGTGTGTGTGTGTGTGTGTGCATGCCCCTGTGTGCCTGTGTGTGTGTGTGTGTGTGTGTGTGTGTGTGTGTGTGTGTGTGTGTGTGCATGCCCCTGTGTGCCTGTGTGTGTGTGTGTGTGTGTGTGTGTGTGTGTGTGTGTGTGTGTGTGTGTGTGTGTGTGTGTGTGTGTGTGTGTGTGTGTGTGTGTCTCACCCAGTGGAGAAGGTGTTGGCCCCCTCATGCTGGCCCGGGGCGTCCACGTGGACGACAGCAAAGTGCAGCATGATCTCCTGCATGTCCTCGTGGCTGAACACCGGGTTCCAGCAGGTCTTGTCTGGGGAGGAGACGCACCACAAGGAACCACAACAAAACACCATTAGCCTGTCGTATCGTGTCATTGTTCATGTGTGTTTGTGTGTTTGCTGTTTTGAAAGATCCAACATAGCCGTCGTCTAGTTTCACACTTCATCTATCAAATGTATTGTAGAGAAAGAAGCCATTGTCGGATATTAACCAAAGCTAAACTGCTGCCGTGGCGATAACGCACACTGTGTGTCAATCTAATCTGCTTCCAGGTGGGGGGAGGGTAGTAATACAAAGCAGTCTAGGGAAGGGGAATCTTTAAGGCACTATGGCAACAGATGCTATGGCAGAACATGCCAGGGCTACAGGAAGGCGAAGGAGGGCAGGCTTACGGTTCAGTCCGATGTCATGGAAGGTGAGGATGACGGGCCGGTCGCCCTTTGGAACGCCCTTCATGGAGCAGTGGATCCTTCCATAGGGAGTCTCCACGTCGTGCTCCTGCAGAGGGAAGCATGGGTCAACATGAAGGTCTGGTCGCATGTACATCACGAGACCTTCAGCGTTTCATAAAGGAGCTTGAATGTCTTATAATAACAGTAGGTATAGTAATAATAATAAGAAGAAGAATTAAAATAATTATATATCATAATAATAATAATAGGCCTGATTCTAATAATTGTACACTTGCTTTTATCCCATTAATTATTCAATATTTATGTTGACGATCACATTTATTATTGTAATTTTAATTATGGATAGTAATAATATTTAGTAATAATAATTATAATGGTGATATTACATTGTTATTTAACTTACAACTACATTTGATTAATCAAATACTGGAATACTGGTGTTTTTCTTTTTATCAATTATTTTGTGAATTTATGTAAATATTCATCATACAAAAAAAGTGTAAAGGGAGTATGAAGGAAAAGGGAGCCCAAGTTCCCATTTCAAGATGAACCACTTTTAGTTTGTTTTCCACATTAACAGTAACATGGTCACACACCCAAATCGTTTCACACACACCCATCAACCACATGATCCACGATAAGACCAGAGAACTAATCATCATTGCCACAAATGCATTAAAGCAGGACGCACACTTATCCAGGCATTCCAAACCAACCAGACAACCTGCTTATAATAATTAATTATTATAGTAATTATAATAATAATTATAATAATACTAATTATTATTATTATTAGTAATTCCTTTACAACCTGCTTCCAGGTTGTAAAGGAATTTACTCACCACCCCCTTTTTTGAGAATCTCTGCCTAAATGACTTCAAATATCAGTAGCTCTATACCTGTGATGACCACATTCATGACAGTGGTATCATTGGAAATGTTATGCCCCGTTGCTATGTTGTATGGCTATTCGAAAAAATAGATATGCTTGCAACCTTTTAATTGTAACTATAAATATAAAACACAAAATAGAACACAATAGTGTGTTACGAGGTTAGAGAAACTGAGCATCCTACTCACGGTGACTTCAAGCTCAGCCACAATCATTTCCACATCAGAATCTTCCAGAACCATGTCAGCAGGCGGGTGTCGAGCAATGCTCGCTAATATGACTATCAACAGATGTAGCTGGGCCGGCTCTAAGGGCAACAGATCCGATGGTTGGTAAGCTCCTGTACGGTTCCTAAGTGAGCCGTATGTTCTGGGAGCTGCGTTTTATACTCCCACTGCTTAGCACTTGGCCTAAGCTCCCCAGACTCCCAGGGTGCTTTGCAGGCTGGTCAAAACAAGCTAATTCTAGATAAAGAGATCCCTAAATTGGATCAGCCAATGTCAGACAGGAGGGGCATTCAGAAATGTAGGATGGTGAGGCGTTAACTTTAGAACGGTACCGTGACCAATGTTTGGAAGAGGATGTGGTCTACTCTCATGATTCAGCAGGGTTGCTTTCCATGGAGTAGGATGCTGAATGGGTCATGGATGAAGTTGGTTCATTTAATAGGTCAGCCGCATTCAGGGTTATGTAGGGCTATCATGTTATTTATACACAAACGTTGACACGTCTATAAAATATTGGGGTTACTTTACAAAGACTTTAAAAAAAGAATTGTATTAAAAATAAATAAAAGGTTATTTATCTACCTAAAAGAAGTTTCCACTTATGGATTGTTTTAGTTTTGGTCTTCATTTAATTTGAGCAAAAACGGTAGTAACTTCTAGAGATAGGTAGGTATTTCCCTCCACACACTAACATTGCATCACCAGCTGATGTGATCACACAAGTGTAAGGTGCAATGCGTTATCCAATGGACCTTTCCTACTGGCACAGCCGTCTACGCCTTGAGTCACATCACAACATATTTACATGTCTGTTGAGTGACAGCTCTGGGTAACCTGAGGAAGCCATTCCTCAGGAATGAGCTAACTATTTTATGTATTGTGACTGATGATATTACCTTTTAAAGGTTGTATTAATGTTGTTACCTGTGTGAAGATAATGATAATACTAGAGAGAGAGAAAAAAGAGAGAGAGACCAAGAAAAAGAGAGAGAGGGAGAGCGAGAGAGAGGGAGTGAGACCTGAGCAAACAACGACCAGTTTGGACTGGTTGTGATAGTTACATAACAGATCTGATGGTATAAATTAGGAACTCTAACCACGCCCCTCTCAATGTATGCCTTCAGACACATATACACACACTCCAACACATCTACTCTCCTCTGCAAAGATAATCCTGTTCAGTCTGACATTCAAGCCAATGAGACACTGTGTTTATATGTATGTGTGTATGTGTGTGTGTGTTTGTGTGTGTGCTCACGGTGGAGTGTGTTGCAAACGTGCATCCTGGAGGGGCAAGGTCCAGATATAACTCTATGTGTATGTGTATGTGTGTGTGTGTGTGTGTGTGTGTATGTGTATGTGTGTATGTGTGTGTGTGTGTGTGTGTGTGTGTGTGTGTGTGTGTGTGTGTGTGTGTGTGTGTGTGTGCCTGAACGCATGTTTGTCTGTAAGTGGCAGTAGGATGGCCAAGAGTGCCAGATGGTGGCCGCGCTCGTTCACGAAAAACCTACGTCATTAGCGAGCTCAGACGCTTTGGTGATATGAAACACTTGCCCTGGATCCCTCAGGTCAGCTCATCCACCTGTAAAAATACCCTGTGTAATATAAGGGGTTGTAGCACTTCCATTCACAAAAAAACCCTTCTATCTACTGATCATCTAGGGACAACCACGTGACCATCTACTACCTGCTGACTTTCTACTATCTACTGATCATCTAGAGACAATCAACTGACCATATACTATCTACTGACTTTCCACTGACTATCTTCTGACTATCGACTGATTATCTACTGACTACCTGGAGAAAATCAACTGACTATCGGCTGACTGTCCACTGACAATCTACTGACCTTCTAGAAAACGTTTAATGACTATCTACTGACTATTTAGAGACTGTCTACTGACCACATGCTGAGCATCTACAGACCATCAAGAGACAAACTACTGACCATCTACTGACTATCTACTGACCATCTACTGACCATCAAGAGACAAACTACTGACCATCTACTGACTATCTACTGACCATCTACAGACCATCAAGAGACAAACTACTGACCATCTACTGACCATCAAGAGACAAACTACTGACCATCTACTGACTATCTACTGACCATCTACAGACCATCAAGAGACAAACTACTGACCATCTACTGACCAGCTAGAGACAATCTACTGACTATCTACTGACTATCTACTGACCATCTACAGACCATCAAGAGACAAACTACTGACCATCTACTGACCAGCTAGAGACAATCTACTGACTATCTACTGACTATCTACTGACCATCTACAGACCATCAAGAGACAAACTACTGACCATCTACTGACTATCTACTGACCATCTACTGACTATCTACTGACCATCTACAGACCATCAAGAGACAAACTACTGACCATCTACTGACTATCTACTGACCATCTACAGACCATCAAGAGACAAACTACTGACCATCTACTGACCAGCTAGAGACAATCTACTGACTATCTACTGACCATCTACAGACCATCAAGAGACAAACTACTGACCATCTACTGACTATCTACTGACCATCTACAGACCATCAAGAGACAAACTACTGACCATCTACTGACCAGCTAGAGACAATCTACTGACTATCTACTGACTATCTACTGAGCATCTACTGACCATCAAGAGACAAACTACTGACCATCTACTGACCATCAAGAGACAAACTACTGACCATCTACTGACCATCAAGAGACAAACTACTGACCATCTACTGACCATCAAGAGACAAACTACTGACCATCTACTGACCATCAAGAGACAATCTACTGACCATCTACTGACCAGCTAGAGACAATCTACTGACTATGTTGTGGCCACCTCAGTGCATGTGGACTCTGTTCCAAAGTGCTCTCCATGGTGCTGAGATCGGTCACTCTGATTGGCTCTGGTGCACAGCGGTAAACACATGGCACAGGCCCAACGCAGTAATAGAGTGATCAGTGAACTGCGTGTGTGTGTGTGTGTGTGTGTGTGTGTGTGTGTGTGTGTGTGTGTGTGTGTGTGTGTGTGTGTGCGTGCGCGCGCGTGTGTGTGTTTGTGTCAGGGAGGCGGGAGGGAAGGAGGGTGTTACCTGACAGACCGTTGGCCTGGAAAATATGTTTAGTAATTTTCTGCATGTGATCAAGTTAGCAGGATGAGAAATTAGATTTTTTCCCTAATAACATTAAGCCAGACGAAAGGACACCAACCAACAACCTGACCAGGCGCATGTTTGCAAAAAAAAAACACAATGTTTCCTAGAAACCACCACTAGATGGTGCCAGGAACACTTCAATTTAGAAGAAAAACATGCATAAATATATTCAACGAAAACCTACTGGAGCTCATATTGTTATATTCATAAACATTTCTGTAGAAAACATTATCAGGGAAAACGTGCAATATCTCCATAAATAATAAAAGTTATCTTAATACATACCTTGATCATAAGTTGCTGCACAGCCTCTCTCAAGCCCTGAAAAGGAAAGGGCTGATTACAATGTACATCTAATGCAATTATAAATCTGTAACCCAACATCCTAAGTGAGTGTGTAAGTGAGTGAGTGAGTGACTATATTATGATAATGAATATCTTGCTTGTGTTTAGCTCGTCATTGCATATGTACATGTCATCAACGGTCAGCACTACTGTATGATCGGTCCTTTGTCCATCTAACAGCCCGCCCAGATGACATGGTGTACATGTTTATGTAACCAACCCCGCCCCAACTACCCCGATCCCACACAGTTTTGACTCTCATAGATCATACCGGCAGGTCCCTGTCCACCAGCAGGGGCTTGGACTCGACTACATGGATGTCATCCATTTCAATGAGCTGGGTAGCCTGGAGAGAGAGAGACATAAAGAGAGAGAGACAAAGAAAGAGAGAGAGGGAGAAAGAGAGCGAGAGAAAGAGAAATAAAGAGAGAAAGACAAATAAAGAGAGAGAGACAAAGAGAGAGAGAGAGATATAAAGAGAGAGAGACAAAGAAAGAGAGAGAGACAAAGAGAGAGAGAGAGAGAGACAAAGAAAGAGTGTACAGCAATGAGTATCAGTTTCATGCTACAGTCAAACACTTTGACATGCTTTCGTTGGATCATTACAGAATTTTGGCACAATAGTCCCTTTAACCCTTTTCTCAGTGAACTTTAGAAGCATATGAAAAACTATATTTTATGAAAATATGATTTTGAAATGTGTAATTTCACAACATTATTATTTGCTTGAACAGCATGTGCAACTGGTTCCATGACCGGGCAGACACACCCACAGCCAAACTAACACCATTTAATACACACACACACACACACACACACACACACACACACACACGAGCAGAGAAACTACAAACAGATTAAAGGTAGTTTGGGTCATCAGATTATATACTTAGGTGTATGCATTTTATTTAAACAACAAAATAAAAAAACTACTGCAGTAGCGGACAGTCCAGTCCGCTACTACTGGACTGGAATGTATACCTTTGGGGCAATTATGCCCCATCAATGATTGTTCTCAAAAAGTGCTCGTTTTTGCCTGTGACATCCTCCGATTATATAAAAAAATTATGGAAAGGATCCCTACAGAGAAATAAATAGAATATAATATTTAGAAGTATCTTTTAATCAGTGTATCATCCCATGAAAATAAGAATGAGCCAGTTGGTTGCGATCTGTAACCTCACCGATAGATGCCAGTAAACCCTACACACTACCCCTTTAAGTATCCCATGCAAACATTCAGAACATAACGTCAAGTTTCTATTTATCCTGAGCTCAACGGGAGAGGGTAACCAAGCCCCAGTGAGAGAGAGTCAGATATCAATGATGGCACAGACACAGAGAGAGAGAGAGAGAGAGAGAGAGAGAGAGAGAGAGAGAGAGAGAGAGAGAGAGAGAGAGAGAGAGAGAGAGAGAGAGAGAGAGAGAGAGAGAGAGAGAGAGAGAGAGAGAGAGAGAGAGAGAGAGAGACAGAGAGACAGAGAGACAGAGACAGAGAGACAGAGAGAGAGAGAGAGAGAGAGAGCATCGGTCTCAATAGAAACCAGGCGTCAGATTGTGCTAGTGCATCATGCTGCGGCTTGCTTGGGCGCAGCGACCAGGCTTCAGCTGCGCATGCAAATGGCATCAGCCGGTTATGAGAGCTCTTTGTGTCCGCAAGGGCCCCGCTGTTAGCCTCTCGGACCCCAAGGCCTGAATAGTTCCCCTCCTCTGCTTAGATGGACATTACCCGAGACAAACAACACACAACACAACCATACACACACATGAAGCCAGGGACACCATGGCGTCAACCAATCCATTCCAACTGTCATCTGTGAATCGCTATTCTATTCTTCTTCTCTGTGGTTTTGTCTGTGCTCTCTCTCTCTCTCTCTCATTCTTAATAACGCCAACTCTTTCATGGGACCAAGGAGAAGGCGTTGTCCATGTCGATATCATTGCATAACAGAGCACACTGATGATGGCATGGTGCTATGCAACATTCCAGGTTCCTCAGTGCCATGTTGTTCAATATGAGACGAAATAACCATGGGATGAATTTCACCATAGGGTTGATGGTAAAAAGTTAGACAATATGAATATGACAAAATCCTTTTAATGTCACACTACTTGTATTACTTGCAAATGTATAAATATATCCTCTTATCCTTCTACTGTAGTCCAGCAATTTCCAGATTATTTTGGGGGGTTAATGCTGAATCTGATTATTTTTTGCTACTCATTCCCAAGCCCACATTTCTGTATTTGAGATAAAGATAGTCTCTGTATCTTGACTCTGAGAACAAAGAGCTAAGCCAGTCAGACCCACACAATAGTCACACAGTGGAAGGGGTGATATATCACACAACAGGTCCATTTGTCCTTCTTCTGCGCCTTCAAAAGCACAGCCCACCAACGCAATTTGGACCTTTTGCTGATACAGGCCCCGTTTAAAATTCCAGATCCATTGTGACCACAAAAAAAAAATACATCCGTAACCCCCAACTATAGGAGAGGCATTTCAGATGGAAACATTGCTAAACATTTGATCATGCGCTATTAGCCAGCTGGGATATACAACACCCACGTCTTGTTTGAAAACATGCATAAATAAAAAAAAACGATCCAATGCAACTGTTATTAGCCAACCTCTGAAAAGATGACTTCCTGTTTACGTTCTGTCCACCAAGCGGCAGACAGACTAGGGGAAAGCGGTACGCTGAGACATCTGGGTCATCCGCTGTTAACAGAAATGGCCTGTGCCCTCTCCTTGATCTCCCAACCACTAAGATAATATCTCACCTGAACAGGTGGGCTGTATCCGTATGGGCCACCTTGGCTGTTAGCCGCATAAAACGCTTCCTGCTCTGTCTGTGTTTTTTTTTCTTCTTACACACAATTTGCTCCTGATTCACTACAAAAAACATGAGAATACAGTAATGTGCATTCTTGCTGACCCTGTCCTATGAACAATGGCCATGACAACGCATGACTACCATTAGGGTGTAACCTTCAGTGTGAAACACACAAATTCTGGTTGAGGTTTTTATTGATCCTTTTGTATACCACATCGCTAAAGACTTTCTTTGTCTTTCCAGATTTCACATTAGGAGTAAAACTACTCCCCCAAATATATCAGAGTATGACCATAAGGCAGTTTTTCTGAGTCTGTTGTAATTGTCATACACTATAAGTGTATAAATAACAATAGCATTTTACAGTTATGTATGTGCTTATGAATAAGCAACAATGATACGAACTGTGATAGACCTCGTTTACAGTGGGGTTTTTTGTTTCATCTTCTCACATTGTTCATTGTTGCCATGATAGTCTAAATTAGCCTACTGTTTCTCTAGCAGCCATTGTGAGGCATTGTGCCCAGAGACCGCACACAGCCTGACAAGTTCCTGTTGTCGTTGTCGTTGTTTCTTCTTCAACATTATCCACACGTGTACACTTCCCAGAAACAGCCGCGCACGAGGGAGGTGAACGCCTTGAAATAGCTTTGGCTGAGTCGAGGTGAGACTTTGAAGTTATGTAATAGGGAGAGAGTGATTGGACGCAATACACTGTGAGTCTCTGAATCTACAGTGAACGCTTGATGAACTGGGGTTAAAGGACAAAGATGAAAATCATTTATAGTGTTTGTGAATAGATCTATAATGAGGACCAAGTGATTGCCTATGGTTGAAAGTATTAAAAGAAAATGTATTGGCTGGGGCAGTATGATAGTAAGACATGAGACGATGTGTGTAAACCATTTCAGTGACACCGCTAGCGAGCGTCAGAGCGTCTCTAACTTAATATGTATCACAAAATAAAAGGGTTATTAACGTAGTACTAATTCCATTCACTACCATCATTATTTATTACTTAATTAATTTTTCACAAGCTCAACAAAACATTTTGGGCATTTTCTCTTGAAAAGACTGAACTAAACAAAAACATGTGTGCCTATTAACCCGAGCCAACACAGCAGTATCAAAGGTCTTGGAGCTGCATTTTACACTGCACTGGAGCTCTGTCTGTTTGCTTAGTGGGGGGACAAAAAATACATATGCACTGATTACATTTGTAGCCGAGAGTTAAGTCCAGACCCTCCTTTCCTTTGCCTTCGTATAGGGTCCAAATCCCAAGACCACTCATATATCTATCTCCAGTAAAACAATGATTTCTTCCCCTAATCTTAGCAAATCACTCTAATCTGTCAAATCCCTGCCCTGGATATATCAGTGCTAGTCAGAAGCCTGCTTGGATAAGCTGTTGAAGACCTACATTTTAGGATTGGCAAAGTAGTAAAAACGTAGTTATAATGCATTGCCATTCAAGAATTCCCATACAGTACAGATGTGGTGGAGAGAGAAAGAGAGTGAGAGAGTGAGTGAGTGAGTGAGTGAGTGAGTGAGTGAGAGAGCAAGCAAATGAGTGAGTGTGTAAGTGAGTGAGTGAGTAAGTGAGCAAATGAGTGAGTGTGTAAGTGAGTGAGTGAGTGTGTAAGTCAGTGTGTACATGAGTGAGTGAGTGAGTGTGTAAGTGAGTGAGTGTTTAGAGGGGTGGGTGATCAAGCAGATCACCCTTGGTTTAGGAGAGATTGCTGCAAAGGATGCATAACACCATTATTGATATATGCTATTGTGCGATTTAAAGAAATATCAACCAGATTTCTGAACTATGGTTTTAAATATGGCTAGGTCATAAGGCAACCTGAATAAACATCAGAGTTATAGAAAAGAATGCTAAAGTTGTTGTACACTGTGTAATCCATTTGTAGATGATGATTTGTGTTCTACTAAATCAGTAACCCATCTGTTTGAAATAAAACAATCTGGAAATGGTTGGTATGAAATAAAAATGTCTGTAGGCTACATATCATATCCCTACATATATAATCCATATATATATATATAGATATAGATATGTATCCATATCGTAGGCTACATTTATCAAATATTGGATTAATTCTGCCACCTGTGGCTTACCTGCGAACGGTCACGCGCTGAGACGCGCAAAAAAAGCGTTCTACAATTTGAGGCCGAGGATGAAACATGACAGGAAAGTATAACTTAATGCTCAAATGATGTTCGGAGTTATTTTAGCCTACGATGTGGATACATAGATCCTATTTCCTATTTGAATAAAAATATATCGCGCGGCAAACAACACAAAATAACACAAAAAAACAACAAGGTTTCAAATATTTTTTCCCTCGAAACTAATTTCCATAATATAAAATCAATAATACTCAAACTACTTGGTTGAAATAGAAACATACCTTTCGATTACGGGTTTTGATTGTCCTCAGATGACACCTCGACACAAAAACTCCTCAAAAGTAATGCAGTGTCGCTTTTCTAGAGTTGTTGTCTTCTTGTTGTCTTCCAGTGACAGGAACTTGCGGTCTTTTTTTGACGTGCAGAGAGGCACGAGAGCATCGGGGAATTATAAAGCTTTGGGGGGCGTGCGGCCCAGCCCACTTTCTTCCGCGTGCGCGCGCCGTTGAGCAACAGTCGTGGGAGTTAGTCACAACTGTTTCCACCCATTGCGCGATGCGAAGCTCCGTGAGGACAGTACTAGCAGGATTACGTGAAATTCACCCAGTGAATACGAAACATTTCTTATCTTACGACTTGTAAACGGTTCTTTTAGAAGATAAGATTGTCCATGTTTTATTTTGGAGGGATTTGTTTCTTCTGTTTGTAACCCAGAACGTGTGAGTTAACAAACGCAGGACAGGGATCAACAAAGGCCAACCCAACTTCTTGGTCAACAACAGCTGTGCCATGTTGTATATCGCCATTGCTTACTTTAATAACGTCTCTGTTAATGGTCTTTTTTAGAGTAGAAAAAAAAGACAGTGAAGGCGTTCCTGGCAAAACGGCAAGCCTTACATGCTAACGGATCATTTTTCTCACAGTACGATTGAACAGATAATTAGGATATTTCTCATCCCCACAGTTCCTCTGCCCCCACACATTCCTCGTGTGTATTGGCTGCATCAGTCTTTTTGAGAACAAATAAGAAAGTATGGGGGGACATGGAATGCAACCTTGGGCTTCTGAGGAGAAGTCTTTACAAAGGGACGATGTCCCCTGTGTTGTGTGTGTGTGTGTGTGTGTGTGTGTGTGTGTGTGTGTGTGTGTGTGTGTGATACCTGTGTTTTTAACAACATACAATGTGGTTATGATGATATGGTAAATGAATCAATGAAATCACGTGTTTGGTTCTCAGCCCCCCCCCCCCCCCCCCCCCCCCCCCCCCCCCCAAAAACGACCCTTTTCAACATACATCTAAATATACAATAGAAGACATTGCGTTGTGGTCGTTGTTGATGGTGGATACAGGTCCTGACCCATATCCGGTCCTGAAATAGCCAGTGCATGCACCAAGCAGAAGGGAAGCAGACAGGGGGGCAAGGATAGTACAGTGTGTATCTATGGTGTAGCTTGAGATAGCATACCCCGCAATGAGGAGGTTTTCAAATATAACAATGAAACAGACTTGTACCCTGCAGAACACTATAATCGATACTGGGGGAGGTTGACTTACTTTTGCTACTGCCTACTTATCACAAAATAGACGTTGAGAACAACCCAGGTGCGAAAGAATAGGCTACTGGGTGATCGCTTCATCAGAGCATTTCATTGTGTTGTCATGTTATGTCAATGGTAAACAAACAATATTATGATATATCAATCTTTTTTTATTTATTTTTTTACATAAATGACATTTGAACGGGATCGTATGACCTCGACATTTCGAGACAACGGTAGCAGTCAGCTGCTTTCAAGTATCGGATAATATTGTCTTTATCTAATTATTGAAAGTGTCTTTGTTGCAAATAAATAAATAAAAAATGTGATGTTTGTAACCAATGCAGGTTTGTAACTGAGTCGCCTTATCAACTGTCTACATTTACTATTAAGCTCTTTCTCTGCATACGTGACAATATGCACAGGCCACTTTGAAACTCATGCATACCTTTTCATTGGCTCATGAGTCGCTCACTTGGCATGTGGTGTGTGTCTGCGAGAAGGGAGGAGGCTAATTGGCCAATGGATGACTCAGTCATCCGTGATTCCCGAGCTTCCACACACCACGTAAGGGCTTCTTGGGTGATGCAATTATGACCACAGCAGGGTTTCTTTTATAATCAGTATTCAGAATGAGCCAGTGTAGGGTATATTGTGATGGCTCACAGTCAGGTAAAGGTGATGGTATGAGTCGTTTCTGTAAAGCTGAATTTCCCTATAGTGTTATTGATGTCGCCAAACTATTACTATTATTTTGTCATTTACTATACGGTTTTATCTAAAACAATTGAAGATTTTATTTGGATAGTCCAAATGGAATTAAAGAACGGGTGGGGGTTAGGAATCTTGCCCAAGGAAGATGCCTTCATGGAGACTGGGGATATTGGGGTTTGAACCCAGAACCGACACATCCAACCATCCCGCCCTCTCCAACTACCAGTATAATTGAGTAACTAAATGTAGCTTGCGAAATCATGTGAATGTGATTCTTACAAGGACTCATAACAATTTGTTAATAAACGACTAGTGCCCTATCTATCGCCTACTTCTACCCTTTATTCTAATCTGAATCTGTAACAGTCATTCAGGATCATACAACAGCAAGAACTGTATCTTGTTGTTTGGGTTGTAAACCAGTAAAGTCTGCTTCATGCTCAGCCGCATTCGATAGTGATCCAATAAAGGTTACGATAAGATAGGACTCTTTTCATCTTTTTTATTGATTGACAAGACTGCCGTTCATCCGAGGGCTTGATGATCATCACAAACCAAAATCTTAGGATCATGTTTGTTTGGTCTGAGAGCGGTTGGTTTATAGAAGGTTAAAATAGCCTGTCAAAGTGCAGCGGCTTGGTGTGGCGTTAAGATAGCACCCTTCCCCTCTGACCTCCCGCCTTGGTTGTTTCCCTCTTTAGCATTCTTCATTTTCCCTTGTATGTGAATGTTAAACAAATAATGAGTTGTCTTGATATATGAGAAACAATTTCTTTTTTTCAAAGATATTAAGGCTATTGCTGAAGTTTCTTTCTCATAAAGACACCATCAATTACATTTGTAACGAGATCGCCATTCTGCTTGAAAGCAGTCAGCTGCTTTCAACAAGTTGCTTTTCGTCCATAACTAATTGTTAAAAGTGTCTGGACTATGGGGATGGAGTGTGGTAAGGTAAATAAACTGCCAGTTTAATTTATTACCTATATCCTCTCAGAGCCTCTCAGTCACTGTTGACAAACTGTTCTGTTGCTACCTGAGTGTTAACGTCTTTATGGCCATTTTGTGTAGTTATGATCACATGTATAAACAAAGATGAGGTAGCATTCAGAGCATTCTGTTAGCTTCTAGGCACTGTGATATATAACATAACTGGTGCCTTGGAGAGTGTATAGGAACACATGGCATATTGACATAAGATACGCTATCTTAACAAAAAAAGTATTGCTTGTTCATCTCACTTGTCATAGAAAAACGATATGTTGAACTGAGACCAAAACACACGGTTCTATTGTTCTAGTGTTCTAATAGGGTGTTAAATATTTACATGAACTCATGGAGAAATTTGTTTTGAAAATTCGAGGAAGGAATCCCTTTGCAGGAAGCCTGGCATTTGGCCACAGAACATTCCAGAAACTGTGACTTATTCACAATTCCTAAAACACTATCTTGTTCTCATTCCTGATAATATGCTTTGAGGTAAGGGTTACTGGTGAAGACAAATACAGCTGGATGAGTTGAAAATAAATAGAAAGAAAAATAGAAACCAGTTGGTAAACCCCCATGACATGGTGTAGTTCTTATTTTAGGCACAGAGTAGACCTATAATAGGCTTCAAGTCACAAAGGCTTAGAGTTTACTCATTACCCAATGGATATCTAAGTACAGCATGTGGAAAGGAGAGTACAAAGATGATGTGCTGTGTGTGGTGTCTTTTTTGGGAAGACACTCCCAAAATAAATCAAATAAAAATAGTAGTACTAGTAGACCGAACCTTTTCATAATCTGTTGGATTTGTTGTTGGGTTCACTGAGGAAAAAAATAGGAATTCTGGGAAACTACTGGGGAGATTGGATGGTGAATGAATCCTCATTAGCTGGCCAAACTGCTTGAAAGTTATGTCTAAATTACAAGAGAGATGTCACACTCTAAACAGGGAAAGAATACACCTGGAAATGACACTCACACACACACATATACATCCGTGAATATTCAGAGTAGGAGAAGGGATACATACACATACCAGTGTGTGTGTGTGTGTCTGATTATTTCTGTATACTTTTCAATGAGAGGAAATACAATTAGGTTCCCTCTCAGGATGTGTATTTTTGGGACACACCTTCTTTGTTCTTTGACTCCCTAATATACGTGTGTGTGTGTGTGTGTGTGTGTGTGTGGGTGTGGGTGTGTGTGTGTGGGTGGGTGTGTGTGTGTGTGTGTGTGTGTGTGTGGGTGGGTGTGGGTGTGGGTGGGTGGGTGTGTGTGGGTGTGTGTGTGTGGGTGGGTGGGTGGGTGGGTGTGGGTGTGTGTGTGTGTGTGTGTGGCTGTGGGTGTGTGTGTGTGTGTGTGTGTGTGGGTGTGTGGGTGGGTGGGTGTGGGTGTGGGTGTGTGTGTGTTCGCACACACCTTGGACCACAAAGGGAATGCGTGAAGTACACATCAGCAACGGAACAAAGTGAACAATAAGATTGTTATTGTATGGCTGAGAGACATTTCAGAGACAACAGTGTTTCTGTCTCTCTCCATCCTTAGATCACATGCTCGGCCGCTCTAACTTCCTGCCCGGCTCACTCTCTTTTGTAATCTCCGATGGGCGATCAGCGCAGGGAGGGAGCCATGGAAACAGACAGACAGAGGCTGAACTGTCAGAATCTAGGCCGTCGTTAATCCCTCCCAATGAAAGTATGCCATGGGCATTTTATGCCAGTTCTTCCTCCCCGTCCTCCCTTCTTCTCCCATACTAACTCTAGACTCTTACATTTACCTTATATCAGCTGTGTACTATTTAGTATTTAGCAGATTCTTTAACCTAAAGCGACTTACAGTGAATTCAGGCACATGTCATCAAGGTGCAGGCAGGTTCAGGCATCTTGCCAGTGTAGGCCTATTATTTACGGGTTCGGCTGAAGACATTGGGATCTAACCCAGTGCCTTTTGGCTGAGGGTCAAACCCCATAGCCAACACTACAGTAGCCTGCATGTGAACGGTCTGGGGCAGGAATTGAACTTGACTTCTAACAATGATTGACATCCCTTGGTGCAATGGATTCAGTCCCTTTCCATGAACTCAAATTCTTGCATGACCAGTCCAAAGGTTGCAAGTCTTCCCTGGGAACAGGTTGGTGTGTTGTTGGCATTTAAATTGGCTTATAACAATCATAATTAAAATCTAGTTTGTACTGTTGCTAAACTGGTTCATTAGCCTTGTCAGAAATGTCGAGGCGTGGACTTATTTGCATGGGTTACATATATATGCCATTCTGCCCGCAGGTCTGAAATCAATTGATTTAGCAGCAGATGAGGTCCATATCAACGCACGGTTATAGGCCGATATTTAAAATGGCTTAATTCCCCCCACCAGCTTAACATAATGGAAGGCATAGTCATCCAGAAAATAAAGAACGTGGTTTATTTAGTTTGATACGAATTTAATTGCATGGGGGTTGATGTGACTTTTAGTTACTGTACATAACTTTAACTATGACTTTTAGTAACTGGACACAATGAATATCAAGAGCCTCGAAAACCTCTGTGGAATAGTCCAGTGATTGCAGCTTGAACTGGTGAAAGGGCTTCCGAGTTCACTTTGATCGCCTATGCATAGCGTCCTGAGCAAGAACCGTTTAACTTTTACAAACCTTTTTAAACAAACAAGAGTTGGTGGTGGTACAGATGAATCCATACGAGATCTGTAACGATCGTAAACCATCCATGTTCAATGAACAAATAAGCTCTTGATTTGGGTATAGTTCTTATCATAATACGTTCTCGCGGGAAGGTCAATGTCTGAACCTTGTCTTATAGGCATGTTAAAAAGAAAGCTCAAACACATTTCGCTTACGTTATATATTTGCTCACCTTAATGTCCCTAAAGTGGTCAGTCAACCCAAAGTTCACAAATCACAGTTCCTATAGTGTGATTGGTGCTCGGACCATTCATAACTCTTCCTGAATTATAGTTGTTGTTTTACAACAATAATAATTTAACAATACACAATTGTTAAATTATCAACTGTGACAAAGATATGTGCATAGTTTCCAAGCAGCTATACCATTACTATGTGAAAATGATTATATGATAAAAATAAATAAAAAAAAGATCAGTGGTAATTTCAAAGAAAAGACGCATTTATTGTGCCGTTGAGAAAAAAAATAAGCAGTCTAGAAAAACAAAGTTAGTTATACGACACTGCCCCCTTGTGACAATATGACGGGAAATGTTGCCATGTAAATTTCAATAAAGAGATTATTTAGCGTTTTCGTTCGTCTGGCCTTCACCAATATTTTCAAAAAAGTTTAAGGCTTGACATCTCAAATGAAAAAAGAAAAGATTACAGCATGACAATGAAAAAAAGATTCTCTATACAAAAAGTATTTCAAAGTGCCACAATATATATCAATTTATATATATATATATATATATATATATATATATATATATATATATATATTAAAAGTCCTATTTCCCCCCCCCCCCCCCCCCCTTGTTCACAGACAAAAGTGATGAATGTCACAAACATATCTGGACATCGGGTTGCTCTGTGGTCCTGCAACATATGGAGCCAGGCCGTATCTCTGCTGGATCGGAGGAGCAGAGGGTTCCGTACACATCCTCTTGAAGCGTCTGGCCCCCAGGTCCCCCACTCGGACGTTGCACCCCGTGTTGTAAAAGGGCCACCTTTTATCTGAACCTGGGAGAAGCGTCTCCACTGGTCGGTAGTCCCAGCTCAACCAGCCCTTTGCTTCGTCTGCACAGTCCCCTGAGGAGCCAGCCTGCTGCTCCACCTGAACGGTCTGGCAGGACCGGTGAGGTGGAGATGGTGGAGGCTTGGGGCCCTGGCTCGAGGGACTGTCCCTCCTCAGCAGAGACTCTATGGAGAACGGCCCTCTGAACTTAATGCTACATCTGGTCAGAGGAGCTTTGCAGTCCGCTGGTTCAGGGGTGTGTGGGACGGTTGTGATGGGACCAGGTGATCTGTGTTGTGTTGTGGTGCCTGTTGCCGTCTTGGGGGCCAGCTCTGGAAACTGACACAGGATCTTCATGAAGTGACGCCGCACCATCTTGGCAGTGATTTGACTGTGGTCCAGCTTCCAGTAGTTTACCTTGCTGCTTGGCATCTGTGGATACAGTGGAATCTAAAAACACAACAGAAAGAGGGTGAGATTAGGGTCCATACTGAACTGGATTAGAAATTTGAGGGTTCCGGTGAATTCCATTTAGCTGCATTCATAAGGGAAATGTGTGTTCCTAAATGTTCACCTTGACAAAGCAATTGCTGGAGGACAAACAGACTCGGATATTGTTCTCAAAACACTTCCTGTCTCCTGTGACAAATTCCTCAAGCTTTTCCATCAACTGCAAGAGAAGAGAGAACAAAATGCATTTAGTGTTTTTAGAATACAACCATTCTCTCCTACATGAGCCAAAGAACAGCCACCAGGAGGGGTTACTGCGACTCTGGACATTTCATTACCTGAGTAAAAGTGAGCATCTTCCCCGGGGTGTCCTGCAGGACGCAGGCGATCATCGCCAGGTAGGTATTGCACTTCCTGTAGAACCTGTGGCGCACAGCATGGCGCTGGAGGAACACAGGTAGGGGAGCTCCAAAGTAGACATCGGCCATGTTCTTGCGTACTGTGCAGACCTCCTGGGACACGCTGGATACAAGCACAGCAGGAACAAAAGCACATTAGTGGGGAAACCTCCCAGGTCAATGAGGAGCCTTTCATGAAGTGGATGAGCAGAGGCCAGCGGGGTGTGGCTGTGGGGGGGGCAGTCCAAAAAGGACTTTGATTAGCATGTCCATCATACAAGCACCATGTCAGTATAACCACCCCCACCATGTTCTGTTGCCTTCACGGTTTAAATGTATACACTTGTATTATCATTTTTGGAGCCACTACGTTATTTACATTTCCTCACCAAGAGTTTAAATGAGTAGTGAAATGTTAAATACTTCGATAACTTTTTTTAAAGAATATACATTTGTCACACCCTGTAAGCATCTTTTATAGTAGTATTTGTGGGCGTTACCTGTGACAGTAGGTTAAATAGGTTACATTACATAGGTTACCATGCCAGATACATCTGGCAAGGTGACCATATTATGGTATTATGGTTTAGTATATACTAAACACATGTTCTAAATTAGAACATAACAAATTCCATAATTCCAAAAGGGTTGACACAGCAAATGTTTGGCTGCCCTTACACTTGATAATTCGGAATGTTTTGTAGCCTATTAACACCTACATCTTTCTACACAACAGGACCTTCAAACAAATCCAACATAAAACCTCTTCAGAGTACAGAAAGTATAATATGGTTACTATATTAAGAAACATAGACATGTGTTAGAATAATCACTTGAATGTTAAGAATTCAAATAATAGTCTAAGAATCTATCCACAAAATAACGCACATTGCGCAAGGATATTGATCGCATTGTTGGCACATGAGAGCCATAGTGCAGTCAAACACCAGAAATACCTTCCTGACTCTAATCGAAGTAGGCTAACCCAACATTGAGAATTATCTTAAACTATCCCAACTTTCAACTGTAGCTTAGGCCTACAAACTGTTGCCCCTCAAGAAGGCATTTCTGTTTAGCATATCGGGAGGCAAACACGTATTCAGGTGACACATCTCAAGTTAATTTTAATATCAATGCCATTAAACGTAGCAAAGCAATTCTCACCTTGACGTTGTTTGCGTCCACTAATCGGCGATCACATTTGGATCGCATGGGATTACCTGCAGGTGTGTACAGCTTTAAGGTGGAGCCACTCTTCAGGAGACACAAGAAGAATGCTACATAGACAACTTGGCCTTTCACCCTTTTTATGCTTTCAAATCCCTTTGTTTATGTAGCAATAAGGTCTAAAAGTGAACTGTCTCTTCAATATGAGCACACATTGAAATGGACATGCAGGCTAGAGTAGGCCTAAGCCTAATAGGTCTCACTGGGTTATTTTAAACAAAAGTTTGTGGATTAATCCTAGATCAACATTGTCTCTTCAAATAATATGCTAATAATGACAATATATAAATGTTTGTTATATTTTATGCGCCTATTGGGACCATTTGTTATGCTGCAAAAAATAACAAAAAAATAAACAATGCATCATGTTGACTTTGGATAATTTAACTAAGTGATATTTACAGTTAATCTTCAATACTTTGTCGTTTCTTTTACCTGTTGTAAGATAGCTAAAATACCACACATTCAGCCCAGTGAATGGGATGAAAGCCTGGGCCCCTCCCAGGCATTAACACATTGCTGACTTACATTCCTTTCCATGTATTTAGCTCCCACTTCTATCCAAAGTGACTTACAATAAGTACATTCAACCATAAAGATGCAACCCAGAAATTGCTAGAATCATCCGAGTACACAATTAATGAAATAAGCTAACTTCTTCAAATGCTACATTGTGGAAATAAGAGATAGAGAATTTCCTTTTTTATTGATTTCTTTTCGTCTGGGACGGAAGATGTACAGGGTGTCTGCTGTCCTGAGATCAGTGAGGAGCTTGTTGCACCGTTGTGGAGCGAGGACAGCAAACAATCAGGATTTTGTTGAGCGGCTGCTGGGGTCCCCTTGTAGTGATGGAGAAGCAAGCCGTTTGTCAGTCATAGAGTGTAGTGGCCGGGCTGGGGTGATCATGTCTGGTTGAGGACGTATCCTCCTGATGTTCAGCGTGAGTCTGCAGGAGTGGGTGGTTGCAGCGATGTTGACAGCAAAGAACAGCTGGTCATCCAGTATCACACCCTGGTTCCTTGCCATACGAGCTGCCAATAACGGATTTTTCAATATTGATGGAGAGGTTGTGGATGGGAGATGCCTTCCCTGGAAGGTAGAGCAGCTCATCCATGTCCAGATTGAGCTTCAGGTGGTGTGGCGACATCCACTGAGAGGTGTCAGCCTGATATGCAGAGTGTGGGGGTGTCAGCTGCATAGCTGTGGTAGGAAAAGCCATTTGAGGGAATGACAGTACCCAGCGACTTGGTGAACAGAGTTAAGTTCTGTTCTGTTGGAGCTTTTCATCGATTTTGGTAAAGTCAGCATGCTGAAATGTTTTGGAAAGAAATGGTATTAGAGAGACGGGTCTGTAATTCTAACATCAGATGGGTTGAGTGTGGGTTTCTTAAAAAAAAAAAAGGTTGACTCTTGCTGCTTTAAGAGTGTTTGAAAAACAAGCTTTTTTCAGCGTTATTGATGAGATAGAGGAGGAAAGGATGCACGTCAGGAGCAATAGACACAGGAAGTTGAGTGGATAGGGTCAAGAGGGCAGTGGCTTGGTCGGTGGGAAGTGACCAAGGATCGTACCTCAATAGGAGAGAGTGGAAGGTGAAGAGGGGGCTATAGGACAGGTGGTGTCAGCAGGTGGATGGGAAAATGAGTGAATTGAGTGTGAGTTCAGGTGAGAGCACTCATTTGCTAGTGTGAGCAGAAGCCACTGTGGGTGGGGCTACTTCTACTAAAACCATGTCAGTACTATCAGCTCTGGTACTGTGAAGCTCCACTGCTGGCGTTTCAGTTCCCCACGTGACACTTCCCGCCATGGGGGGCACATGTACCGGAGGTTCAGTACCTGGCGGTGATCGCCGGCTCCCTTCAAGACACCCCACAGAAGATGCTCACCGTAACCCAGGTACTGAAACAAGCTGAAGATTACTTTGCAACCACATGATGCCGACACAACCCTGTTACGGTGGAGCAGCAGGCTGGGTCCCCAGCGGCCAGTGATGACGGAGCAAAGGGCAGGTGGTGCTGGGACCAGCGGCCAGTGATGACGGAGCAAAGGGCAGGTGGTGCTGGGACCAGCGGCCAGTGATGACGGAGCAAAGGGCAGGTGGTGCTGGGACCAGCGGCCAGTGATGACGGAGCAAAGGGCAGGTGGTGCTGGGACCAGCGGCCAGTGGAGACATTGCTCAGAGGTTCAGATTAAAGGTGGCTCTACACCGTGTGAAACCAGGTGGACCACAAACCGGGGCCCCCAGAACCTTAGAGGATTGCTGCATGCACAAATGGACCCATTGGTCTTCATAATGTTGAACATGTCTATTTGTAAAACTCACTGACCTCACTTAAGATCAATCAATTCATGGACTGCTTTTGTTTCTATGGAAAAGTAAAGTAAAAAATAAAAACAAACCCATTTAAATTAGAAATGCACTAAATGTTCTACAAATATGTAATATTAAGTCGACCTTAAGTACAATGACAGCTGGATGTCTCTGAAAACAATGGACGACTAATACCTCAAAATTATCATATGAATGCAAAGGCTGAGGAGCATAATAAACTAAGAACAAGGCCTTACAATCGGCTCGGCAGGGGGTGGGCGACACCCAGAGCCATACCACAGTAGTTAACTAAGACGATTGATGAGGAATCCAGAGATAATGTGTGATTAACATTACTAAGTGCTTAGCCCCTGAAGTCCATCCCAGGCAAGGAGCTTGTTGTCCTCTGCATTAAGTTGGAGCTGAATGAACAACCCCAGGGCACCAGTAAAGAAATGTTTGAAGTCCCACTAGTGCTGCCCAGTCTCTTTACATGTGCAAGGGTGCAATAAAAAAAGAAGAAATCTTCCATTGCACTCAAGAAGTACCAATGTGTTATTTTTTCCCCTCCTTCGTGTTTTATTAGAGTAAGATTCAGAAAATAACTGAATCGTTTCCCATGACGCAACATCTAAACTTCCCTCCAACGATGCATTTTGAACATACATAAACATACAAGATAATAAAGACTGGAAACAATATGAAATAAAATGCCACTTTATTGTTCAGGTGTGTCACAACCTTGTCTCCAAAATAAGCACTGAAGGACTAACTGGTTTATCAACCTTGCCTCAAAGGACGCCACGAAAAACTTGGTTTTCTTGGCCTGCCAATGACGGCAATAAAAGGTATTCTCTATTTGACATCCAATTATAGCATACAAAATAGTTATTGACCTACCAGTGATACTGTATATAAAACACTTGTCTCTAGGTTTATCCCCGAGCCCACCCTCCATGTCCTCCCCAGGAAACCCCTTTACAACCGCAGTGACACTAACGGTATGCTTTAACAAGCATATATTAAGAATGCATAATTTCATTGTTGAGATTATAAAAAAAAAAGAAAACGACACAATGTTACACCTTAAAGTCAGAATACGATTTGATTGATTATTAGTGTTCTACACGTTCGGTCTCAACCAAAGGAACATTGTATATTAGCACTATAACTTAACACTACATATGACATTCGATTTAAAAAAAGATTACAAATGATTGGCAATCGAGAGAAAAATGAAGATGGTGAGTGCCAAGGCAAGCCAGGTCAGTACCATAAAAGAGAATGAGTAATACAAAAGAAATAGAAAAAATAGAAAAAGAAGAATGGAACGAAACAACCGAGAATACAGGCAAGGCTAAAACATGAGTGATTTCATCTTTACAATCCACTGCGTGTGCTCTCCTCATTTTGGCAACCCGCTCCGTAGGTCTCTCGCTGTGTGTGTGCGTGCGTGTCTGTGTGTGCGTGCGTGTGTATGTTTGTTTCCATGTCTCTCACCAACACCTTTGCTTTCATCCCTTTTCCCACATTTCAGACTTTCTAGCGACATTCCTGTGGCAACCATCTCCATCCCTGTGTTGTCCCGAGTCAGGCCCTTCCCACGATCCCCTTCCTCTCTGCCGGTACCTTCCACTCTACAGGCCACGCCCAAAACACAGGTTCCACTTCAATACAGCTGGGAAGAAATGGAAACACGGGTACTGCATTAGGTAGTCAGGTTCACTTGTGTAACGGTTGAGAAGCCATAATAGCGAGGGCAGCGTTTCAACACAGCGAGATTTGCTGACTAATACGCCATTGGATGATAGATTGTCTTTTATAGAGGTCTGAAAGGTCCTGTATTATACTTAAAGACTGCCTAATGACTCGTAGCCACGGGCTAACCCCTACTCATCACTTTGTGTGATGCAACGCGCTCACTGGGACGTCGACATTACATGCAGACGTTACTAGGTTTAAAATGATGTGTGGAAGGTCAGATTTAAATGGGATCACAGGCCAAACAAAGGTAAAGAACCACTGGGTTAGCAGTGCTGTAAGTTGTGTCTTCCTCACCCATCCTACAGGTCGGTGTCGAACCAGGCCAGCTGGCTGCTGTCCATCAGGTCCTGGGTGTGGCCCAGGTCGGGCAGCGCGTCGGTGTGGTGGCCCAGGTCCGGCAGGGTGTCGCCGTGGTAGTCGGCTCCCTCCATCATGGGGTCCAGCAGGGAGTCCTGGCCGTAGGCGGCCGGGTACGCCCGGTAGGCTCCATCTGACCGGAGGCAAGAGGAGCACAGAGTAAAGAAACTAAATACAGAACCGAGACCATTTATAAGCTATAGGAGTGGAGATGAAGGCTCATAGGTTCAAGTGGGCATAACGTTTTTGTAGCTACTCCAATTTTGTATGCCTCGCTCGTTCTCAGCCTCTCTTGCAAGTTTCCTGCTCAATGAGAAAAGGCTCCGATTTTACATTTATTTCTACAGGAGTCCCCCAACACTACAGCAATCCACCTAAAGAACTACTTGAACAAATACACACCATCCTGACGGTAGGCCAGGGGATCTCCCTGGGATCCCATATCCAGACCCAGGTCTCCAGTCTGAGGAGGAGACGGAACACAAGTTTAAAAGCGATCCATTGTTCAGCAAGCAAGAGGTGTGTGTGTGTGTGTGTGTGTGTGTGTGTGTGTGTGTGTGTGTGTGTGTGTGTGTGTGTGTGTGTGTGTGTGTGTGTGTGTGTGTGTGTGTGTGTGTGTGTGTGTGTGTGTGTGTGTGTGTGTGTGTGTGTGTGTGTGTGTGTGTGTGTGTGTGTGTGTGTGTGTGTGTGTGTGTGTGTGTCGACCTCGTTCCAGGCCATGGGCTCGGTTCTGAACAGGGAGCTGGTCAGCTCCACTGACAGGCGTTTCTTGTAGTCCTGGGGCTTGTCCTCAGACATGCGGAACAGGACAGCTGCAGCATAGGTGGCTACAGGGGAGACAAACTCATCATCATCATCATCATTACCATATAAATATATAGCTTTACACAAGCTTACATCAACCATGCTTAAACCTCAAACCAATGTCATGCAACACAACATGTTTATGTATTACATAGCTTCGTTGAATACAGGATTCAGATTGGTCAATGACAACTTTCTACTGTTATTACTGAACAGGCCGCTGCTATGAATAACATAGTTGCTAAGATACGCTATATTTTGTGTCAAATTATAGATTTTATAAGTAATTAGCATCATATTAAGCGGGACAATGTACAGTGAGCCGGTCATTATTGAGAACTAAACGCAGACAGGCGTTTATGTTTCATTAAAGATTGTCCTTAATACAAAATATTAAAGACAATCCTTGCAAACAGTTCCAGCGAGGCAGACGGGTGGTACATGATATGGTATAGGCCGTGTTGGGGGGGGGGGGGGGGGTGCAGGACCGTGTTGGGGGGGGGGGGGGGGGGGGGGGGGGGTTGCAGGCCGTGTTGGGGGGGGGGGGGGTGCGGCCAGTGTTGGGGGGGTGGGCAGGCCGTGTGTGGGGGGGGGGCGGGTGCAGGCCGTGTTGGGGGGGTGTGCAGGCCGTGTTGGGGCCCCGGCAGGCCGGCTTGGGGGGGGGTGCAGGCCGTAGTTGGGGCAGGGGGTGATGCAGGCCGTGTTGGGGGGGTGTGCAGGCCTGTGTTGGGGGGTGTCGCAGGCCGTCGTTGGGGGGGGTGCAGGCCGTGTTGGGGGGTGGGGGTGTGCCAGGCCGTGTTGGGGGGGGGGTGTGCAGGCCGTGTTGGCGGGGTAGTGTCAGGCCGCCTGTTGGGGGCGTGTGCAGGCCGTGTTGGGGGGGTTGCAGCCGTGTTGGGGGGTGTGCAGGCCTTGTTGGGGGGGGGGTGCAGGCCGTGTTGGGGGGGGTGCAGGCCGTGTTGGGGGGGGTGCAGGCCGTGTTAGGGGGGGTGCAGGCCGTGTTGGGGGGGGTGCAGGCCGTGTTGGGGGGGTGTGCAGGCCGTGTTGGGGGGGTGTGCAGGCCGTGTTGGGGGGGTGTACTCACCGACGCCCTCGTTGCGGGAGTGCAGCAGCTCCGTGAGCGGGGCGGTGGCCCCCTCGGCCTCGATGGCCTCTGCGGCCTCCTTGTCCTGGGCCAGCTCACACAGCACGCCGGCCGCCACGCGCTGGATGTTCTCCACCGGGGAGTACAGCAGCTGCAGGGCCCCGGGGAGGGGGGGGGGCAGAAGGTTAGGGCATCGCCACCGCTTTCCCGAATCGATTGGGTTCCCAATCACAAGGTCCCGACTCGGTTAGGGACATTTTGGTGACAATACCAATATGGCTTGGATATGAAAGACATTCTCAGAGGGTTTGTTGGATATTGTACAAGGAGCCTGCTAACCTGGTGGATTATTCAAAATATGAATGCTTAAATTAAGAATCGACCCCAAACCAGTTACACTAATGTACTTTTTAAAACCAGTCAACTCAATGTGGTGCAAGTTGTGTCCAAAGGCTGCCAGCTCGAGACTAACCAGGTTAAAGCTTCACCCTTTTTTCTTTATCGATACCCGATCCTTCAAATAAACATCGATTAGCTCTTTTTAAACCAGCTCTAGTATGGGACGGCAATATCATTGCACCAATAGATGCTGTGGAGATCTTTTGTTAAAAATATAATCATATCGTTTGCACTAGTTGGAGCTGGATACAATTTTCCATTACGTAAATATAAATTCACAGCAATCAATTCCCTCTGCCAGCCCAACACAACAAGAAAACCCATAACGTCAGAGCCTGAAAAGCCACAGCGTAGAGCGTATGAAAACAGCGTGACAGTGTAGACGCGTGCTCGTGTTTTACCTGGACAAAGAGTGGAATGGTGTTGAGTCCTCTGATGACAATTCTGTTGTGCACGTCTCGGGCCAGGATGTGGAGCGCTCCCGTGCAGCCTTCCACAATCTCCTCCATGCGCACGCCCTCCTGTAGCACAGCGGTTGGGACAAACGAGGGCTGACGTTAAGAGGAATCCAATATCAAACGAAGCGTGGCCGTACGTGTGGCCCCGGACAACATGCTAGCTTGGGGGGGTGTGGCGCACCACAAACTGCTGCTGGTTTCCTCCCATGCTGGTGCGGCGCTGGGTGTCCTGGTGGGCCCGGACCAGCAGCTGGACCAGGCGGGGGATGGCCCCTTGCTCACGCAGAGCACTGTGATTGGCCGGGCACAGGGCCAGGTTACGGATCAGACCGACAGTAGCCTGGAGGTGGAAGACAAGGGAACATTTGTCATTGTGTGGTCAGTGATTATTAGAATTCAATGCAGGCTTGCAGGAAGGAGGAGCTGAATTAGGGGGCAGGATAGTGTAGCGGCTAGGGTGCTCGATGCTCTGCACAAAGTTACCGTATTTTTCGAAAGTGAAGTTTGTGTCCAGAATTTACGAATCGCTGCGGCTGATAGGTATAATTAGTCACGGACGCTTACTCAACCATCAGTTGACCGGCAACAGCGCAGTCCGCACACCGGCAGTCACGGCCCCGAGGGAAACGTCAACATTCAAGCAACGTCGTTACGGTTTCAGACCAGCATTGAGCGGGCCAAGCCAGAATTTGGGTTTTGGGCAAAGATGAGTAATAAGATACGGCTTATTTATGGATTTATAAAAACATACAACCCCATTTCATTGCTCCCGGGGCTTTCTTTTCAAAACATACAGTACCGAGTTCGAGCGCAGATGTCCACAAACTTACCAGTAGCAACCAATACCATTTCATTAATATCCTTATCACAAGGCCTGTGGTTCAGGGTTTTGCAGAACATAACATTACCAAAGTGAATAGTGTATATCTCCACAACTATAAGGGCTTTAATCTGTAATCTTGGTACTAAAAGAAAGATAGCACCTGTGAGCTTGTTCAGTAATGGAATTAGCAATGTGGATGCTACTGGGTCAGAGTGAATAAAGCTTAAACAGAGCATAGACTTGAATGGACACCAAGCCAAACCATAGCAATTACACCCTACGGCCACCAGATGGTGATGGACTGTTCCGATTGAAGGCACTAAACCCATTTCCTGTGAAACCCTCTCTTTGCTACTATACATTGATTGCCAAGACCTTGTGCATTTTCATAACGGGGCCAGGACAATGGATTATCCAGTTATGGTGGTTTTATGCAATGTATGAAATACATATTGTGGTGACATGCTTATTTTGTTTGGGGTTGGAATTGTGTTAAATTTACCCAACAATGGTTATGCTAGACAAAAAGTTGAAAATCTAGTTTTTAGAGGGGTGTGTCTCATGATTAAATGTCTTTATCTTTGCTTTTGGCCCGGATTGGGGTCCTGTCGTGGTTAATAATATGCATCTGAATTATATACAAGCCAAATGGTTAAAGTACACTAGGTTGTCATTCTAGACCATGGCAACGGTACAGGACACTTGTCAGGCTAGAGTTTTAAAAAGGGTTGAATGTGCGTCGATTTGTGTGTACCTTGATGAGTGGCCAGTGGGAGGGAGGGTGCAGCAGCTTGACCACCACGGGCAGGCCGTAGTGGAGGCGCACTGCATTCTGGGCCATCTCGGCGTCCTGGTGACGAGAGGTCAGATGACGCAGCGCGCAGACGGCCGGCTCCGTGATGTCTTCCCGGTCCCCGGCTCGCAGGACCGTGCGTACCAGAGCCTCGATGCCCCCCACCTGGCAGAGGATGAGAAAACACTCTGAGAACAGGTTCTCCAAATATTAGGATGTTGGGTGTTAAATCTAATCTGGTTGATTAGTGTGATTAAGTGCTTACAATGTTTTGAATACTAAAAAGATTTGTAGATTGTTTTGGAAAAAGCACAATGTCATACATTACACCTCTCCCTTTTCTTGCATAAGACTTTAAAGAAAGCAGGTTTCTTTCCCGTGCACACGTGTCTCCTGGGACGTACCTGGCAGACCATGAGCTTGTTACTGTAGTTGTTGCAGGTGAGGTTGGAGAGGATCCCCGCAGCACACGTTACCACGTTGATGTCATCGCTGCCCAGCAGCTGCACCAGGGTCCCGAGGAGACCCTCCATGCCCTCCTACGGAAGAGAACAGAGGGTAAGGCAAGATGGCCGACAACAAACAGGAAAGACATTCAACAGTAGTGAATTGATGGGTATTTAAAGTGTGGACTTTGTGTGCGGTGTGTTTGGTTACCTGTTTGGTGGCCGCATCTGACAAGTTTCGGAGGGTCCACAGGCAGTTCTGGACCAGGCGCTGGCTCGGGTCGGTCAGGTGGAGCCCCAGGGCTTGCATGCCTCCTATGACAAGCGCGCACACACAGATCACTCCATTGCTCCCTGTGTTAACCCATTGCTCTGCCACTACACATGACCTTTTTCATTGGGTGATGCCCACCTTGTGGGTACATACCGGCTTCTACGATGGCTGGCTTGTTGCTGGAGCAGACAGACAGGACCTTGAGCACTCTGCTGGTGGTCCACAGCAGCTTCTCATAGGTGAAGGTCCTCATGATGTTCACCAGGGCCTGAGGGCCACCGCTGGCCAGGATGATCAGCTAAATAGAAAGAACCGATTTTGAATTAGACGTTCATTTAGTTTGAACTGCAACATTAAAAAGGAGTGTCATAAAAGGTAAATAAATTGAACCACTATTCGAATCACAGCATTTTAATGCAAACACGTAAATGTCTCCCAGTACCTTGCTCTCCTGGTTGCCATATGCCAGGATCTGCAGGCAGTCAGTTGTGATGGCCAGGAATTTGACGTTTGTGTTGGCCAGCAGGGCCACCATCTTCTGCAGGCCGCCAGCCAGACGCACGGCCATCTTGGCTCCCTCCTGGTGAAGCAGGAGGTTGTGGAGGGTGGTGATGGCGTAGAACAGCACGCTGTCCACCGGTGAGCTACACATTAACCAGAGAGAAGAAGAGTCACGCAAGTAAACCATACCGATAATGATGGATCATAGTGCCAGGAGGCACGGTTAAATGAAGCCAAAGGTTATTTAATTACACGTAAGCATATGCTGAAGAATAGGCTGTGCGGGTGAATCTTCCACCCAAGTAGAGGAGAAAATAATGACAGGCACCAACTCACAGATGCTGTTTTTTTCTTTGCTATAATATCGTTTAGACACCGTCTTCACTGATTGTTGCCAAGTACATCACAGCAGATGTATTAACTGCAGACACAGCCTAAACTAATTTCACACACACCTATTTTCACAGTCATCAGCAAATAAAGACTTTGCAAGCACCCGAAAAAACGACATGCAATATAATCTGTAACAAAACCTTCACGCCACGCATTCTCCGCAAAATTAAAAGCCCCATTCATCTGGTCCTCAACCAGAATCTCTGCTAATCTTAACAAGGATTAGTTAAGCTAGTTACACATCAGTGTGCCTCAGCGTTTGAGGGTGATATAGGTCTTGTACACCGCAACATTGCAGTGACTGGTGCCATTTTGGAAGCATAGGAGCACTGGAATGCTCGTGGTAATGATTTTGGTCATCGATTTGTATTTAATTGTGAACTGATTTGTAGTTTATGGGGTGACCTTTGTTTGAAACTGCCACATGAGATGTAGCAAAAATAAGTTTTCATTTGTCTAGGTTAAAGTATATTTACGTTGTGCCCTCAAGACCTCACTCTCACACACACGTAGGCCTACCGAAAGATTCACACCCCTACCAACGTCGGCAAATAACATTCGTTAGACTTTTTTCAGCAACATTCTTCAGAATCTTTTTCAAATTTGTCCCGGTCCCAACTCTCTCTTGAGTCTTGTAAATATGGCAGAGTGTCGCCAACAACAAATCCCATGACGCTTTCTGATGTACAAGCCCTATATAAATAGGGTGGTGAAGGGATACTTAGGTTCACACCAAAGAAAGATTTTATGCAAGCTTTTCCTCATTGACATCCATATAAATTATTCTCATTTTCCCACACTTGGGCTCTCGCTCTCACCCGAGCATCTTGACCAGGGCGGGGATGCCGCCAGACTTGAAGATGGCGAGGAGCCCCTCGCGATGGTGGGAGAGGTTGTGCAGGGTGCCGGCGGAGCAGCGGGCGGTCTCCACATCGCCCGTGTTCTGCATGGCGCGCACCACAGCCGACACCATCTGGGGCGAGCGCATCAGGGCGTGGCGCGAAGCCTCCTTCTTGGAGAGCTGGTGCACCATCACGGCCGCCTTGTTCACGACAACCTGGAGGGGGAAAAAAATAACAAATACTGTCAATGTTTTGGAGATGTGTTCGGCTTTCTCATTGGTCAGTGAATAAAAGACATTCCGCTTCATGCCATCCCATTGGTCTACAAATGAAAAAGGATATTGGTCTGGTGCGTTTGTGGCGTACCTGGTCCTCGTCGTTGAGCAGCTTGGTGAGCTCGGGGATGGCGCGGGTGGCCAGCTCCGCGTCGTCCTGGTAGTTGATCAGGTTGACCACGGCGTGCTTCAGCATCTGAGACGGCTCGGCCAGGCGCTGCACCGCCGTGGGGTGGGCGGCGTCCAGCTGGGTGGGCGGGATCTGCACACCCTCCTCCAGCGTTTCGGGGAACATGGCCGCCCGCACGCGCTGGGCTCTGGTCATGGCGCAGCCCTCCATGTCTGAAATGAGTTACACGAGTCGAGTTTAATTTACGTTTGGGGGGGTCCTTTATCTCCAATGTGTGTATACCACTCATGTTGTACCTGGGGCCTCAGGGGTGAAGGGCGGGTTGAACTCCCAGTCGTAGAGGCCTGGGTCATCATCCTCGACGTCTGGGTTACCCTTGCCGCTAAGGGAGGGAGCGGATGTGGTGACCCCAGACTGGATGCCAGAGTCCAGGTAGGACTGCTGCTGCCACTGGCTCACTGCAGCCTTGCTGTCCCCCATCGCCATGTCCAGCTCCATCAAATCAGCTGCAGGAGGAATACATGCCGTTAGGAGGAAGTAGAACGCTGGAACCCGTACGATTTAAATAAATTGATCAAATAGATGTGACACAATGGGTAAAATCGGCTATTTCAAATGCACACAATTCCGCCATAAAAACGGTTCGTGCATCAATTACTTAACATATATAACGATATAGAAAATATCGGAAATACAGATTTAAAATACGTTCAAATTAGTACTTAGTTTAATAACAATTGAATAAAGTTTATACTTACACTGGGTAGCCATTTTTCTTGCTTGACCTCAGCCCGCAAAAAAATGAATCTGTTTAAAGGCAAAGAAAAAAAGTCGTTTGAAGTCACAATACCACTTTTTCCGTTTATGAATTCAAAACGACACAAAAATTAACAAATCTAAGTTCGACTCCCACGCCGTTTTCAAGGCTACCTGTGCCTAGAATGGAAGTGGTGTGGCCGAGGGGGGGGAATGCCGAGCCTCCACCTCTAGCCGACAGTGCAAAGCGGGTGGGTATTTCCAGGCCAGCGTGAACACAATTCACCATTCAGAGGCACAGAACATCAAAGGCATACTTCTCCCCCTCCCCCTACCACGGCCAAGTTCCGACCTCGCAGCTTGGATTTCCAGTGAGAAAAACTCTGCCTCCGCCTCTCTATCACTTCCATGCCTCCACATGCATGACCGTGAACCAGTCAATGGCGTTGCCGTGTGCTCGGCTACACGTGTTAGTGTATCACGCCACACAAACATGTATATACATGTAAGCGTTTATAAATATTATTCAACATTCGTTCGCTAACAGGTTGGCTATTTTACCTTGGAAGCTACCCTAGCAGTCGTCCGTTAGCAGAGCTAGCTAGCTAACATAAACAAACACTGCTTTAGCATAAACTCACGATTGTGAGAGCGTGTCCCGACGTAATGCACAAACAACATTAAACCACAGTGATAAAAAGGAAACATGTAAACGTATATGCTGTGTGCTCTTGATTAAATCCCCCCTACGTGTAGAGGTCTGGTTTGCATGCTGTAGCTAACCAGCTCGTATGGAAAGTAGATCCAAGCGCACAAAACCTGCTATGCTGCCAGTCCAATCTGAACCCCACCGGACCCCACTCATTAAAGATGATTACCGTTTTGTTTAAAGAAGGGGATAGTGACGCGATTTAAAGTACAATACAATGATAGTAATGATGCGATCGTTACCAGCGTCGAGCCGCTCCTCTGTGTTTTTGTCGGGACGATTTGGCGTTTTTCGGTAGGTGAAAGCGAGGAAAGGACTGCTAGGTGAACCACCCGTAAAAGTCCGAACCACACCCGCTGCTGCTCCGCTACAAATGATGCCTCCGCTGGTGAGTCGACGATCAAGATGGCGAGAGAAGAAAAAATATTCTGCCGCACTTGGAAATATAGGGCGCTGTGATATAAAGTTTTTGAGTTCATGTTTGAGAACTGAAAAAATATTTTGTTAACTTACTACTTAATACGTGTTTTTGAACTTAATACTTAGAACAGTTGACACATTCGTTGTTAAAAAGGTGTCCAGCGGGGGTTGTGGATTCGTGAAAATGGAATGTTTGTGAGTCATGAAAAGAAGAAAACGAGTGTTGGGCCCTTCTGACGATAATGTGACATGTATGCGCATTACTACAAGTTGAATTAATTGGTTTGCTTTATGGACCCCTTCACTTGGATAAGAGCAAATTGGTTTTCAACTTAATGGTTTGTGATGAGTTTCCAATATTTTGTTTAGATTTTTTAATTAAGTCTAACTGATTGTGTGTCCTACTTATTTCCCTTTCATCATTTTCAACATGCCTCAAACTCTTGTCCAGCCTATTAAAATGTTTAAAACCTATAAAGCTGACAATCAATCAATAATTTACCCTGTGGATCAGACAATACATACTATTCATCTGGAATGGTGAATTATCATGCATTTAGATGAGATCATGAGCAACCATTTCACATGTCCTCTAATTCCACATGATCTCTACACCAAACGAAAACAAGTTTACCAGACTCCCATTATTTACTGACATAAAAATCATTAACAATTAAATCTATTGTTGAAGAAAAAAATCTGTTTTGGGGATATTTTAACTAACATACAATAAATATGTGTATTACTTTGTTTAGAAAAATAAAAGCTTCATGTAATAGCTAACTTCTCTACCGACTGCAGCTCACAATTATTTTGTATGTAGCATATCTGGTTTTGCTATTGTATGTTACAATTATTAAGTCAGATTCACAAAAGGAAATTAAATGATAATGGATAAAAAAAGGACGCGTTTTTCTGACTTTCGTGATATAGTATTTTAGGCAGAGTTGGTGGCTTATACAAAACCATTTATCAAGGGGGTGTGTGTGTGTGTGTGTGTGTGTAAAACAAGAGCAGTTGTGAAAAACAATGACGACACAGGAGTTGAATCCGAATAAATACACCTTTTTATTGAACTGATTAACAGATCTGATTATACAAACGCCAACACGGGGGCACTGAAAGAGCAGGACCAAATCAGCGAGACTATGACTGTACATTCTGACATTCTGACCCTCCCCATCCTAATATCACCCCCCCCCCCCCCCCCCCCCCCCCCGCCAGCCCCAACCTATACCACCCCCCAAAACTCCCATCCCAACCTAGACCACCCCCCTAAACCTAGACCAAGCCTGCAACCCCCTCCCAAACCAAACCCACACCCCCCAAATCCCCACCCTAAACTAGACCACACCCCAAAACCCTTTCCCCAAGCAGCCCACAGTAACTAAGGAGTTGAAATGCTAGTGGATCCTGTATAAATACATCTCAGCTACTTGGTGCCTTTCCATGTGTCTTGTCTTGATGTTGTCTGGTAAGAGCCATGTTCACCTTCACTAGGCCAGCTGGAGAAATGGCCACCATGCTGGAGCCCCACCCGCCCCTCTCCCCCTGAAATGTGTAGTGGTAGCTTCACTTTTGTGTATTTCTTTCCTTGGTTCTTGTAGTGTATATCTTGAAGTGAAATATGTTGTGGTATTGTTTGTAATGACATTGTATGCACCGGTTGTGAATGTTCAAAGTTTAAGAGCATAGTAATGTTTTTGGTTGAAAATGCAGACCGCCAAAATCTCATAACTTCAACGCAACTTCAAGGGTAAAGTAATTTCTCCCCTCCCCACCTTTCTTTCTTTCATACATACATGCACACACACAAAAATAATACTGTTAATTCATACATCCTACAAAAAAAGTGTTTTCAGTGTTGTTTAGCATATTTGTTCTCTCTTCAAAAAAATGTTCAGTCTAAACTACTGGCCAAGCATGCCTTGCCCCCGCCCTCATGAGATAAAACCGTTGCATAGACCACACACACAGCAGTCATTCCTACATTCAAACACGCACCACCTACTTCCACACATACCGCCCTTTTAAAAGCTCCCTCAGCAAAAGCGAACAGCCTATGTGTCTACCATCAGGGCCGACAGATGGATGGAGTGTCTCTCCTCCGTCTTTTCCCCACGTTACCCCCCCTCCCCCTTCTCATCTAATCCACCTTCCCCCAACCCCCTTCCCTTCCTCTCGCAAATCCATCTTTTCTTATCTGCTTACTTACTTATCTCCCTCCATCGCTCATTCTCAGCTCGTGCCATTCTTTACCCCCCCCCCCCCCCCAGCTCTCCCCACACACACTCTCTTCTCTGTCTAGCTCTCTCGCTCTCCCCCTTCCTCACTTGCTCTCCCACCCTCCACCACTTGAAGGACAGTATTCAGACGTGAGGATGAGAAAACACTCGGTCCTCGCCACACAGTGAACTGCCCCCAGAGAGCAGGAAGAGAAAGCACTGATGACCAAAACGATGAAAGAATGACATGTAAAGGCTGGGCGCTAACGACTGCAGTGGGGGAGGTACTGGAAGGGGGGGGGGGATAGAAAGATGACGGTGGGGGTAAAAGCAGGATGTTCCTCGTTTGTTTCTTCTTCCCATGGTGTCTCAGTGAAGAAGGGGGGAGATGGCTGGATGGATGCTCCAAGTGAAGGAGAGGAAGAAGGGAGAGTCGAGGCGTGTGTGTGTGTGTGTGTGTGTGTGTGTGTGTGTGTGTGTGTGTGTGTGTGTGTGTGTGTGTGTGTGTGTGTGTGTGTGTGTGTGTGTGTGTGTGTGTGTGTGTGTGTGTGTGTGTGTGTGTGTGTGTGTGTGTGTGTGGTCTTCATGTGTCCTGGCCGTCTGTAGCGCCGCTGTCGTTGGCGTTGGGGAGGTCGAAGTCGCTGTCCCGGTTGGAGATACGGTCCAGCTCCGCCTGCACGTCGCTCAGGCCCAGCTTAGAACCTGCAACACACACACACACACACACACACACACACACACACACACACACACACACACACACACACACACACACACACACACACACACACACACACACACACACACACACACACACACACACACACACACACACACACACACGAAATCAGAAACACTCATTTGAGAAGGTAGTCAAAAAGTCATGCAGCTGAGTGTACATGCAAATATCTCTCACACACACACACACGCACGTACACCGCATGAATATGGAAACCAGCAATGCACATGGAAGTTCACAATGCATGATGCATGTTATAGATGCATTATAGTTATAGATGCATGCAAATGGATGGGTTGATATCAGGGTGTGGGATCCATGCCACATGTGAGAAGAACAGACTGAGACTATGCATAGATGGAGAGAGAATGTTGATAGGTGGATGGGCGTTATTATATTAAAATGCTGTTTGGGTGAAAACATTTAAATTAGAGTGGATCACAGTTGTCTTGGTAACTGTGAACCATGCTCCAACTCTTCTACTCCTAGATTCAATCCCATGAGGTCATTCATATGACTTTGGCTCCGCTCTTGTCCTGGAATTGTACTGAGTGTTTGTTTCATTAATCTAAACTAGCGAGACTAATATTTACAAGTATCCGCCCAGATCGACCACGACTTGTTACATGTTGCCCTCATTTTGTCCCCAAAATCCAATTGGTGTGTGTTTGATTAATGATTGAGTGAGTATGATGATTCCCTAATGGTAACCAGAGAGGTACTACTGTTGAATATTTCAACCTAGGCTCATGGATGAGAAAACACTCTACGCGCTACGTCTCAACTACACCCGAACTCTGGTGAAACAGTAATTGTAAATCCTGAATCTGATTAAACCGCTACCAGGTCATGTGACTTGCTATTTTAACTATGGTGAACTATGGTTTGTGCTGACTTCATGGTTGTTACTCCTTAAGAAATAACTTAGTCAAATAGACAAAATGACAAATAAAATAAGACAGAAATGGAGCTGGAGCCAGATGTTGAAATAGTGGGAGTCGAACATAGGGTAGTATGGAAGGAGGGCGGGGTCAAACTCGAATGCACATGGATGGTGATTGGGTGTTTGAACAACTCTCTCTCACACACCTTAACGTGGCCAGCATCCTCGGACTAGCCATTCACACACACAGGCAAGCACGCACACACACACACACACGTGAACACAGATTATGAAGGGAGTTAGAAATAATGCAGGACCACAAAGAGTGTGAATGGTGGTTAGAACAGTGGCGAGTGAACACAACAGGAATAGTGACCTCATCGTTTTCAGGGTTCTAAAAAGGGGGGGAAAAAACAGGTGGAGAAAATGAAAAGCTGAGTGAAGTTAAACAACAAACAGGAAGAAAGAAAAAAGGACTTAATGCAAAATAAAGCAGCATCGAAGAAGACAGACTATGGAATGAAGGAAAGATGCAGTGTGGGGAGTGACCAAGTGGAATTAAGTTATACAAAAGGTGAGTTGATGTAGGAAGGTTTCTGATAAATGTGAACTTTAAAATACATGCAATATATTGACACTGAACACATGGAAAAACACCATTGTTACGGTTACAAGAAAGACTGGTCATATTTATCATCAATATTGAGAGACCACTTAAGAGGTGTGTGTGTGTGTGTGTGTGTGTGTGTGTGTGTGTGTGTGTGTGTGTGTGTGTGTGTGTGTGTGTGTGTGTGTGTGTGTGTGTGTGTGTGTGTGTGTCCCCTCCCTACCTGACTTGCGGACGGTTCCGGGAGTGTTGTTTGCGCTGCCTGGAGTCCCTGGCCCCCCAGCCCCAGCCTTCTTTGTCAGCAGACTGTTGAAGAAGTTGGCCAGCACCCCCTCACTTGTCTGACCTGTTACACACACACACACACACACACACACACACACACACACACACACACACACACACACACACACACACACACACACACACACACACACACACACACACACACACACACACACACACACACACACACACACACACACACGTCCTCTTATTTCAATTCATTAAGCAGGAAAAGACATGGTCGGGGAAAAGGGGGAAATACAATGCATACAAATTCTTATTTGATTTCAATTCACACGAAAAATGGAGATGGGGGGAAATGGAGAAACAAGATGGAGAGCTGATTTATTGACACATGTGGTGCACGTATGTCAATATAGACAGTTTCCTACCCGACTGTGGCATGGTGTTAGCCACGTTAGCCGCCGCCGATCGGTTACTCGTCCGAGGCGAGCCGCTGGGGGCTCTGGTCGTCGTGTCCTGAGAACGAGATTGGATTGGATTGGACGTAATCTTTTCTTTGAGTCAGGTCCGTTGATTTGACACGGCTCAGTGTGGTTTGGAGAAGGAAAACTCACCACTGGTCGCCCTGCGCTCGCGGCTGGCTGTTTAGCGAGCAAGGACTGAAATTGTGTACATAAACACACACACACACCCAGACACACACAGGCACACCCAGACACGCACACCCAGACACACACACCCAGACACACACAGGCACACCCAGACACACACACACACACACACACACACCCAGACACACACACACACACACCAAGACACACACACACACACCCAGACACACACACACACCCAGACACACACAGGCACAAGCACAAATTAGTATTGTATGCAGGTGGGGGTAAAAGAAACCCTCATAATTAGTCACATTTTTTAATAGGCAGTAGTTATAATGGATGTCTCTTACCTGCAGTTTGACCAGAAACACCTGGTCATCTTCAGCTTGTATCTCCTTCTCATGGACAAACTGGGGAAGAAGCGAAAAAGGAACAATCTCTTTCATTTTCTCTCTCATCATTAATTAATAAAAGCTGTGAGAATCGGACTTCTGAATCTGATCTCACTCCGTACCTTTCTAACTGGCGGTTTGACTATTACTTCCTCAAAGTTGTCGTCGGCTTTAATGGTCTGGAAATTCTCGTGGAGGATGGCAATCTTCTTCTCGTTGTCCCAGCCGGATGGACTAGAAGATAGGGGAGGTTTACTCACAACCAAACACACAGATAATCATCAACTCTCATATGACCCTGCTGCACACACGACACATGGTGACACCTCAACTAGGGATCTTTTCATACCAGAATTCTAGGTACCAGTGAAATTCAATGATTCTCAATAAGAAATTTGCCAAAAGTCGACTTTTCGATCTGAAAAGTGTTCTGCTCAGCTGTGTAGTGACTGCAGGGACAGTCTCGTCCCTTTCCTGCTTAGCTTGTACATGTCATTATAAAGTCGGTCTCATCATTAGCCCCAGTGCAGTAGGTACTGCAACAACTGCACTGTTCCAAGTCAATGCAGCACCCTCTTCGTTCTGTGCCACTTAATATTTAGTCGTTTAGCAGACATTTTCATCCCAGCGACTCACAGCAGATCCTTTTATTTTTTTTATCTATGTCAGGTAGGGGTTAGGGCATCTTGCTCAAGGATGCCTCGTTCTAAACTGGAGACGTTGGGGTTCAAACCAGGAACCTTTTGGCTGGGAATCAAACACATTAACTTCTCAACTATCCTACTAATACTATTTTCCTAACTACCGCTATCCTGCCTACTGATAGAACTGCTTTTAATATTATGTGAGCGTTGGTACGTCTCACAACTCTGGTGGACTGCGGGCTTACATGAAGACTGCGTCTCTCTCCACCACCTGCGCAGGGCTGTGGAAGGGGAAGCCGTACAGTCTGTGGACCAGGTATTTGTACAACACGTCCAAGTTCTTCATCTCCTTCACCGATGTGTAGAGCAGAGACGCCCCGTCTGGCAGCAGAGGTCAAGGACACCTTCCACGTTCCTTTACACATGATGACGATGATAAAATCTCTCTACAAATTTACAAAGGTCTCATATAATTCTCCAAAAAAATAAAAAATAGGCACTTTTGTTTCGATTTTCTGTGCAAATGTCACCACCAACTCATGGGGGGGAAAAAAAGCTTTCTCGGGAGGATGACATTTTTGTAACCAAGAGACAAAATACCATCAGGACACCTCCGCTAGCTCTAAAGACTTTACAGTGGCCCCTCTCACCCTCCCATCATCAGAAACGGGATACAACTCTGTTTCAATCTCTTCCAAAAATGATTGCACACACATTAAATTGCAGTGCGGACTAGAGCTAACAAGGTGCCAGCGCTAGCGGACTGTATATAGGGGGAAAGGATACACTGCAGACAGAAGCGCCTGATGTGGGACTGGATGAAGTCTAGGTGTTCGTCTCTGTAGTCGTGTTCCTTCTCTAGCGTGCTGATGGCGTCACACTGAGGGATGGTGAAGATGAGGAGGAGGGAAGAAGTTTGAAAGAGGGTACTGCACATCTACATCATACAACACAAGTGGGGCTGGATGTATGTATGCATGTATGCATTTGTACCTTGGTGCAGACCACCACCATAGGGATGCCCAGGTTGTTTGTGAGTGTGTTGTCCCCCAGTGGTAGGAGCACACTCTCCTCATCTTCACTCCGCCTCTGAGGGGCGCCATCTTCCCCGCTGCCCGGCTCTGTGTACTCCTGGAACTGCTTCACCACTACACACGTGCGCGTGCGCACACACACACACACACACACACACACACACACACACACACACACACACACACACACACACACACACACACACACACACACACACACACACACACACACACACACACACACACACACAGTTAATGAGGTCATAATCAACGTTGGCCAAACTGCGTAACACACATTCTCATAACTCCAGCTGTGTTTCTTTTCCCAGTTTTGTTTCCCCCAGTGTGCGAGTAGGCTTCTAAAGCAAGCAATATACAGGAAGAGATATCTACTGTAACAGTTTGCACTACCACTTATGCATAGAATAAAATGACTAAAGTGGTATTTCTGAGACACATAGCTAACCTAAAGGTTGTGCAGCAGCACTTTAATATTTGCTTTATGTAGGGACTCCACTTTTGATCGTATGCTTTGACGGTTCCTCGGTCTCAACTTGTAAGTCGCTTTGGACACCAAAGCCTCTGCTAAATGACTAGCTGGAAATGTCCCTACGCTGGGTCCGACCCCGTCAGCTCCCGACGGCCCCCGACTCACGTCTGTGCTCCAGGTCGCGCAGGGTCTCCGGGGGCACGCGGAGCTTGTCGACGTGTTCCCGCGCCACGGCGGCCCACTTCTGCAGGGAGTCCAGGGCGTTCCAGGGCCGAGACATGTCCACCGTCACCACCAGCACCGAGCTGCCCACGGCGCTCACCGGCACCGCCACGCCCTGGAGACCCTTGTGGTAGAGGTCTCCGTCCAGCACCCAGGCGTTGCACCTGGTCTGGTCTGCACGCACACACCAGGATCACGCACAAGTGTACACACAAACACACACAGGTATAAGAAATATATTATGCAAGAGGTATTTCTTATTAATGGGCGGTGGTGGGAATAGCAGCAAGGGATGCATTAGAGACTCCAAGGTTTCAAGTAGCAGTCAGTTACCGTCGACATCGTCGTCATGGACGCTGAAGTACAGATATTCAAGGCCACGCCCCTTCATGTAGTCCTCCACTCCCTGTAGCTTGGCAACCAGGGTGGTCTTCCCCGAGCCCACCTCGCCTGCACAGACACACACGTTCACGCCGTTTGGAATGAGACAGTCGACATCCGGCACAACCTGCGCATGAACTCCTATACCACGCTATTGCGATTTTGCCACTGGATCTCTCACGCTACTCAAATCTAGTTTGCTAATATATTTTATTGAATAGTAATAGAGATGTAAAATGTATTAAAAAGGTAATAGTCTCGGAACAATAATTAAACAACCAAACAAAAGTCAGCCTAAGGAAGCCTGGTACGCTGTTCCAGCAGTAGATTTGATTAAAAACTAAACATTTAGGAGTTACTAATTTTAGAATTACTATTTATTAAAAGTAAACTCAAATTAGTTGGCTAAATCAGACACAAACACCAGATCATTAAAACTACGTAAAACCTCATTTGAACAGCTCTTTAGAAGTAAAAGCTGTTGATAGACTTGAAGCTTGGATGAGATTGCATTTCAGTCTGAAAAGAAATTATGTTGCCAACAGACGGAGACGAAGAGCAGCAGGGAATTCAGATACCAATTACAGCCATCGGCTGAAAAACTAATCATTTTCAATAGGTTTGAACCACATTAGTTTGGTCCAAATTAGAACAAATGAATGTGCTTTGGGAAACCAATAATCCAACTATCTCTGTAAAACACAAAACCAGAAACATTGAAGTTGGATAGCTTGTAGACTAAATTCGGGTTCTAAAAGGGTATGCAATGAACTAAACAATATTCAACAACTTTTAGCACACAACATATGTATCTATAGGAACAGAAAACCCTAATGTCAACAGGCACTGGGTCAGTGCTGGATAAAGATATTAAAGCTGGATTTGGCAAGGATACAGTTAACCGTAACCAGTAAAACCTTGGATATTAACATCCAGTCTGCCAAACATGTTTAACAGATCCAGCCTGACGTAAAATTATATAACAGTATGTATTATGTGTTTGGGCATGCATATAATCATGCATATATGCATGTGTGTACACGAAGCACACAGAAGCCAAGAAAAACATTTCTGAATCATCGTGTACTCTGGTTATTGATTTAATAGTAATCATTTTCATAATGTACCACATGTATTTACATGCATATGGACTCCACTACTACTCTAGAGAGTTGGCATTGTATGAGGGCACAGACTCATTGGCTCGCTTTCACGGGCAGGACAGAGGAATGGATTGCATAAAGCAAAGCGTTTTCATGTTTTGATTGAGTCTTTCTGACAGGCTGAGATGTCTCACTGTGTACCTCGGGTCTACGTGGCCAACTGTCTACGCTGATTAGCTGGAATTGGTAGCAGGCAAGGGATTATCCCATGGTATGTACGTTACGGGGCGGATGTGGTGGACGGTGTGTGTGTGTGTGTTGTGTGTGTGTGTGTGTGTGTGTGTGTGTGTGTGTGTGTGTGTGTGTGTGTGTGTGTGTGTGTGTGTGTGTGTGTGTGTGTGTGTGTGTGTGTGTGTGTGTGTGTGTGGACTGTATCGAGACCCGCGGCCAGGCTAGACAGCCCGTGTAACGTACCTCACATTAATATGCCTTCCTAAATATTAGGCTCCTCGTGATGCTGCCATCCAAAGTTAAAAACGAGCCGTGTGTGCTCTGTTATGTTAGGATGACTTGCATCGTTTCAAAGTGGGACGTTATATCTCATACAAGGCAAGGCTGCATGGGTGATGGGATGGGTCGGGTCGGGTGGGGGAGCTAGACTGGTACAATACACCTGCCCACAGAGGCAGTCCCATGATGCGGCGAGTTTGCTGGCTCATCCCTTGCAGCATGCGCTATCGAAACAAAAGCCTTGACCATTTAGGATCCGCGAACGAATGAGCGGACCATCGGCTATCGAGCAACGTTCTGTATTTTCCTCTAAACACACCATGATGATCACGCGAGCTAGCAATGCTAGCGTCAACCAAAAGCACAAGACTAGCACACAAAATTATCTACCAAAAGAAAGATACCCACCCATAACCAGGACATTTTTCCCAGACGGGAGCTTTGATCGTGAATGAGTCGATACTTCACTCAGGATCGTCGACCTACAAACATAGCAAACAACGACACATCGAATGTTATTTAATCATGCGAGGCGTGCATGTTTCTCTTCCACTGACAGTAACCCCATTGCTGCTTTGTCACCATACAAGAGGCTAACCAATCCCCACTCATCACTATGGTGCTGATGCTAAGAACGTTAGCAGGCTAGCTGTCAAACCATCCTAGGCTCTCCACAACGCTGCACCCAACGCACCCTACACATCTAATCAATCACTTTTGAAAACGCTTTTGATTTCCTGTTCGTACCATAAGTTCTGCCCGTCGTCATCTTCGGGGTTAGGGTTTTCGAGTGTGCTCTTAGGTCCTGATGATGTGGATGATAATAAAGCACTCCTCCCTGTAGTCGCCATTTTCGCAGGCTTGTGAAGCGAGCGATCGCCCGGATGTGAGTCTGTGTGGTGGTGGACTGTACACAGGACGGCGGGGCGTGGTTTCCCTGCACAATGCTGGGTCCATGGGTAACCCAGACAAACAAATGATCTCATCCACAAGGTGGCAATTGTGGCCTAAACTCGATGCCAGTCGTCTCCTATAAAAACAGAGAGGCGAGAAGGGGGTATATGACTGGAAATACGCTGGCACCTTAATGTCAAAATTAACAAACACACACACACACACACACACACACTCTCTCTCTCTCTCTCTCTCTCTCTCTCTCTCTCTCTCTCTCTCTCTCTCTCTCTCTCTCTCTCTCTCTGCTGAAATAGCAACATTGTGGTTCTAATCACACACAGTGAGTTAGCTCATGAAAAAGGTATTTTAGGCTACATACCCTTTCAAATGTATTAAACCATAAATCAGTGTCAATGCTTTGGTCTTTGTGGCCTATGCATGCAACGTGTGCATACAACACCATTTGAGATAAGGAATGCCCAAGTCTTCAACCCGACCAGATTTGTTTTGTATTAATGTAGTTCGCTGCAATCGCCACGAGATGCCGCTGTTATACAAACGTATGCCCTCGTCCCTGTGCGTGCCTATGGTGCGCTCCTTGCGGCCCCTGATGGGGCGAGCTGATCACAAACTCCTGTTAACTGGCGCGCCGTCCTCATCCTCCAGCACACCGCTTACCCGGTGGAAACCCAGGTGCACGGAGCGCATCACCAAGTGTCTCAGTTCTGTTGCTGTCAACGCCGTAGGGTATTTAGAGGCACAACAAATAAAAAAGAAACCGAGAGAGAGAGAGAGAGAGGGAGATGGAGCAAAAGACGGCGGAACAACCGTAATTGTCAAGTCCAGTCCAGTGAAGTTCTCCGGCTGAGGATCTTGTCTCTTGGTCGTTGAGGTGAGTTTCGACCGCGGGGAACTGTAGTGTTAGCAGCTATAGGCTAGTGTATGGCTACCGGACATACGGCAGATTTCTTTGCACATCATTTAATGTGTATGTTGATGGTCTTCAAACGGTTAAAGATTCAAATAGCATTCTCTACGACAGCGGACAACACCTTCAATGGATTTTTTTTTTCTATTTGTGGATGAAGCCTATCGCTTATTTTCCAACGACAGAGGTGCGATAGTTCCACAGCATGTCATGTGTTGTGGTTCCAGATGAGGGAACCTTTATGCGCTAATTGTTTCACAGATAACCGCATGAAATGTCCCGGTGGTGTGAATTCAATTAACATATTTAGACGCATAAAAAACTCTTACTTAGAAGTCAAACTTTGAAAGATAAAAAAAAAAAAACATATCGTGTAGATGTAGAGTCTGCGCTGTTCGAAGGACCCGAGTCAGAAGTGTTTAACGCTCGGTTCGAATCCCATCGGAGAGACGAGAGGTCCTCCCATCTTTCTTTAGTCCATCTCTCGCTCCCTCTCTCTATCTCCAACCCTCGTCCTCTCACGATGCGTCTTGTAACTACTCTCTTTATTGTCGTTCTTTCCTGTTTGTAATTATATTTCTCCTGCTGGGTCTACCTCCAGTCCCTTTTCCAGAGCATATGCTATGAGGCAGCGAGATAGAAACAGCTGACAGCCTCAATTCTCTACCTCATAGAATAGCCTAATAGCCTAGCATGTCATTTAACTTAACACACACTCCAAACAAAACTATCAATATTGATAATCAATAATGTATTTTAATTAGCCTTTCTGCATCAATTTCAGAGTCAATGATGTCACATTTACCACTGCTACTCTACATCCACGTGTACGCACTCTGTTTCTCTCTCTCTATATCTCCCTGTCTGTCTGTCTGTCTGTCTGTCTCTCTATCCCTCTCTGTCTCTTTATAAAGGTCAATGTCAAGGTTCATGTCCATTGTGGTCAAGCCATGATTTATGTCCAATATGCGGTCCGTTAGAGTTAGAGAGCCGTGGAGCGTTGTAGTGCATTTTTAGGCGGCCAGGTATTCAATCTCAGTCCCTTATTTGCCATCGTAGCCACTTTGGATTTGTTATTGGCAGTGCCTATTTGGCTCCTATAAAGTATTTCATAAATGTTACATCGCAATATGGGGCGAGTTATCTCCCATTAAAAAACACTTATTTCCCACAGACGACAGTTGTTTATGATCAAATCAATCCTAATGAACATCCTACATTTTAGACTGGAATCTCCATAAATATTAAATGTTGTTTCAGTAATATGTGGTAATACGGAGAGCCCTCAAGTATAATGTATAGGGTTGCTTATTCGCTAACAACTTTCTGTGTTGTTGTCACTAACCCGACTGATGATGTTGAGGTACCCCAGCTGTGGCATGCGATTCACATTTTCCAAACCATTTCCACGCAAATGACATTGCCTTAACTGAACTCTCAAATGCAAGAGTGTATTGAGTAGGATAATAGCTTCGGCCATGTGCTGGGGTTGCTTTATAATTGTCATTTAGACGGTTGGAATTGGTTTCCTTGCATCTTGTGTTGGGAAGAAGTTTCATTTTCATGACGGGCAATCTTCATATCTTCCATTACTATCAATGTCATCGGCTGTCAACTGGAACAGACAGGCATCTGCTGCCTCCCACACACACACACACACACACACACACAAACGCATGAATGCACACACGGGCGTGCATCCACGCACATACACACACACGAGTGCACACACACACACACACACACGCATGTGCACGCACACACACCCACATGCATGCAGACACACACACACACACAAACACAAACACCATATATACACACATGCACACACACACACACACACACACACAAACACAAACAGCACTCGCACACATGAAGAGATAAAAAACTACAAAACATCGGGCTTCAAAGACACACAAATAAAACACACACACACGTCAAACACGCACAAAACACAACCATTGGGTTTGCATATGACAAGACACAAAACAGTACAAGACAAACACCTCCGCCTACACCTCAATCTGTTCTACGTCAACCGTCCAACTGAACGCTGCCATGCGCTCCTTTCCCACGTGCACGACACCGGCACCTAGCTAAATATACTCACACACACACGCACAGGCGTGCACACACGCACACACACACACGCACAGGCGTGCACACACGCACACATGCAAGCATGAATTATGGAAGACAGACCGCGGAAGGAAAGACAGAGATGGTCAAGAGAGATAGAAGAGAGAGGGAAACAGAAAGAGAGAAAGAAGAGGGGGGTGGTGGAAGTAGAGGTGGAGAAGGAGCGGGAGAGAGAAAGAGAGAGGGAGTGGGAGACATTCAGGTCAGAGTCAGACCCACTTTCAAGAGCTTTGCTCCCTAAGGATGCCATTGCTAGACCATGGCATTAATATTCTGTTCGTACCATCCACCAGACCAGACTGGTGAGGGTCTCTGGAATAACTGGATCTAAATGCTTGGCTTTTCAGGATATGCTGAGAAAATAGCTCTTTTAAGAACTGACCTTAATGGAAAGTACTTGGCTTGTCATGGCACGCCTATTATAGCTGGTTTTCTGCTTTTTGTTTTGTGAGATTAATCTATAAATGAACCCGAATACTATTCAGCGCTTTAGCAAACACTTTCATCCAGCAACCGACTGACAGAGAGCAGAGATACATTTAGTCATGTAGGAGCAGGCAGGGGTGAGACATTGTGGGCGGTGGATTGCACATATTGGGGGACACGCCTAATCACTAAACAGACTATAAACTCTCCTGCTCTCTGAACTGTTTATAATAAATAAACGGTTGAGTGTGATGTAGACGTCACTTCAGGGCCAACCGTCTTCTGTTCACCATGGCAGCTTTTCTGAAGGTGCTTTTTAATAAACAAAAGGAAAACATGATATATGGAGTCATGCTTCTGAACGATTGAATAGACAGCATGGTGTACTGGGGATATCTTACATGGCTTTATCCCTCCTCACTGCTTCTCACTGTGTCACACACACTCCAGAAACCTGAGATAAGGAAACGTGTTGTTCTGGTTACTCAGCAGTTCTGATGCTGTGGGTTAATGTGTGTTGTCTGTGTGTGTGTGTGTGTGTGTATGCGATTGTAAACACGTGTGTTCAAATGTGAGGTGGTGGGTGTTGGCCTCCCTTTGTTTGTGCTGGCCTGTGTGTGTGTGTCTGTGTTTCTGCGTGTTTTGGTGTGGAAGTGTGTGAAGACCTTGTGGTTAGTACGGACTGGTCTGACCTTGAGTTGTGTGCTTGTTCTTGCTGACTGCTTAGTCAGGCCCGGTGCACCCACATCTGTTCCCCTCAGAGCAAGCAGCCCAGTTCAGATGAACTGCAGCACTGGACATTTTAGCGGGATGAAGTCTGAACCACAGAGGAACCGTGCGTGCACACGCGCGCACACGCGCGCACACACACGCACACACCCACATCGCTTGCTAAAAAATGAATGAATATAAATCTATTCGTCTATCTATCTGGCTATCTATTCATTGCTTTGTCTATCAATCTAACTATCTGTCCATCTATGTATTACTCTATGTATCGATCTATATATCTATCTATCCATCTTTATATCTATCCATCCATCTTTTTCTCTATCTATATACAGTATTTATATATATCCATCTATCTATCCATCTATTTTTGATCTATCTATCTATCTACCTATCTTTCTATCCAACCATCCTTCATCGATCTATTCAATGCATGCATCTTATAGATGGAGCTATAACTCAAACCCTTGCTCCTCTCTCTCTCTATCTCTGCAGTGCGTGAGAGAGAGAGAGAGAGCGAGAGAGAGAGAGAGAGAGAGAGAGAGAGAGAGCGAGAGAGAGAGAGCGAGAGCGAGAGCGAGAGCGAGAGAGAGAGAGAGAGAGAGAGAGAGAGAGAGAGAGAGAGAGAGAGAGAGAGAGAGAGAGAGAGAGAGAGAGAGAGAGAGAGAGAGAGAGAGAGAGAGAGAGCGAGAGAGAGAGAGAGAGAGCGTCTGAGTGTCGGGAGTGTGCAGCCATGAGCAACATCTACGAGTCGGCCGAGGCCACGCTGGGCTTCATCAGCTCCCCGTGTCTGGCCAAGGTGGAGCTGCGCGTGGCGTCCCGCGGCATGTCGGACCGCGACGCCCTCTCCAAGCCCGACCCCTGCGTGGTGCTGAAGATGCAGTCTCACGGCCAGTGGTTTGAGGTAATGGCGGCCGGGTTGGGGGGAGGTGTGTGTGTGTGGGGGGGGGGGGGGGGGGGGGGGGGGGGGGGGGGGGCTGGGAGGGTGAGGATGGGGATTGAAGGGGAGGTGCAGGTTGTTCATCTCGGATGGCATGTAATGACGGCTGGCACACCCAACGTCACAACCCTGCACGGCATCACTGCACCCCCATCTGAGATGGGGGTGCAGTGATGCCGTGCAGGGGTGTGACGTACGGTGGATACACTTGTTCATAGTGTATAAACGTATGAGTCAAGCGCCTCGAGGACCATATAGTGGATTTAATTTGACTAGGCGCCTCAATCGCACCTGGGGGATCGCTCCACCTCTGTTTCCACCTGTGCTTTGCAATCCATTTCGGTTTCAAAACGACCTCTGTGAAGTGGTGCCCCCGCGCTAGGCTGCAGGGGCAGTCCAACAACACCCGTTGACGCCTTCAAACCTGTTCTTTATTCTCCAGTGCGTGTTGCAGTGCGTTCTCCAGACGCCATTTTTGAACAGCAAAAACGGAATTTCAGAGAAGCACGAGATACTCTCCAAACATAGATTTGCATTGACCTAAGAGAATGTAGTTGGAAGGACCCACTGGAATCAGTAGTGCCTAGAAGCACCAAAATGATCTCATTATATTGAGCAGAGACGGGGCTCTTGATGCAAAATTCCCCTGTAACGTAATTCAGGCCAGGGTTGATTATTAAAAAACAGCAGCATTGCGGAGATGATGATGATGGTGCTGCATCACTCGCTGCTTTCTTCTTCACGCCACTGCATGACGTTGGAATGGACAGTCCTACTCCAAAAGAAACCTGGCGATGCTGAACAAGCAACGTGAGAGATGGTGGCAATAAGGCGTGGGATCTAATGGATTGGCAGTTAAAAGTAGCCCTACTTTTCCTTCTCCCATTATTTTATTTCTCTACCTTTGGGGAAATGGAGGTGAATGTGACTGCATTGTCTGCCTCATGAATATCTAGTTTAAACACTTAGAGAATATGCACATGCCCACACAATGGATGTGCCTATGTGTACACACAAGCACACACACACACACACAAACACACACACACGCCTATATATAAACACACAAACACACACACACACACACACGTACAGTATATAATCACACACAAATACACACACACACGCGTATATACACTCACACAAACACACACACACACACACACACACACACGTATATAATCGCACACAAACACACACACACACACGAGTACATATGCATACACACATACACAGACACACACAAAGACATAACAGGCATGCTCTATGAATGCTGCACATTACTCACACACATTCACATATGCAATCTCCACAGGGGGTGAAATCGTGTTTACAGAATGTAGTTCAGTTGATGTTCTCCTCGGAGACCCCCATAAAAGCTAGTTCGGCAATATGCAGTGCATTCTCCATATGTGCCTTCTGTTTGTGTGTCTGTGTGTGTGTGTGTGTCAGTGTGTGGTTATGCAACAAGGTTATCGAATGGCTTCCAGTTTGTAATGAATTCAACTAAATTCCCCAAGATCGATCCATGCCACTCTCTAGGTTCTATCCTTTGTGTTTTAGTCCAGAGAACAAAAGCCCTCTTATCGTCACTGCCAACGACAATCCATAATCCCTGCCTTGTACTGATTGGTGGAAACAGTTTACCAATGTGAGGTAATTGGTTCAGTGCTAAGGAGTGTTATCTGAAATGAACTGAAGTACACAATCAGTGTTGAGCAAGAGGTTTTGCCCCGCGTCACTGAAGTTGGTTAAAAGTTGTGCATCTCTGATATGCTTTTATAACATTCCATGCATAATAATGTATATTACTTTTGAACCTATAGAACATTTTAAGCATAATGAAACAAAGGTATTTTGTCTTTCGGTCAGTCACTTCTTCTGCAAAGGGGCTAAAAGGGTTTCTATAATGACTCTGTAAGTGGAAGTTTAGAACTTTGTCAAGACCAACAAGACAAATGAGATGTATATGCACCTAGACAAGTGTGCTGCTGCTGCATTGTACACACATATGCCACTTGAAATGTATGTGCACGTGTGTGTTTGTGTGTGTGTGTATGTGCACGTGTGTATGTGCACGTGTGTGTTTGTGTGTGTGTGTATGTGCACGTGTGTATGTGCACGTGTGTGTTTGTGTGTGTGTGTATGTGCACGTGTGTATGTGCACGTGTGTGTTTGTGTGTGTGTGTATGTGCACGTGTGTGTGTGTGTGTGTATGTGCACGTGTGTGTTTGTGTGTGTGTGTATGTGCACGTGTGTGTTTGTGTGTGTGTGTTCAAAGGTGGACCGCACAGAGGTGATCCGTAGCAGCATTAGCCCCGTCTTCTCCAAAATCTTCCTGGTGGATTTTTATTTTGAAGAAGTCCAGAGGCTCCGCTTTGAACTCCTCGACATAAGCTCCGCCCACAACGGACTCCGCGATTCTGACTTCCTGGGCGCCATGGAGTGCACTTTAGGACAGGTCAGTACCCCCCACCCCCACCCACCCCCCGTAGCATAGGTCCAATAATAAAGAATATCGCTAGACTATAACACACCCCAGTAGCTTCTTAATACCCTTTCACGAGGAGAGAAAAAAATAAACATGAATTGCACATTAGCAAAGCTTGGTAAGCAAGCGATGTGCTAAGTCCATCTTATGACCCAGTAAACAGAAGACAGTACAGGGTATTATGGTCCCTGAAATGGATCCATATCTGACCTCCGCTGAATGCTAAAGGTTGTAATGTCGGTTCATCACTGTTTATGTTTAGTCTGGTCTGTACAACGGTTATGCATGATAATTCATTTAGAAAGTCCAGCGTGTGGGATTTCGTAATGTGCCCCTTTGAACCTTAGAATCAGATGCTCCATTATGCCCCTCAATAAGTAATGAAGGTCAGTTATTTTGCATCTCAAGTCGTAAGAATCGTGAGGTCAATTGATGTAATAAGCATACGCTGAAGATAAAAGAGGCCAAGTGAAAGCTGTGGAGAGAATTCTAATGAAACGTTTGCTCTCTGCTGCCTGCGTGCCCATGAGCGTTATTTAAAGTGCTGAATGAAACTGAAAGTAATGAATTGAATGTGTATTTGAAAAATGGCGG
>JACYXH010000135.1:823592-828592 GCA_026745465.1 Lota lota | reverse complement strand
TCTATCACTCACACACACACACACACACACACACACACACACACACACACACACACACACACACACACACACACACACACACACACATACACGAACACACACACACACATACGCGAACACACACACACACATACGCGAACACACGCACGCTTAACCCACGTTATCTGGAGTGCAGTCAGCTATGGTTTCCACGGCTACCTGTTTGAAGCGTCAGAGCTATAGCGCGCAGAGATTTCTAGTGAAGCGGTAGGTGGCTCCCTATTCGCCCAAGCCCCATAAGTGTCCAGGGCATCGATGGATAATCCCTGCTGCTGCCTTGCTCTACCTGCCCAAGAAAAAGCCTTTGTTCTTGATTCTTCCTACTTAAAAATGTTCACCTTTGGCTCTCTCTCTCCCTCTCTCCCTCTCTCCCTCTCTCCCTCTCTCTGTCCCTCTCTCTCTCTCCCTCTCTCTGTACTAATTTATATTTTCTCTCTCCACTTATTTCTTTCTTTCTCCCTCTCTATTCATTTCTCTTCTAGCTCTGTCTCTACCTCTACCTGTTCCTCTCTCCCTCTCTCTTAACTCATTTATTGTCCCTCCCTCTCTCTCACTCTCCCTCAGCTTATGTATTCTCTCCCTGCCTCTAGTCATCTCTTCTCTCTCTCTCTCTCTATTTCTGCTGGCTTCTCCTCTCTCCCTCTCTCTCTACTCACATATTTTTACACTCCCTGTCTCCCCACTCATTTCCATATTCCTCTGTATTATTTTCTCTTCTCATCTTTCTCTCTGTTTGTGTTAAATGTTATGTTTGCTTTTATTTTCCAATGAACTGTATTTGAATTGATAGAGACTTCTCTCTCTCTACCTCTCTCCCTCTCTCTCTCTGAGCGCTCCATCCTTCTCTCTTTATATATATCCAGTATTCTCTCTCTCCTCCTCTGATCATGTATTCCCGGGCCCGCTCTGTCTTTCCAGCTTTCTATCCATCAGTTACTGTTCAGTGAATGGAACTGAGCTTCCTCTTCTTTTTTCACCTCTCTGTCAAGCCAAGCACTAGGCACTTGAATGGCAGGCACGGCCACAAAGGGCATTTATACACACACACAAACACACGCGTGCGAACACAGACACACACACACACACACACACACACACACATATACATGCATACACTCAGACAACGTACACACCCGCACACATACACCCACGCACTCCCACATGCACATACACCAACCCACACCCGCACACACACACACACACGTGTGTGTATCTGGTGTGTGTGTGTGTGTGTGTAAACGTCAGTGTTATAGAGGAAATAAGGGGCTTACTGTGTGCCTCCTTGTTCTTAATCAGACATGGTGGAGAGGGGTGTGGGGGCTCTGACCCCTACTTTATACTTTAGGTTATGTTGACCCTTACCTCAGCATACACACACAAAAATACACACTCAAACACATATCCCAACATTCCTGTCAGACCTCTGTCTCATGGGACATGCTATGGTGTGTGCGGATATTTGTGTGTTGGGGGTGTGCGCGCAATTTTTGTTGTTGATTGCACTCATAAATGCCCTGTGAGTCTAATGACGTTCTTTGTTGAGAATGAAGCGTTTTATCTAGTGTTGTGTGTCTTTGCCTCACACACACACATGCACACACACATGCACAAACACACACCCACACACAATATCATGGCACTCTAGAACATCAATGGACTTGCCCATGCCCAACACAAAGATTCAGCATAAAACATGCACACTCAACAACACACACACAAATATATATACACACACACACACATACACACGTGTGGAGATACACATCAACACACAAGAGGCTGTCTAGGCTTAGTCCCTCTGGGGATGAGGGTTAGGGGTAAGGGATGAGTCCCTCTCAGCATCCTTCGATTAATATTTCACCATCCCACTGCCCCCCCGTCAACACCCGCTTATCAATCTTTCAACATGGCATTTTCCTGTGTGCAGTGTGTAGGTGTGTTTGTTTGCATGTGTGTGTGCGTGCGTGCGTGCGTGTGTGTGTGTGTATGTCTGTCTGTCTATGTATGTGACGTGTATCAGTAAAACTAACCCCGAAAGTATTTAATTGTGTATATGTCTTTATGTGTGTGTGTGTGTGTGTGTGTGTGTGTGTGTGTGTGTGTGTGTGTGTGTTACAGTGCACAGTATGGGACTGGGACTCTAATGGGAAACACGATTTCATCGGCGAATTTCAGACCACCTTTAAAGAGACGAAAACAGGGACAGACGAGGGCAAACTGGTAATCACACACACACACACACACACACACACACACACACACACACACACACACTGATGAGCCAGTGTATATCAATATTAGTGCGACAGCCATCACCATATTGTACAATAATTGTCTACATCACAAGACAAGGACAATAAGCATTGCTACAAGGATAAACAAACACATACACACAGACACACACACACACAGCCTGCACTCATCAAATTTCTTGCCTGTGCGAATTCATGTTTTTCCTGTGTGTGTGCTTGTGTGCATGTGTGTGTGTGTGTCTGTGCATGTGTGATTGTATGTGTGTGTGTGTGTGTGCGTGTGTGTGTGAGTGTGTGTCCAGTTGCAGTGGGAGTGTATCAATCCAAAATACCAAGTGAAGAAGAAGAACTACAGAAACTCTGGCGTAGTCGTCCTCAACCACTGTAAGGTGATGAAGACCACCCGCCCAATCAGACCTCTTCTCTTCTTCCTCTGTTAAGATACTGTCCATCTATCTCTGTCTGTATATCTGTATATCTGTCCGCCTGTCTGCTTCTACGTCTGTAAGTCGTTTTTTAGAGGGCTTAAATAGGAAGACCAGGAAACTACAAATGCTATATACACAGGCTAACAACAGTACTCAATTGTTATTCAACCAATGACTTTGTGAAAGTCTGCCTTGATGGACGCCTGCATCGAGTGTGCTTTGTAGTTGTTTTTTTCTCTGCTTTTGAACAAACGGAGGAGTTTCTTGGCTTGATCCTTGTATCGTGAGAAGTAAGGGATTACGTTTGTATCTTCTGTTGAGACACAGGCTTTTTTTCTTCAACTCACCATAACGTGTTACCATAACGACGATGAAAGGTTTGTCCGCGCGCCCCTGGCGAGAGCACGCAGTCACTTATTTCAGTGACTGGTTTTTCCTTTAAGCTGTTATGCTATGTCTGTTATTTTATGTTGTTCTGTGTAATCAGACCCTAACCTATAACTCTCTGTATACAAAAAGATGAAAGGCTAATTGTGTGATTTCTTTTGCTGACAGATTATTAAAATGTATTCCTTTCTGGACTACATCATGGGAGGCTGTCAAATTCAATTCACTGTGAGTGTGTGCGCTCTGGCATTATCCATGATATTTGCATTGCTAAATGTCTGCGGTGAATCGATGCTCACTCATGCTGTGTGTGTGTGTGCACCTGTGTGCACATGTGTGTGATGTGTATGTGTGTGTGTGTGTGTGTGTGTGTGGCCATGTGGATGTGAATGTGCCTGTGCGTGCATGTGCTTTTGTGCATTTTTCTGTGGTTGTGTGTTTCTGCTTGTGTGTGTGTGTGTGTGTGTGCATCCAGGTGGCAATAGACTTCACAGCGTCCAACGGGGACCCCAGGAACAGCTGTTCCCTCCATTACATCCACCCCTACCAGCCCAACGAGTACCTCAAGGCCCTGGTGGCGGTTGGGGAGATCTGCCAAGACTACGACAGGTAAGGAAGACACACTGGCATAAATATTCGAGCATCCACACTGACACTGGGGCTCATCCCTCACACACACACACACACACACACACACACACACACACACACACACACACACACACACACACACACACACACATAGTTACACTCTCTTACACACACACACACACACACACACACACTATCAAACACACACACACACACACACACATACACACATAGAGTTACACTCTCTTACACACACACACACACACTATCATACACACACACACACATAGAGTTACACTCTCTCACACACACACACACTAGCATACACACACACACACACACACACACACACACACACATAGAGTTACACTCTCTGACACACACACACACACACACACTAGCATACACACATACACTCACACACACACACATTAGTACACGTATACACACACACACACACACACACACACACACACACACACACACACTGTTGCCAAATGTGCTTCGAAAATAAATTGACCCAATTAAGTAACCCCCTTGTACCTGTGAACTGCTGAGGAATGTGGATGTTCTGGCCGTTCTGCTGACGATAACAGACCTCATCAATACTCATCCAAACACTCAGTAGCACACTCATGTCTTTAGTGATATTGATTCACCGCGGCCACAAGAACGCAGTGTGTGAGTGTGTGAGTGTGTGAGTGTGTGAGTGTGTGAGTGTCTTCCAGCGCATTGCTTATTAAACTGGGCTTAAGCAGGGGGGGGGGGGGGGGGGGGGGGGGGGGGGGGGGGCTGTGGTGTGTCTGTGGTGGTCTTGATGAATGTTGATCCTGGAATACAGCCTGGAAGGAATAAAGGTGTGGTTGGGATGGGGAGGTGGGGGTGGTTCTCATGGAGTGAAAAGTGAAGAAACAGCAAGTGCCCAACAACTAGTGTAGCATACTGTGTTTCCCTTCAGGTTGTTTTCCGTCTCCGCATGATTTCCTTGATCCGAGAGGAACAAAAAGTGTGCGTACGTTGTCTGCCACCCACTCGGAACGAGAGCGGTTATAAATAGTTATAAATAGGAAGGCGTTGACTATTATGTGATTACACACCAGGCGCTATTGTAGCTAATGAGGTGATGGATACAATCAATGTTTAAATGCCATGCGGTGTCTTTCAGCCGATCAGCAGCCTGTGACTGAACGGTTTCTTCTGTTTTCCATTATTCTGATTATGTTGAAAAATATATATTTAAATACTGTATTTGTTCAATCATAGATAAATGATAACCACGGTGATTGTGATGCATTAGGATAAC